>VZRQ01006817.1:1489995-1647214 GCA_013397975.1 Machaerirhynchus nigripectus
CTCTGGCACCTCATGTCATGATGATTCAGGACATTATCATCCACATTTGTATTTTAAGGTATTCTAACTCCCAGCCTCAGCTATGCCTTTCGAACTAATTTTTTTTTGCTGTTCCTGGCAGATATTTCCAGTGGACATTTTCTGTTAAAAGTTTTAGGTTTGGGATTTTCAAAGCAATATATACAGATGTAATTAATTGCTGAAGACTAACAGACCTTACTATGTCAGCAGCACTGGCTGTGTGGCCCTGGAATTTCTTGCAAGGTGATATTTGTTTTGTAGTACAGATTGTTTTAAAATATAAAAGTAATTTCCACATTAATGTGTGATGCTTGATTTATAGAACAAAATGTTATTGTTTAATTTGCCCGCAGAAACGATTTCAGTTATAGGCTTCCACACATGTAATCAAATTTGTAAAATAAATAGAAAGAAGACAAATAAAATGTCACCTCTGCCTGCACCCCGGCCAGGAATTTTGATTCCTTTTAAATTAGCAAGTCCACTTGTATCTTTTGATTTTGTTGTTTCCTGTGACAGTAATGTTATAGGAATAACAATGCTTTCTGAGCACTATTAGTTCTGTGTGTTGAGTCATTCCTCTTGCATTTTCATTTCCCTGTTCTTACAAGTGAACTTGCTGTTCATCAGCTTAGGACAGACCTTGGAAATATGACCAGACCTGTTCTCATGTATGTCAGAGCACATTGCTGTTCGGGAACATGTAGGCACAGTGAGTTTGTGAAGCAGAAAGATCATGCTGCCTTCACATGAGCATTAAAACAATAAACTTGGTATCAACTCACCCAAAAAATGCTGAGATAAATTTGCATGAAATAGTTGTGAGAACAAAAATCTGAAGAGCTGTTGCATTCCCTGATCATGTTTTTCACTTGACAATACTTTGGAGATGCCTTCTTTTCTCCTTGCCCTTGGTTCCTGACCTTCACCTGCTTGCAACACAGTCACTTTACCTCTAATTCATGGAATCATAGAATGGTTTGGATTAGAAAAAACCCTAAAGATCTCCTAGTTTAACCCCCAGCTCTTGGTCAGGAATGCCTTCCAGTAGAGCAGGCAGCTCCAAATCCCATCCAACCTGGCTGTGAACACTTCAAAACTGCTTTAGGGGTAAAATATGAACCTGATGATGATGCAAGTGTGCCTCTTCCCAGAGGGCTGTCTCTTCTGTAGTCCTTCCCAATGGACATGAGATTTCTAGAGCAGAAATAATACAGTATTGGATTTTCTTGAATGGTTTGTCAACCCATGTGTTGGCTTCTGTTTAGCCTTGTCACAACTGTGGCTGGTACTTACAGTATTGAGATGTCTCTTAGGAAAAAAATTGTGTGTGCTCTTGTTCTTGGATTGTGTTGGTTTTTTGTGTCTATTAGCTGTAGAATTTCTTGTTAGCCTTGAAGGTCACTTTCTAAACAAGCAGCAGCTTCCTTGTTTACTGAATGGAAAAATCTATTAATAGAAATGGGGTATGGAAAATGAGAAACCATTCCAAAAAAAGAGTGGAAAGTGTAACGCAAGTAGCTTCAAGCTAAAGATTTTGTGGTTTCTCACAAAGGCCGACAACAGGATCTCTTAGATTTTGAGCCTCCTGTTGGGCTCATTTTATTTTCCTAAATGTTTTCCAAATAATAATGCAGAATGAAATTGAAACCAGTATTTCTGTCAAGCTTTTCGAGCTCTGATGCTTAAAGTGACATCATGGTAGCATTACATTTTGGAGACAAACGGCACACAAAACAAAGATGCTGCACTGAAAGGGTTTTCGATTTTCTTTGGTTTAAAAAGGTGTTTGATGTTTTTACTGACCTGGACTTTGATTGCAGAGTCCTGTAGTGTTCTGTGGGCACTAAATCCTCTGTAGTGCTAAAATATCATAGACTCATAGAATGGCTTGGGTTGGAAGGGACCTTAAAGGTCATCTAGTTTTAATCCCCCAATGTACTTTGTAATAAAGAATTTTAGTGATTTTTCATAAATAACTTCTTATTCCAGTCTTGCTTCTTTAAGATGAAGAAAGTATTGAATTTTCTTAGAGAATGTAGACATTTAGTTTTAGACTCATGTTGACGGAAAAAGAGGATTATCTGTTTACAGAAAAAGACAGGGGAGTTGTTTCCTTGTAAGTGAAAAGACTTAAGACGGTAAGTACTTAATAGGTTAAAGTGCCATCTTTTTGTTATGATCTATCTTTGGAGCAACATTGAGCTGGATCAATGACTGTAATGGCAAAGGGGTTATTTAGATTAAAAAAATGAAGATTCAGTTGTGTTGTCAAGCAAAGGCGTCATTGGAGCTCAGTGTTAAACCTATTATGAAACGGTTGCACTGCTTTTTCTGTAATGCATGATATCACTCATTTGTGATAGCATTCATGTAGCCAGCTGAGTTGGTGGAATTGGACAGATGGGGAATTTTTGCCTTTTCTATAGGACTTTGTTTCTTTAAGACTTCCAGGCACATCTAACTTCAGTGATCCTACTCCATGGTCTTGAACCCTGGGCTTTCTAAAAGCTTGTTTCCACAGAGAATTTTCTCTCCTCCTTCGACATAATGCCTTCCATCACCTCTGTTCCTATCAGGATAGCATGTGCAGTGCTTGACTCTGGACTCTGTTGTGAAGGAACACTTAAGTTGGCAGTGTTTCTTTCTTTTCCTATTGATATGCATTCATTTCACCATCTCAGGTTTTTTTGTTTTGTTTTGTGGGTGGTTTTTTTGTTTTTGTTTTTTGGGGGTTTTTTTTTGTTGTTGTTGGTTTTTTTGGTGTTTTTTTTTTTGTTTTCTGTTTGTTTGTTTGGGTTTTTTTGGGGGTTTTCTTTTTTAACTTCACATCAGGGAAATTGCAAAAGAGGGGGAGGGAATGAAGAAAACCTCTTATTTGTACACTGTGAGGGCCAAAATCATTACCTCTCTGCAGTAGTGTCCTTGTAATAACAGCATTTTTCTGGAGGCCTTGGAGTTTAATGACCTCAATTGGGAGATGCATACAGGGGTCAGTATGTTTGCCTGCTCTTGCTTGGTTGATGACTTTTAATAAAGGTCTGCCTGGGTTTTAGCTGCAGGGTTCACTTTTTTACGTGTGCAAGAGTGATGCTTATACATCCATTCCTCTTCTTCTTTCATGCTGCAGTGTTTGAGTAGGAATGTCAGATTTGGTCTTGGAGGACTGTGGACAGGGTGGTACAGAGCATGCTCTGGTGAGAGAGAAACCTGGGGGTTAAAATGAGATGGTAGAACATGGTATTTTTTTTCCAGAAATAAGTAATCTCTGAAGTTACTGTAATTTGTTTTGATTTTACTATTCCTTTTTGTTTATCTTAATTTCTCTTACCCGCATGTTCATGTGTTTTTTAAAGGATTTCAGCATTTTTGGTAACATCTCAGCCACAATCTGCTTCATTTTGTTTAAAATTAATTATATATATTTTTTTTAAATAGAGATATTAAAGATATCCTGGTAAACTGCTGGCAAGCTGCTAATTTGTCTCGCAGATACACACGTCAGACATCCTCACAAATAGAAACACAGACCTTCTGGATTTGTTCAGTTGCTGTACAGAAATGTATGTTCTTTAATTGTTCACTTCAGGATCACAGAAACACAAACAGGATCTCATCAATATGCACTCGAGGCTTAAGAGCTCCATGCTGTTACATCAGTGTAATTTAGGAAGTTTAAAATAGGCTTTGCAGATGTTGGGAGTAATGGAGTATGTTGTTTATTTTTTATTCATTTCCATCTTGTGTCATACTCTGTATATGAATAGTCAGTCATGTTGGAGTATGACTTCCATAAGGATTTCCTGGGCTTCCAATGTGTCTTAAATTATTTATTTATTGTAAATAATATAATATGAATAATTTATTTATTATAATATAATATAAATTATATTAAATTATTTATTTCTAAATAAATATTTAACTTTTGTTTCTTGAATTTGGGTTAGGCAGTATTTCACAAGGGTCTCTTTTGTAAGCACGAAACACAAATAATTTGTTTCATAGGTACCAAATCCTTGAGTTATTGGTGGTTTTGCCAACATGGATGGCTTGCAATAGCAGCATAATCCTTCTAAAATAAGGCAGTGGAGTTTTTTAAAGTATATATTGAAACAGCCAGAAGTTAATACCAAAGATCAGTCATTATCACTTGGCCTGTACGGATGTGACTAAATCGATGTTCAGTGTGCTACAGTTTATAGGTATAGTGATATCAACAAAGTAAGAAACATTCACTGTAAACTGGAGAGTTACTGCTTTTCCTGAAAAGATGCTCAACAGAAAACTAACATGACATCAGTTTTGCTGGGCAACATGTCTTTTGTAATGCTTTGAATTCAGCTTCAACATGGATCCCAATGTGCAAATTAATTAATATTTATTACATTAAGACAGTTAAGACAATGTTATGCCTGTTACAAACAGGAGTAATTGGTGCTGCTTTCGTTACTGCCTGAATGCGCTTTGACCGCTGCAATAACACATCCTTCTCTTACCTGAGTTACCCCTTTTCCACCTCTCTGTTCTGCATACATATCTGCTGTGCTGAGGAATAAAAGTGAGATCAAATTCAGTCACAGACCCGGTCTTCAGACTCACCATCTTCTAGGTCAGCCCAGTGTTCTTTTGAAGACACAATAGAAATATTTGAGCTTCAGAAGCACATTTCAGGCTAAGAGCAGAAAATCCTATCCCTCATTTAAATCTTCTTTTATGTAAGATTAGGAAATAAGTAGCATCCCCATGTATTTTTCATCCATCTTGAAAGGGGAGGAAGTGAAGCTGAAGCTGGTCCTGAGTATTATTATCTTCTTCCCTATTTCTGGGGGAGAGCTGCATTGCTTTAGGAAAGAGTAAAATGTCAAACGTGCATTTGCTGTGGGTATAATGAAATTTTCTGTACTGATTTTACTAGCAACTGCAGTTTGGGAAAGAAATGTTTCTATTTTAGCCACCTGGAACTGCATTGGACTGTAACTTATCATTCATGCTGGATTTTTGGTGTCCATGTGTTCATAACCACAAATCTTGTTAAATTAGATCCAGCACTTGCATTTATGTGTGTAGTATATTATATGTAAAAGATAAGCTGTTACGCATCTGCGTATTTTAGTGTACAATCAGACTTAGCAATTAAATGGTCATCCTCAATGCCAAATCTCACTCATCAGTTACAGTATTAGACTCATTCCAAACTATAAGTTTTTGATTACATGATATTATAGGTATTCAATATGCAAACAAAGAAATGTTTGGGTTTGACTTTCCTCCGTATGCAGTGCTTTATTCATACATTCTGAAACGAAAATTTGGAGGCTTTTAATTTTCTAAGTAGCATGCTGCTAACACTTAATATTTAAAATAGGCACAGAATGCAAGTGATTGTTTTATTGCCATCGACATATGTCTCTCCATAATTGTTTTGGCTTATGCCCTGGGTGAGTTAGGAGGTGGCAGCCATGACTTGTTTCACCTTATTCTCACCCCCCTGCCTCTTTTTCCTTTCCTATTCTTTTTTCTTATTAGTTGCAAAGAAATTGAGCTTTTAAAATCTTTTAAGCTGGGCTCATACTTGTACCCTATTGTCTTCCACTTTTTTTTGATTGTAATGTGACCTGCTGAGAGAGAGGAAACAATATAGGAAAAAATCTAGGTTTTATTTTCTCTTGTGTGGAAAACATCCCTAGAGAAATTAGTGAGTGGCAAACATACTTTTTTATTCTGAAGCCCAAAGAACAGCAGTGATACATCTTCAGCCAGGGACATAAAAGTACAGAAGTATTACTCAGAGGTTTACTATATGAAAAAATCCTTACTTGAAAGGAGGAGCCCAATTCCTAGGACTTACCAGGAGAGTAACGATAATCTACGTAATATGGAAAAAATGAGAAAGAATTTGCCAGCACCTTTAGAAATTAAAGAGGTTTAGTTACCTCTGGAATATTACTCCCAGTAGTACTGTCCTGCAGTGTTGTGTTCTGCTATGCACAGACTTCCGAGTGGAAGTCGAAGAGCTGCTCTCAGCTTTGAACAAATAAGTAGTGCTGTAACTTTTTTGTAATCCATCAGAAAATTATTACCTTTATAATTTGTTATTCAGCAGAAGCATGTCAGCTGGAAGAGGTTTGGGTTTTGTTTTGGGTTTTGTTCTGAGCCATGAGGGTTCTGTAATGCAGGGCTCTGCCAAGACTTTTGGCTTTGAAGCAAATTCCCTGTGTGGTCCTTCTGGATGTGCTTGAAAAGCTGCCTTCCTCTGAGGCTGGGCAGGGTTTGTTTGGTAAGGTGAGGTTTTTTGAGGTATGGGATAGGAGTAAAGGCATGGATGGCATAATGATAAAGCTAATGGTCAAATTTGGCTCCAGCTCTGCAGTTACCAATGTGATTGTAAACTGAAAGGATGAAACACATGGAATTGAAGCTCATGAAAAGGTTTGTAAGAAGCAATGTTACAGGAAGGTCAGAAGAATACGAGCATACGGCTCTGGGTCGACATTTTTTGTTAGATTGGCTTTCAAAGCCTCTTCGGTGTGGAGCGAGTACCCTATGTTTCCATTATGGGCTCGCACTGCTGCTGCAGCAGATGTTGGTTGTGAGTGTCCAGGTCTGCTCCAGTTAACCAGATTTCTCTGGAGACTTCAGAGAGACTCTGTGGGAGTAATCTCCTCCAAAGGAGAAACCTTTAATATTTGTAATTACAAAGTAAAATAGGGACAGCCACAGACAGGAGGCCTGGCAACAGTAGATGGGTGACAGCTACCTCAGTGCTGTGATTCAGCTCTGCCCCAGAAATAGGGAACAACATGATAATAACAAAGACCAGCTTCAATTTCACTTTCTTGTCCTTCAAGACTAATTTCAAAATAAATTAAGGATGCTACTTATTTCCTGATCATTTATAAAAGTTATTTCAGTGAAGGATAGTAATTTCTGCTCTTAGCCTAAAACATTCTTCTGAAGATCAAATATTTCTAATACGTCTTAAAAAAGAAGTTTATTAGTAGCTGGAGAAACAGCGCAAAAGCTCAACTATGCCTAAAAATGTAATGTATGCCACATCAGTGCTAATCACTTTGTGCTATGTGGCATGATGCCTTTAATCACCTATGAGAACTTTCAGGAATTGTTAACATTTTCTTTCATTTGTACAGCAATGTCATTCTCTGTCTTTTGAGGAAAGAATAACCCTCTGTTGGCTTATGCAAATAAATCATCTCTTACTGCACTTGAAACAGAATGATTCCCAAAGGAAGATGAGTGGCAAATCAAACTGGCTGCAAATGAAAGTAACCTCTCAGACCAGAGTTACAAATGTTTTATTCAGATGAACAAAGCGTCTTTATTTTAGCACTTTAATCTATTTTCCTTTCACTTTTTTCTAAATAGTACTGTCATTCTGAAATGACAAGGATTGATCGTTAAATTACCATTGCCTAATTTACCTCATTGCTCCTCTGTAGACATTGTTTGATTGAAAGTTCAGGTCTTTTGATGGGTATAGCTAATACGGAATTTTTAAAGTTTGGGGCAATATATTTCAATTTTTGACAAGAATGCAAACAATTTGCTACTTGGATGATTAACATTTCAAAAAGAGATGATTAACATTTGCAAATAATCAAATGTCTTGGTTTGGATTAGTTAAAGGATTGTATACTTGGCGCATCCCAACATGATAGATTTTTCCCAAGTCATCTCTGTAGCTGCTTATTTAAAATTCTGGATGTTACCTTAATGTGGATAGCTTTTGCAGTCAGTATATTCCAAGTTCACTTAAGTTTTTCTTCTCTTTTATTCTGCCGTGAATTATCTGGTGAATAATGTTTTGTAAGCACTGATGTACTATTGTCATATTTGAACACTGTAAGAATGTCATCGTTATGGTTAGATAAAAAAAGACCCCTTTTTTGGCAAAAGGCCTCCAGCTAAGCCAGTATGTTTCAGTGAAACTGCCCTCCACCAGCTGTCATGGATTATATAGCTGTATTTATACCTGCAGGATTGATGAGGAAAGTTTCATCAGAAAGGAAAAATGAAGCAGGGAAATACTGTATTGTTTTTGCCAATTTCCAGGGCTGAATGAGAGAGAATTGGCTGCTTTTGACTGTAAGCATGAGCTTTTCTATTTGTTCATTCCCTGAACCTGCCTTTGCTGAGTGTATTGGATCGCTGTCTCTCTGCCAACACTGCATGTGTTTCCGTGTTCAGGAGGATTTTTGATGATCCAGCTCTCAGCTGCCAGAAGTGTAGCCAACGAACCGATGCTCCCAAGGTCGTCTGTAATGCGCGTGGGTGTACTTCCTTGCTGTAAACTGTGTTCACAGCCATCCCAGGAAATGGAACTGGCTTTGATTTCTGGCTTTGGCCAGAGCTTCAGACAAATCTGCCTCTTCACTTAAAGCTGGGGAGAGAGAAAGCTGATGTATAGAGGGGAAAAAAGAAGTAGAAACAATGCAGTTTATACGGCTAGTGGCTTTAATTAAAACCCCAGTGCAAAATTTACCAAATGCACACTTAACCATTTATGCTAAAGTTCAGTAAAAGCATATTTAAGTGCTCATTTGTTTAGCGGTTGGTTTTTTTAGGCAAAGGATAGTTGATGCTGGCAATATAGAAGATTCAGTTGTATCTCTGGACTGCAATTAGCACCATTCTTATGCTGTTGGTTTGATTGGTTTTATAATATTCTGATGCCAAGCAAAGGAAACACTAAATGCAATGAGGCATTTTTAAAAGTGTTCGAAAGCAACAGAAATTCCTGTAAATTAAAATCAGTTTTCTGTAAAGCAGAAGATGAAGATCCCCTTACATATATGCATGCTTGTATATGTGTGAATGTATATTTATCAGGAGAGGACCTGCATTTTTTCTACGAATGCTTGTACAAATGAGCATTTACTTACTTCTTTTTTTTTTTTTTCCCCAAAATACAAGGTAGTTTTGTATTTGAACGTATAGAGGGCAAGCTTTGTGCTTAGTTTTGCATGAATGGAAGCAGATACCAAAATCATTGTAGTCATCTGGTGTGACTCTTTATGCCTCTTCTGTGCAACATAGGAGGTGTTTTGGGCTGGATTCCCCTGATGTATCAAGCCATGTGGTGCAGGCACTACTGTCACATTAGCTGCTCCATAAGCAAGAGCTTTATATTTGTCTGTGTGTTCCCAGTGGGTTGCATATAATATACAAAGAACAGCCTCCTCAGCCGGACACCCAGACTCTGGCAGTCATGTTTATCTCAGTGGTCTTTTGGCTACTCTGAGAGTACAGATAAAGCCTAATGTGTCACACACTGTAGTATGACCCTTTTGTCTAGAAAGCCCAGAAAGTAGAAAGTAATCTAAGTCCCCAGTGTGAGTCTATGGGTAGCTGGAGAGATGTTACCAGACAGCTGTAGGCTGTGTATTGATTTCTTTCTTCTTTAAATTCAGGACCTTTGACCATGCTGTCACCCAGTCAGCAGCACGAAGGACCATGACCTTGTTCTTGCTGAAGTCAATGGGAGTTTTGCTGTTGACTTCAACAAGAGCACAAGTCTGAGGTGAGAGCTGGCTGCAGGGCTTTAATAGAAAATGCCTAACCTTCTTTGGGGTAATATTTAACTATTTACGTTTCTCTCTCTGGCATCTGCACAGAAAAGAACATTCTTCCCTGGAGGAGTTCATTGCAAGACTTAATGCTGAAGTTTTATTCTACTGCACAATGTTACTCAGCTTCTCTTGTTAGGATTTTATTAATTTGCATTATTATTTTAGGTGTAATAAATGAAGAATAAAGAGAAATTGTGAGATTTAGTGAAAACCTTTGTCCCAACAGCATAGTATTAGTTGTGGTTTTAAAGATGATGAGCACTGATGGTTATTTAGTGTTTCTGATAATCAGGCCCATGGCTCTGGCAAACAAGTTAAGCATCCTGATGAGTCAGAGGTATGATACTGGAGAAATGCATCAAGACCAGAAATCATTTCCTGAAGAAGGTTTTAAAGATTTTTTTGCTTTATGAAGACAGGCTGACTCCCAGAAATTTGTCCTTATAATCCTGGGGAAACTTCTTTACCAGTTAACACAGGAATTCTCCCATATGACCCTGCAGGCAACTGTTCAGCAGCAAGAACCAAAAGTAATTTTTTCCCTGATAAACCCCCAGCAGAGATATGATCTATTGAGAGAGGAGCTGAGAGCTAATTAGGTGTTTTAATATTTCTCTGGCTATACATGAAGGGTGTAAATATGCCACCTGAGAACTGATAGAATTGAGAGCAGGATGGTTATAATGAGACCAAAATGAAACCGAGGTCCTTACCCTGTTGGTAAGAGTCTGGGGCCTTGTATGACTACTTCATTGACTATGGTCCACAGTTTCAAATATTGTTCATATCACACTATATGGGTTTTTTTAGATGGAATTCGTACTTTCATAGTCTGTCTTTATTTGGCTGCATACAGGCTTCCTTTCTGAGTTTATGGTGATCACAACAAAAGGTTGAATACACAGTCTCCTCTGTATCTTGCTTCACTTTTGTATCTTTTGGTTACTTAGTTCATTCTGTCTAGTGGCATCACATTCAATTGGGGCAGCTTCTCAATGAGCAACCATCTTTTATGATTAAATATCCTTTTGTGGTCCTTGGATTCAGGAGCTTCTGCAGTCTTTAAGGCTAACTCTGGAGAAAAACTAGATAAAAAGTCAGCTCTCTTCCCTCATGCAGTCTATTCATTTGGTTTGTATTTTGAAGATAGCTTGTCAGAAGGACTAGAATTTGATTGTAACAAAAAATACATGGGAGGAGGGAAGGCAGGTCCCAGGACTGTGCTGTGACAAATAATGAGATGCTAATATTTCATATTCAAAATAGTTTGCTTTAATCACGTTTGCCGTTACTCAGAAGGACTGAGGAAAATGTGCACAAGTATTATATCCTAGTGCTGCTGTGACCTTGTCAGTAGGAGTTGATGCTCTCTGTTTTTCTTTCCTAATGCTTCCTGGTGTTTTGAAGAAGGTGAATACCATTCTAGTGTTTCATTTATTGGAGAAAGTCAGCAGGTGTATGCTAAGTGATTTGCCCAAGACATTCAACCTCTCTGTGCTAAAGGCTTGAACAATAACTGGATTTTCTTGTGTTCTTTATTGCATATATTTGTGAGAAGTACTTCCTAGGCTGCTTGAAAGGAAATGCAGGGAGGATGGGTCTTACAGGCTTGTTTATTCATAATAATATTTGCCTTTTGAATACTAATTTTTCAAGTTTTCATTAATGAAAGAGAAAAGAATGAATAAAGTAACCTTGTAAAAAATAATTTTCCAGTTTTTGAAAGAAGTGGAAAGTCCACTCTGAAAAATTCTGGCTGTTCAGAAATCCGGTTCAGTTTCAGTAGCTGTCTCTGATCCACAGCTTTCCAGTTTTGCTTTAAGGTTGTGATATTATTGACAGTCCTACACATCCGTGAAAGGGTAAGTAAATGAAATGTTATTAAGGAGTGTTGAAAGAAGTGATTGTCATTGAAGAGTTAGGAAAATGTTAATGTTAGGATTGACAAGGAGGTAATTATACTTCAGTAGCTTCGTATTCAATTGATGTTTACTGGCAGGAAATCTGGAAAGCATTTCAGAGCCCTATGGCCTTCCTCCTCCTTATTTACATTTTTCTGTCTCTTCTCTGCCCTCTGGTCCTCTTTGTCCCTTTCATCCATGCACACTTGTGTGCGTATTCACTTGGGAGGGGTGGGTTTAAAAAGATGCAACCCTCTTTCTCCTTTCACTGGGTGTAAAAAGATTTTTTCATTCCAATTACAAGTGAATTCAGTTCACTGGAATTCATTATTAATTATGAAGACCATATGGGCCCTATTCTTACATTTCATGTACTTTCTGTGCCTTTCGTTACCTGTGTCAGGGTCAGGGGGACAGTTCTCTGTTTAAATTATGACATGTTGGGGTCCTCTCCTCTCAAATGCCCAAGTGTTTTTATGGCACTTCTCAGAAAACTGCAAGCACTGGGCTTATTTCCCACAAGGAGCTAAGAATAGCAGAGGGAGGAATTTAACACCAATACTGCCAGCCTATTTATGGAGGAATTACAACAGTTGAATCTTGCTTCTACAATGCCTGGGCAGAAGATGCAGGTAATTGTCTCATTGTGTAGCGTACCAAGAAAAGGATGTATTTGCTGTGGTACAACAGTCCTTTCCGGGAATCTAAATGGCAATGGGAATGCCCCTGTGACGAACGGCCTCTTCAGGTGAGGGAGCTTCTCTAGTCTGCTCTCCAAAGGCCAGCTGCTTGAGCAGGAGAGACCCAAAAGGTCCAAAATGTTGGAAAGCTGCAGAGCAATTCCTGACAGTGTCACCATCCCTGGGCGGCTGCCACTGGGGATGTTTCTGGTAAGGAGAGGGAAGGGCCAGTGCTGTTGCTTTGCTTTCATCCAGCCAGTCGCTAAAGGGTTCCTGCCTGTGCTATGGCAGGACCTGTTTTTTTCTCTCAATGCAGAGCAGCTTCAGTTCCCTGCTTTTATGAGATCTTACCTTTTTCCTCAGAGTGCCAAAAATGAGCAGTGTGGTTGGGTTTCGTATTTATTTGGTACCATCACTGCAGAGACCATGGAGGTAAAGCTGTCTCAGTCCTGAGGCTTTGAGTTCTCTTTAGTGTGCATCTCCTGTGGCAGTGGTTGGCTCTTGCTGCATTAGGGCTGGCAAACACAGGAGACAACGTCCTTGGCCTTTAGGAACTGCGGTATAAAAAACAAACGCTGGACCATGCTGAGCACCTGCTATATGTGTCAGTGGTGCCAGCAGCTCTCCATAACCAGCCTTAGCAAAACAATAAGCTGGCAATTTACCAACAGAAATAGCTGCAGTGCTAATTTTTAGAGGTGCTCAGCACCATCTGCTCTCATAGGACTCACCTTACTGAAGAGAAGGTTAAGTGGCTATTTAATCATGGTCTGTAAGTACCCACTGAGGGATAAGATGTCTGGAGCAAAGGACTCTTTAGCTAGCAGGCAAAGCCACAGGATCCAGCAGCTGAGAGTTGAAGTCAGCAAAGATCAAGTGGGAAATGCAAGGCATATTTTTAAGAGAGGGTAATTAGTCGTTGGAACAACTTTCTGGTGGATGTGGTGAAGCTGTCTATCACTGCAAGCATTTAAATTGCATCTTACACTCTATTGTCATCACAAGTAGTTGGGCTAGACAGAGTGGCTTGGCAGGGAGGTACACTGTGACCTGCATCATGCGGGAGGTCACCCGAGATGGTAATGTCACCCTTCCGTCTGTAAAGCAATCCACCTGGAGTCCAGGATGCTTCACAGAACCCAATGTGAGAGGAGGATTCCTTACAGCACCTCTCCAACTTTCACAATCGGTTTTCATTCCCTGGTGACCCACAAAAGCCTCTTTGTGTGCAGGAGATTTTTAAGCCCTGTGGACTGACAGTTACATTACCGAGCTGGGGGGAAAAATTTAAGTCCCTGATCTGTGTCAAGCAGGGCAAGCTTTTTCATTGAAAGTTGCAGAATTAGACAATGTACAGGATTGAGTCCAGTCCGCCCCATCTTCTTAGTGACTCACCTGTTGACTCAAACACTTTAGGTCTATCCCTGAAAGCTAGTTTGAGAAAGAAAAAGTGTGTCTCTACGAAATTTTTCAGCTCCAATTAAATATGTTATTTTTATTAAAATTTTCTATTAGATCATGTGCTCACGACCTGTGAAAATCGTCTTTGAGCAAACAGGAAATGAAACAATTCCATCATAGTTCGGGCTGGAAGAAGTTTTGCTGTTGCACTGAAGAAATAATGCCACCCTGCAAGTGGAGAATTAACTATGACAATCTTCTTGAGGGGCAGGAGGAGATGTTTTCTTGTGGATTCAAAAGAAAGAGGCCAGCTGGGGCAGGCAGTGAAAGGTCTTTCAGTTGCAGGGTGCACTGTGAATTAAGATGCTGAGGATCACGGGAGAGAAGCAGTAGAGGAGGAAGGGCAAGTGTTGTGCTTGCTGCCTGGGTAAGCTCCACAGCTGGGATCACTGGATGTGGCTTATCAGGCCACAGATGGGATCAGATCTGCATGTGCAGCACTCGTGTCCATCCAGAAAACAGAACCAGAGGTTGAGAACAGAAAGAAAGGCTGAGATTGTAGTACCTTCTTGCTCCCTGTATGTGGGGTGCTCTACACTAAATTAATGATGCTTTGTGATTGTTGGACTCCACGTAAGTGCTTGTATGTGTTGTTCTGGTGAGTATTTTTAATAGGTGGTTGCCTAGACTTTGGTTTTGCTTTATTTGATGGATTTTGTATTGCTTTCCTGCTGTTGGCAAAACATCTGAAATCTGAACTCTCTAAACCCATAGGAGGAAGGATGGTGTCTGCTTGCAGCATGAGTATTTGTTAGCACTCCTGTGATGACAGTGGTCGCCCTACAGATCCACCCTTTTTCCGATGGTGAACCACTGTGTTTGTCCCCGTATCTGAAATCTTGGTTCACGCAACTGGCACTTTAACTGAATCCGCTTGGTGGGTCAGCATTGCCCAGGCTCTAGTTATACATCAGACACATAAGACACTCCCACTCCCCCAAAAAGTGATATAAGGATGGGGAGAGAAGTTAAAACTCAATTCCAAGACAGGCTGAAAAGAAAAAGAATAGTCTGTCTGGACTCCTCAGCATTTCAAGTCTGTCAGTCACTCCTGTTTGCTGCCCATGGACGGCTTAGCTCCACAGGAAAAGCTTTTCCTTATCAATGCTGCCACAGAGCACAGGGGTTTGCTTTAAAGCTTCTAAAGAAAGTCAAGAGGTTTTAGAGATGTAAGCTTTCCTTAGAATCCACTGTCACTTCTATGTTTCACGTTTAATACTAATAAGTTAATACTTAATATGCCTGGAAACAAACGCTTTTTCATTAATACTGAAAAGGTCTGGAGGCTATTCGATTTGTATGCTTGCTTGATGAAATTACAGTATATTGGTGGCCAAAAGAATGTTACATGGTAATTTACACGACAGGGCAAATCGAGAGCAGTTCTAGCTGACACCCCTAGTAAAATGTGCAGCAGTTACAACATTTTTGGTTCCTTAATTTGTCTCTGAGGTATTACATGGGTTTTGATTTTGCACAGGCAGTTTAGAAGTGAAATGTTTAGATTTAGCCTTTTGAATAGCTTATTATGCGATTTTTTTTCCTGCATATTTTAAGCATGTCTGAAATAATCTGTAAACTTTGCAAAACAATTTAGAAACCTGATGTGGAAGGAAAGTATAGCCCTCAACAGGTGGATAATTTTGGACAATAACTTGATACAAGATTTGTCCTGTGATATTCAGGGAGGAGTCACATATGTCCATGCATCACAGGAAAACTCTCTTGTGGTCTCTATGTTCAGTTTGAGCTAAATTTTGCCAGATCTGCTTTTTTGTTTTGTTTTGAGAACAGCCATATTGCTTAGTGGCACAGTGCTTTGCCTCCTTGTTGAACACAGTCTGACCTTTTTGAATAAGATGTGACAAGTGTAACAAGGTATATCAATAACAGAAGATCAACACAAGTGCTTTCAAAGCTTGGACTGGAAGTCCCCAAAGAGGTCTGCAGTTTCTCCATGCCCCTTTCACAAACAAATACTAGAATAAATTGTCCAAATAAAGTGTGCCAAGGGGAAGGGGGCATGTTCTTCTTGTTGAAGAAGAAGAGTATGCACTCAGTTGCAGTTGGGTAACCACAAGTAATTTAGACTAGCATCTGGCGTTTTGTATCTGTGGGCTTCATCTGCAGCTCTTATCATCAGGGGATTGGGGTGGAGAGGGAAGGAGGGAGAAAGGACTAGACTTGATTGGTTTCTGTGTTTTGGCTAAGACGGTTTAAACTTTGTGGTAGTCATCTGCTTTATTTCACAGAAACAAAAAGCAGATGGGGAAGAGGATATAAACCAGGGAACAGTTAAGGTGCAAGGTTAACAGGAATAGCTGTGTCTGCTGTTGAGATACCTGCATATTTCTTTGAACACATAATAAACGATTGAAAAAAGAGGTGTAATAAGATTTGTATTCATTAGCAATAATGCAGTTGTAATTGCTCTATTATTGCCTTTGTACCACATTAGCAGAAAAAGATTTATGTTTGCTGACGTACGCTGAAAAAAAAAAGCTGGATCAGCAGTAATAGGATAAACGGATCTGTTTTGAAATACACAAAAAATATTATAAAACTGCCAGTAGCATCATTTAAGTGAGTGTTTCCATTTTAAAGCTGACTGGGTGAGAGTTGCTTCTGCCAACAGAAGCTTGAGCAGACTTAACCCATCCCGTGTGAGACTCGTAGCTGGAATTGCTCTGCCTCAGTGCCCTGTGCCAGCTGTATCAAAACTGTGAAGTGAACAGTCTGGCTGAACTTTCGGGGCTGCTGGCGAAAGCTTTGCTGACCTTATTTCAGCAAAAATGTTCTCTGATTTGGGGAAGAGAGAGAAAAGTATTTCTAACCCTTTCTGTATCACAAGACCAAGCAGCTGTTCAGCTGCATCTTAACCTGCGTGAGTAATTGAGAAGAAGGCAGGTACAGCCATGCTCTCTTCTGATGCCAGGCCAAGTGCAACATTGGAGTGACTCAAAGCAGTTAACTGACAGTGTGGTCATAATTCAGATTTGAATAATTTGCACATTCATTTGAGAAGGATCCTTTGGATCTCAGCTGTAAAGCCCCGGGTATTCTTGCAGCTTTAAATACAGTGTGAAGGAGCTCAGAACATCAGGGTTTCACAAACAGTGAAATGACCAATGTCAGGTAGTTTCTGTAAACAAATATGGGGGTTTTTTTCTGAGTAGGTGATACGTAATGTTGCCATTCCTGGAAGTGTCCAAGGTCAGGCTGGCTGGGACTTTGAACAGCCTGGTCTAGCTCTCCATCATGTGATGCTTGTACTCTTCATCACAAACTTTCTAGACTATTTATCCCATAAAAACCACAAGTTTATGGCCTCAAACCCAGGCTTTCATCAAAGGGGGGGCTCAGGTGAGACTTAGCCACCTCCAGCCCCATATAGCACTGTTATCCTCTGCCAAGCCCAGTACAGGTTTTACCTGCAGTAGTTAAACCCTTCCAGCACCCTCGGCTGCTCAAGTCACTCAGACATTTTGGCAGTCTGACGTTTTATTAGTGTTTATGCAGAACTTTAATGGGAAACATTTAGTGTCAACTTCTTGCGTTATGTTTGCTTATTCATATGCAACAAGGCTTTGGGGAAGAAAATTTTTGTGTACCTTCATAATAACTGCGTGTTTGTGTGCGTGAAGAAGAACGAAAACACACGTTGAGGCAAGCAATCAGGCATGTGTGCGTACCCGTGCGCCCATGCATGTGTATGTGTGCACACACATGCTTTCTTTTATGTTCTGATATCATCATGGTAATTTTGTAGAGATACTTACACAGTTCTGGACTAAATACTTTCTTATTGCTAATGTTCTAATCACATTTATAAATGTAGCCACTGAAGTACATTTTCAAATGGCATCTTAGTAATTTGTGTGTCTACTAGGATTTTATGTGCCTAGACTATTATAATGACAGTTTTCCAAATATATGTGCTTAGCTATTTCTTCTCAAGAAAATTAAGGAGTTAAAAAATAAATTTAAGAATCTTCTGGTGTTAGAAATCTATTGGTTTTTTCCCAATACTCCCACTGACTTCAGTCAACAATTTCTAATGAAATGCAAACATTCACTCCCCATGTTCATTGTGAGAATTAAATATGAATTTGGCACAAAAGCATTTAATTCTGGTATTGTTTAAGCTCATCTTCTCTCTAATAGCTATAGAAATAGCACATTTCCACTGGTTTACAGTGCTTTGTACCTTTTTTTTTGTGCAAGCATAGATTTTTGGTGGTTTTTATCTTAAAATATTAGGAGATATATTTGCTACTATGGAAATACTGTTTTTTCTGGCAGTTAAAAAAACTGAAATGTTTCAAGATTAAATATTTCAGAACTATGTGAAGCTTTGGAAAAAGGAACCAAATTTCTTTTCAGTCTTTGCAAACTTGACAGTGTTAAATGTGAATAATAATAATAATAATAGTAATAATAATAATAAATGCTATTGTTCTTCTTTGACAGGATATGCAACTTGTGTTCATTTTCTTATTCAAAGACATTTTTAGTGATCTGTACTAATTTCATTTATATTGTAATAGCTAAATTATAAACCTAGGACACAATTCACATTAATTATGTCTCATATCAAGTCCCATTTTGGGTAGGAATTGTCAGGATGATGATCACAATTAGAGTTTATGCTTTTTGCCTTAAATTTTTGTTGGACTCTGGCTGTGCTAGGAACCTGGATATTAATTCCTGAATTACACCTGTGTAGTGATAAAAATTGATTCTGTACATGTGGCTTTTTAAAACCCAAGAGTAACCTGCACAATGGAAAGTACACTGAGCGTCAGATGGAAAAATCCCACACGTCTGAGGAGGGAGAAGGAGGCAAAATGTTTTCAAGAAGTGGGATGGGGTGATTTCTGATAATTTTTTTTTGTATTTTCTCTATTTATTACATGAAAGGCAGTACCTTATTAGACCTGGCAACTCCGAAAATTATTTTCCGATTGAAAAAGGGCTACATTTACTGAGTATGGGTGAAAAGACCATTGTTAAATTAATCTAATTCTGCGCAACACAGAGTTCATTCTTTTTCAGGAGAATTTTAGAAACTGGCTGGATTTCAAGCTATGTTTTAATGCAACTTTTTGGCTGCCTGCCTCCTCAGAAAATTAAGGGCTTCTGCTCAATAACTGAGTATAAATACAGTCAGTGCAGTAGGCCTTTGTTTCAGTCATGCAGAACCAATTTCTAGTTTGATGGTATCACTGTTGCATATTTTTAATTGAAAGTGTTGTGAGAAATACTGACGTAAATCCTCATTATTATTCTGGTTTTCCCCTGTAAGATTATGGTGCTGTGTGACTTAGTTTGATATTGCTGTGGTCACCAGCTCCTATATTCAAACACAGATGTATCCCCCAAGTTTGGGAACTGGGATAAGAACTACCTTTCGATGATTAAAACCAGAGTACCAGAGAGTAACAGTGTGTTCATTAGCCTGTTAATGAAATGCTTCTGCTAATGCCAGTTGTTACAAAGATTTAATAGGTTTAATGTGGGGCTATGGCACAACCCCAGCAGCCCTCAGTGCTCTTACTGAATCTAAATATTCATCTTGGCAAATACGCCCAATGTTTATTCCATAGTGATGATTTCCTCTGCTGCCCAACAAAAAGAAGTGAACCTCTCGTGTATGTTAAATACACCCTTCAAAAGAACATTTTTAAATAACAGTTGTTCCTTGAAAGTCTGGTTTTCTTCCTCAAAATAACAGTTCCCATTATTAAGGCATCTCTTTTTTAAAGAAATGCTTTTAATCAGTAATTCTTTCTGCCAGTGGCTCTTGTACAGGGAGTTAGATGCTGAAAAAATGTGTCAACATAGTTGAATTGTAGGTCAGAAAAAGTGAAATACTGTGTCTATAAAGTTTATGTTTGGAAAATTCTTCCTTCTGCCCCTAAGCAGTATGTGACTCCCAGGAGGAGGGTAAAAGTCCTAAACAGTGAATTTAGAAAATTAATGCAGTCATAGAGAGAGGAAAGTTTCTTTTTCCAGCAAGGGTCAAATTTTGAAATCCATCCATGGCTTCTGCTCAGCCTTGCATTTGAAATGGTTATCTCAGGTTCACCTTGGTGACCTCTTCCAGCCCCTTCAATCTTACAGGTATCTCAGGAAGAATTTCGAATGCAGCTCTGCAATACCATTGCTATTCAGGGAAATATGACTTTTTTCCGTCTCCTGTTTTTAAAGGGTGATGCTGAAGCAAAGGCAAGACAAAAGGACACAAGCTGTTCGCTGAGCGCCGCTATTTGGAGGATATTTTTTCTGGTCTGTGTGTTTTCAGACAGCCCCTGAGGGGCTTGGGGGATAGATGTGTTCCGTGACCTGTCCCAGCGACGAGCCCAGCACACTGAACACTTTGCCCCTTTTTAAAGTTGGGATTGGACTAGATGGGTTAATTTTTCGTCATGTATCTATAGCCATGAAAATAAGTCTGGTCCTTAACTGATTCATAGCTCTTCTCTGTAATGTTGTGATCTCTCAGCTCTTAAATTTATGAGATGAGGTGATAGAAATTAGTAGCAATATTTAGCACAAGTGATGACAGCTACAATGCTTTAATATCAAAACATCTCACTTCCTTTGGTCCTCAGTGCCTATCACACAGTTGTTGTAATGTCTTTTTTTATTTTGCCGTATAACAAACCTGGAATTTTAGAACTGATGCAAGGTTGTAAGTAGTTGAGTTTTATGTTCACCTTTGGTTCACCTTTCTTTCTAAACCAATCTTACTGTATCTGCTCAGGACAGACCTTGTTATTCCCTCTACTTTTTAATGTTTATATGGTAGTTATTGTGTTCTTATCACCTCCTACTTCTTGGTCTTTACTTTGTAAAAGTAATTTAAGCTATGAAAATCCAGCTGTAGCACTTTGCCATCCTAGTCACTTTAAATGGGTGACATGCCCTGTTGGAAAAGTAAATTTATAGGTTTTCTGTGTGCTGACTGAGTAGTTAAATATTTGAATGTTCTCAATATTTAATCAGTTAGCTTTTTCAAAGGCACACAAAAAAGCTGGCAATCCTCTTGTTTGTTTATTAGTAGTAGGCTCAGGTAGGGTGATTATATGTTGTGTCACTAGCAGCCTGAAACGAATATTTGGGAAGACTCTGAAATGTAAATTTGGTGAACGTCTACCAGGAGGCAACAAAGACGGGGATTATAGGAAGGAATTTGCAAGCAAAGGCAGATTAAAGGGACTTTGTTTTACTCATTAGTTTCTGTTCCTTCAGGAGATCAGCTACAAATCACCTGAAAAGCTCAAGAGTCCACTTGCAGGCTCTGTGCACTTGAAACTGTGTTGAGTTTTGCCTTCACTTCTCCCTCGAATACCGAATTAATTGGAAAGAAAAAGTATGCTTCATGTGTGCTGATGGGTCATATAGAGTGTTACAAAAAATGTGCAGATCTACCTTTTTAGCTTTCTTCCAATACTATGTTTTCCTATAGGGAAAACACGGCCCAAACTGGGTGGGGCCAGGGCACTGGGTAGACTATCTGGGGCAGTGTATTGCTCTGAAATTTGAGTAGTAGATACCTAGGAAAATACTCACTGATGGCAATTTCATGGATGGACTCAGTTTCCATGGGCAGTTTTAGGCACCACAAGGTAAGAAGGATATAAAGCTGTTAGCATTCAAAGGAAGGCTACGAAGATGGTGAAGGGCCTTGAGGAAAGCCATATGAGGAGTGGCTGAGGTCACTTGGTCTGTTCAGCAGCCTGGCAAAGAGGAGACTGAAGGGAGTCGTCACAGCAGTCTCCAGCTTCCTCTCATGTGGGGCAGCAGAGGGGCAGGCACCGATCTCTTCTCCCTGGGGGAAACCAGAGATAGGACCTGGGGGAGTGGCCTGAATTTGTGTCAAGGAGAAGGAGAGTGGGCTAGATATTAGGAAAAGGTTCTTCCCCCAGAGGGTGGTTGGACACTGGAATAGGCTCCCCAGGAGAGTGGTCACTGCACCAAGCCTGATAGATTTCCAGAAGCGTTTGGACAACATTCTCAGGCACATGGTGTGTTCTTGGGGTTGTCCTGTTCAAGACCAGGAGTTGGACTTGATGATCCTTGTGGGTTCCTTCTATCTCAGGATATTCTGTGATTCTTAGTAGGAAAAGGAGTGTCAGGATGCGAATAACTTACAGTGCTTGGGGCCTTGTGACCCTTTCTCCTTCTGTCTCCTGGGTACACGTGGGCTGGGGAACGTATTTGTCTTCTGTGGTCTCTATGGGTATATAGTTTTAAGCTGGAACAAGCTTTACTCTTCACTCTTTTTCCCCACTGAAGGTTTTAACAAAGATCCCCAATATCTGTAGGCAGTGCTAGGTCTATTTTCTAGGAAGTGTTTTAAGTACCTTAGTTAACGATGTGAGGAAGGAATTTTGCTTCTAGCTCCCAGGAGCTGCCAGAATGCCATGGCACGGGGAACCCAGGAGGCCTGAAATCTCCTTTGCAGCTCAGCATGGTGATCAGGCAAAGTCTCATGGTGACCGGGCAAAGTCTCACGTTGATCACTGAGGAACACCCAATTACAGCACAACTTTCCTAATTCCGTCAAAAGTAATTTATCCAATGGCTTGGCCAGCAGTGTAAGTACAGCTTGAGATTCATATTAGGTAATCTGAGCAGACAGGTAGAACAAATTAAAGAAATAACATGGTGGCATAGGGTGTGTTGGCAGAGCGTAGCTTCTGCTCCCTCATTTCCTCTCCAAATCTGTGAACACCTGTCTGAATTGTTCTGGACAATTTGAGCTCATGTTCTGCTTTGCATTATTCCTGCTTTCATCAGGTGTCACTTGGCAAAGACTTGTTGGGACTCCTCAAAGCCTAATCTGTAGGGAGACAGGAATGATCACTTTATTTCCTTGGTGATTTTTTTTTTTCTTAAATGATAGACTTTTCTCTTACATGTGAATTGCCCTTGCCCTGCAGCTCAGTCTCTGGTTCTGCACTAAGACTGAAATCCTTCATCACCACAGAAATTGCAAATTCTTCATTGTGAGGAATTACTCTAGAGTCTGCTAGAGTGAAAAATTCCTTTTTAAAGTTGCATGTTGATAAGTTTAATGTGGATTGTATTCTGCAGTGATCCCTAATGATTTTTATCTTTTTTGCACCCCTATTTTAACTCTGAATGCAGTTTTTGTGGAGGAAGAAGGGCTGCCGCTCTGTGCAAGACACACTTGCTAAACTTTTTGCGCCTTTTTACACTAGGACTTATGCAAAATGCTTCAGGTTTTTTTTTTTCCACTAAAAAGCACTTATTGTGTGCAAAATTTGAAATTTGTGTGACAATTAACATTTTTGTTTTAGTGTTATCAAATTAGCACATCCTAATATACTGTAAGTGCTAATAAAGTGTATGTTGTAAGACTTGTAGCAAGTGAACTTAGTATTTCAATTCTCTGCCTTGCATTTGGTAATGTAACAGAAGAGGTCTTGAACACATGGCTCCTTACGCTTGAAATAAAAATAAAATCCTTTATTCAACATTCAGAAGATTGGCTCAAAAAAAAAGTTAAAACAACTTGTTATGAAAATACTAGCTGCTGAGAAAGAGAATAAACATGTCATTAGGTATTCAAAAACATTAACCATAGTTTGCCTTAAGCATTGTAATTGTCATTCACATTCTTTTCTGTTGAAAAGATTTTTTTTCTAATGTGTTGACTTTATGCCTGCAAATTATGCTTTTTGCTGACAATATAGATGAAATTCATGAAATCTGCCAGTAAGAGATATTTGCAGGCAACAGTCCCATGCAACACTTCAGTATTCCATCTAAAAATAAAAACTAAAAGTCAAATAATTGCACATTATGATAGCACAGCAATTTACATTGGGTGTAAATTTGGTTAGATGCACTTTCTTTGGCTCTTAAATACTGATTTTGGATCTAGTTTGTTCATAACGCAATGTTTTCCCACCTGCTGTTGTGTGGCCCAGAGTTTGTAGGAGAAGCCTAGGATGGGGTTGGGACTAGTGCAGGGCTCATAAATACAGCAACATTATTTGGTTTTTAATTGCATTGGAACTTGTGGAATTTTCACTAAATTTATACCGCTGCCAGAATGCCATCAGGCAGTGAACTTACAAAGGCTTGTACATGATGTCTGGACTGCAGTGGCTCTCTCAGGCTTGAGTGATCTAGCATTTTTTTCTATGTGAATGCATCAATATGGTTGTTTTTGTAAACTCTTCTTGGGGTTTCAGTTGCTTCAATGCTTCAGGACAGAGAGCAGCTTGCCAACTTTCTAAAAAAGGCTTTTGCCATTTTGAAGTATGGGATAACCTTCTTCTCTTTGTGTTGAGATCCTTCAGAGTAAAACTGCTATAGTCAAAGATCATGATTATCCCTCTAACTCCACTGACAGGGTTTTTGGGATCTTAACATCTGTTGTCTAACTCTTCCCAATAATTTTGGCACTGAGCAGGGCTCTGTAATGAGCAGAAGCATAGTACAAGACACAAATCTGTATTTGTGAGCCATCCATAGGGCCTTGCATCTGACTCACGGCAGTGCTGTCACGGACTTGCTATACTTGCTTTTTGTTCCACTTATTCACAAAATAAATTATCTTAGTTTCAATCCATCTGTGTTGGAAATGTCCACAAAACTTCCTCCAACGTGGACAGAACAACAAGCTTTGCATTTGCACCAAGGCAGCTGGTCCTCAAAATTTGCCTTTCATTCAGTGCTTTGAGTTTTGAAATGAAAATACAAAGTCTGCTCCCTGACAGCTGGTGAGGGTATTCTTTGTGATAGCTTGGAAAGTCCTGGACTCTATAGATGTGGCTGAATGGGACATGTGGATGTTTCTAAATGATTCTGCAAAAATTGGTGCCTCTGGTGCAGATAATAAAAATAATATAAACCCAGTCAATAACTACTAGTGTTGCACTGAAGGATTATCTGTTCTGGATTATTTTTGTAGTAGGAATTACGATTTCTTTTCCCAAAATACGAATCAGGTTCTTTCAAAGGGACGGTCAAATGATGGGGAAAAAAATACATTTTCGGAGACATGATAGCACAAATACTTGTTTCTACTGAAGGTCAACAGTCTCTTTTTGCAAACGCATTTTTTTATGTTTACCATACTGGCAACCTTTCATGTGTTACATGTTCAGTCCCTGGTGTCTGAATCCTACAATTAGGCATCTGTCAACACTCTAACCATGACATGTCATCATGTCTAGGCTGGCATTCTTTTTCATGTGCTCTAAATGTTTTAGCATTAAATCTCATTCTTCTACCTGTATAGTGTTGTTTCTTACTGATTTACAGTGTAATTATGCATAACAATACAATATTGTTTTGAAGTTGCTGAAGAGTTTTTTATAAATCAGATGGTGGACAATACATTGATTTTGGTGTATTTGGTTGAAAATCTAGTTCTTGGTAAGCGGTGGGAATGCTTCTATGCTAGCTAGTTCCCAAGAAGAGGAATACTGTCCTTCATCACTGAGTTAATTAATGGCAGTTTACATTCTATCAGGGTGACTGGCCCAGTGTTGTTAATCATGTCAAGCTTCTCTGATTTATGTGTAGTGTAACACTTTCTTGATGTAAGGCTTATTGCCTATTTCAAAACACAGTGGTCCAAGGGTGGGTATAAAATTACTAGATGGGTTTGAATGACTCACTCTTATTTTGCTACTGTTGCACTACTCAAAATTTGGTACAATGCTTCTTCAGAAGGGTGTGGGTACAGTTTGTTTTATTTTAGAAGTGTGTGAAAATTATGTTAAAATTTAATTCAGTATTAGGTTTAAAATTCAGCTTAATGTTGAACAGTGTCACTGTCAAATTCTTGTACTTGCATCTGTTTGATTCTGGTAGAATTGAAATATAAAGACACGGTTATGTGCTCTGCTGGATATACAGAGTATTTACAGTTGAGCATCTATTTCAGTATGGGAGTTAAATCTGTGGAACTGACGGGTTTCCATCTTATTCTGTGTCTAATTTTTTTTTTTTCTTCCACATAAGCAAAAGAAAAAAAAGTAGAATACTTTTCTCTTTGGTTGTTCTGGTATAAGATACTGTTTAAAGTAATTGGCTTTATTGTTTGAATATCAGGTCTGTGCAAAAAACCAATGCTTTAAGATGCATAACCCTGCTGACTTCAAAACATCAAAGAAAACAGTATCCTGCCTGGTTCCTTAGTACATTGCCCTGCTTTTAGCCTAGCATAGCTTTGTTTTCTCTGAAACAGATTTTTGGGCTAAAGTGGGTAAAGAGCATGTGAAATGTGACGGGACATTGGACCCAGATCTGCATATGGTGGTGGCTGCCAAAGTTGGTCATGCCCAGGGTCACTCTGAGTCCTAGTGGCCGTGGCTGAGCCACAGAGTAAAGTGATTTTTCTCTTGACTCACCAGCCAGGAAATTATTCTGTGGAGGTATTAATTTAGCCCAGAGAATTGACCTCCTGTTCTTTAGAAGGAATATCAAGTCACTGGTTAATAGTGTTGTATGCTTCCACTAACAAGGGGGTTGATTTAAAGTCTTTTCAGTTGGTGTTCTCACGTGGACCTACATCAAGGAGACTTGGTTGAGAAAACTGCCGAGCTAAAATGAAAATAAACATACACTAGGAGGGAATAGCAGTGCTATAAAAATATTCATAATGTCTGTGTTTAAATAAGACAGTGCAGCATCTTTTGATGGATGCATATGGTGTGTAATAAAGTAAACATTTTAGGTTAACTGCTGTAGGTGGAGGTTATATGCCAATGAGGCAAACCCCTCTGTCCTTCCTGTAATTTATTTACATGGCAGAGCCTGACGGATGCAATCCTGCTGCATCACTTCACACGACACTTTTGTGCCCTCGGGAGCAGAGGTTCATCTGTGCGGTTTAAAGGGAAGAAAAGTGCCTCTGCACACGCGTGGTCCCTCTTCCAGGGCACACAGTGATTGCAGCAGAGCTGTACTGGTGGAAGCCCTTTTCTGCTATGGACACAAGCTGAGAGAGTTGGGGCTGGAGAAGAGAAGATTCCAGGGAGACCTTTATAGCAGCCTTCAGTACCTAAAGGGGCTGCAAGAGAGCTTTTTATAAGGGCACAAAGTGATGGAACAAGGGAGAATGTCTTCCAAGTCACAGAGGGTGGATTTAAATTAGGTAATAAGAAAAAGTTCTTCACTATGAGGGTGATAAGGCTCTGGCACAGGTTTCCTAGAGAAGCTGTGGGTGCCCCATCCCTGGAAGTGTTCAAGTCTGGGTTGGATGGGGCTTGAACAGCCTGGTCTAGTGGAAGGTGTCCCTGCCCATGGCAGGGGAGTTGGAACTAGATGATCTTTAAGGTAAGGTACCTTCCAACCCAAACCATTCTATGATGATAGGTGATGTCTATTCTGATGGCAGTTTACCTTTCCAGCATGCTGCCTACTTTCTGAATTATTTGCCTTAAGTATGTAATAGCTTGCTTCAGCAAGTCTGTTATTCTCTATTGATGTTAGTTTTCAATTTTTCTACTTCTCCCTTATCTTCCACACCCCTCATTCTCTCACTTTAATGTAGCTTAGTTATAAAAGTATGCAACTATACTAATCTAGTAATAGACATGTAGTAGATACTCTTGAATATTTCCTAAGACAGTATATGATTATTTCCCACTCTTTATTGTAGGGATAGAAAATAGCAAATAAAGGCTTGTTGATGGTGCTCCTTAGGTACACTCTGTGTGCATGTTTGCAGGGAGGAAGAGGTGGATGTCCAGATTTGTGTGGGTGTTCTTACTCTGCACAAGATCAAGTGCTTTAATTGCTCACTCTCCTTCATTCATCTTCCTTAAGATGCTGAATCAAAATCCCGTTCCTCTGCTAATCTCTCTCCACATCATATATTAGATTTCATAACCCGTCCATAATTTCTACAAGAACTAACGGATCGTCAGACGCTTGTAATAAAAGTGCTGTTTCATTCCAGTTGACTACACAGCACAGTCATACAGCCTGAGTATCATAAAGCTTTGAACTGGCTCATGGAAAAGGGAGCAGCAAGAAAATGTGCCGAAAATGCACCATATGCAGCAGAGCTACACTTTAGTCCAGAGCTGTGAGGGGTAAAATACTGCACCTTTCAGCTAATAATCTGCAATCCCATTATCTCTGAGCCATGAACTGCACTGTTGGTGATGTACGGGCTGGATTATCCTATCCACTTTTTGTACCATACATCCAAAAGTTGACACTTAATTATGTTGTCCAACAGTAGATCAAGTTTTACAACAGCAACAAAGGATTAAAACGGTTTTATATTGGGGACATTCAGAGGATAAACAGTGCTGTGTTATAAGAGGGAATGGCAGTCAGCTGTGTTGCCATCTGGGAGAGAAACATTGAAGTGCTATTAATATGTAAACCTTTTAGATTTTTTTGTTGTTGTTTTTAGAATTGGTAGCATTTCTAAAGAACTGATTACAATTCTGTAGTCAATTTTGGTGTCAAAGGGTGCTGCAAATAGTATTACAGCAACTAATAACATGAGCACAGCTATCTTCTCATTTGCTTTTAAGGTGCCTTCTTCAGACGCTAGAGCAGCGAGGATAACATCAGATCAGGTTTTGTGTGTAGCAATAAATCCACCGTGTTGCATAAGCACTCCATTTGACACAGAGGAGGACAGTGCAGACTCTTCTCTATCTCAGCAGAACTTATCCATATGTATGGCAGTTACTCTTTCAATTCAATGTGGTAATCACTTAAATATCCTAATTGGCTCATTTTATTATTGCATTCACTGCTAATGTGCTAATTGTTTTATTTCTGGGAAAGCTGTAAGAAATGCTACTTGATATTGATTTATTTATCTTCAGCTCCATTTAGTTTTATTACAATATGGTTTGATTTCATTCTGTGTTTCAGTAAATCATTATCATACATAAATATTTTAGTGAAGAAGGGTAGGGACAGAGTAAAAAAGGGAGTAGAGAGATAAATACAAGGTAGAAAATTTGTGTTTAAATTAATTTCTTTTGTGATCAGAACATGTTTGGCTGCATTTCATTCATTTAGTTTCCTTGCAATAAAACACAAAAATAAAAAGCCAATCAGTACAAACTCTCCAGGGCTTTCCTGTCCTGGATTCTGGTCAACATGGTCCAATTGCCTCTTTACTTTCTTGAAAGCATCAGCCCTTTGAAAAGGCTCGTACAGCTGTGCGTAATCGCTGAGACTCTCCACAGCCCTGAGCAATGGAAGGGAATTAGCTCCCCAGAGCCAGGACGCTTTCCTTTGAGCGAAAGCAGGGGAGGAACGGCTTCTCATCAGCATGATACCAGGTGAAGGTACAGAAACTTCCAAGTCCCATCTGGGAAGTCCAGCTCCCTCTCTTACAGGCAGAGATTCATATAATACCGATTCATCAGCCTGCTGTGCTAATTATTTTGGTGGCTGTGTTAGTGTCTCCACAGGCCAGTGCTGACACTTCTAGGGGTGAAAAGTAAGTAAATTCTGAAGATAAGTTTCAGTTCAGAAAATAAAGGAATGCTTATGTTTAAAATTGAGCCCACACTGGATGTAGGTCTGCAGCATTTTCCTCCTTTTGCATTTACTGAGTCAAAACTTGGAGTAAGACCCATGATTTTTTCTCATCGGTTGTACGTAATTCTAGAAACTCTATTCAGCTTTGTGGAAGGTGCACAGGTTTATCTTGATTCAGAGCTATTAATGACTATCAATATGGTTAAGAGCTCATTCTTTTCTCTTTCTGATATGGGAGAGGAAAGAAGTGCGTTCTGACTTCTGTAATTTCTCTCTTTTGTTGCAGCACATCCTAAACTCTACACACGCTTAATTTCTAAGTAGTCCAAATCTTCTGGTTTTGAATTTTCCTTTTAGTCATGGAAATAAGGAAGGAATTTGAATTCACTGAACCATGAAACCATTAAAGAATCAAATGCAGCTTTTGGAAGGATCAGCTGGATAAAAACTAGACTTGAATATCCAAATAGCAGAGAATGCTCTTCTTAAATGCTCTCTTTTTAAGAAGTTATCAAGTTGGAAAAAAGTGCCTCTTTTAATGAGAAGATATATTTGGCAATTTTATAACTTATTGGTTAAAATATATGTTTTTAATGTGTGATGCCTGTTTTCTCTTTATAAACATCCCCTTTACATGACCTTAGAGATGCCTCATTGATTTTCTTGCAGTCAGTGGACTTTCTATGTCATCCCTGATGAATCTTTAAAAATCCTAAGACTTTCTCTTTCTAAGGGTTTTTGGGTTCATTCTGTGATGTAGATATCCCGCCTCTCTCAGAAGTCCTTTCCAGCACTAAAACACAGTGTTGGGTTTTCCTAGAAGTCAAGGAATTTTGGGGTAAGTAGTTTTCAGGATTAAATAAATTGTGCTCTGTCTCGCTAACTATATTGAGCACACTTCTATGCATTGTTTTTCTTTATCATTGTGCCTTTTAATGAAATATGTGGGGTTTAAAATCTGACATGAAAGGATTTGGGCAGGGGTGCAAGCAAGTTCACTCCTAAGGCTATTAAATATTTCTGAAAAAGCTCTCTATGGCCTTTAGCAAGACTGGAAACCAGTGAAAAGGATACTGTTCAGAGACTTTGAAATAAAGGTAGGTGCCAAAAAGAATTTAGTGAATTTTAAAGAACCTTCTATGTGTCTCTCTCTGTCTGTATTAGAGTGCAAGAAATCTTTGCTTCTGTAGGAAGCAACTTTGTTTCTACCCAGGGCACTATGTTTTACGTGTGCTATCTATTCTTAATACGAAGTTTTAACACTACGTGCAGCTTACATCCACAGTAGCCATCTATCACTTGAAAGAAGGCTTTAATTAACAGAACCCTAATTTTAATGAGGTACTGAGCCACGATCTTGTAAATTCTGCAGCACAGAGAATCACTTAGTTCAGGTTCACTCGTAACAATCCTCAGCAGCACAGTGTGTTTTATGACTGTTTAACAGATTTTGATGTTAATCTAGGAACCATTTCTGGAGTGACTGTGTTCTTTACCTTGTAAGCATATTTTAAATTAATTGTGTTATGTTTTTAAAGCGTAACTGTTACTTGCCTTCTGATCAAAATGTCTGGTGTGTCTGAACTGTTCACCCTGGGCCTCCAAGGGGATTCACTGCTCTCAAATCCTTTCCAAATGTGTCTTTGCTGCAGTACCTAGGCCAGGGTAGGTTATTATTTTTGCAGAAACCACTTGGGTTTAACAGCTGCAGCAAAGTAAACAGGTTATGCCATTTCCCTTATCTGCTCCTCCTGTGACTTCAGGAATGCGCTGTGCAGGAGGAAAGGGCAGTTTGGCTGGCATGGTTGATGCCCTGGCTGAGATGTGCTAATTTAAATGTGCTGCACTTGACACAAAACCAGAAGGTGGGAAGTGAGGCATCCTCACGTTTCTGTATCCTCACGTGTGAGCTGGCCCATTGCCGGTCTGCAGCTGATCCAAAGTGACAGCAGCACGCCGAGCTGCTTTAACCTGTAATGAGCTCTCCCCGCTCCCGAGGGGCAATTCCAGCATGCTGAAGACAGAAAGATGTATCTACAAGATCCCTTTCCCTGAAAATGCTGCATGGGGCGAAGATGGTGGCTCTGCAGCAGTGTGAAAAGGCTCCCTTTGTGGGAGGGATGGCCCTGGGGCAGCAGTGCCTGCTGCTTTCCCTGCTGTTTCCCAGAGCCCTCACTAAGCAGAGCACGTAGGGGAATTTAAGAATGAATCCCTGTGTGAAAGGGGTTTTTTCCCCTCTTTTGAAGTATTATCGCTTACAAGAAGCCATTCAGGTGGTTGTGAATGTTTTTTTAATGGGGACGTTGTAAAGACAGGGCTCCCCCATAAAACCGAGAACCAGGAATGTTGAAATAGTTCCCTTACAATAGAAATAGAGCGCCATTCTGACAGATTTAAGCAATAAATATACAGCTGTTTATCCATAGCAAAATAGGAAATTGATAAAACTCAAAGCATGGGGTACACTTTTTCACTTAATAATCATGCATTAAACTAAATTTTTTGTTATCTCATAATTCAGAAGGCCCAGTATTTAACTGGTTTTTTTTTCAACCATTATGGACCTTTAGTAGTATTTTTTAAAAGGACTGAGTAGAATCAAAAAAGTTTTGGGTTGGAAGGGGCCTTGAAGACCATCTAGTTCCAACCCCCTTTGCATGGGCAGGGACACCTTCCTTTAAACCAGGTCACTCAAGGCCCCATCCAGCCTGGCCTTGAACACTTCCAGGGATGAGGCACTCGCATCTTTCCTGGGCAACCTGTGCTAGTGCCTCACCACCCTCATAGTGAAGAATTTCTTCCTGATTTCTAATTGAATCCTGTCCCTTCAGTTTGTAGCCATTCCCCCTTGTCCTATCAGTCTGTGCCCTTTGTAGCCCCCTTTAGGCACTGGAAGAGGTTCTGAGGTCTCCCTGGAACCTTTTCCTCCCCAGGCTGAACTACCCCTCTCAGCCTGTCTTCAAAGGAGAGGTGCTCCAGCCCTCTGAGCATCTTCACGGTCCTCCTCTGCACTCACCTCAGCATGTCCACGTTCTCATGTTGGGACTCCAGTTCTGAATACGGCACTGCAGGTGGGGTCTCACCAGAGCGGAGGAGAGGGGCAGGATCCCCTCCCTCACCTGCTGCCTTTTGGTGCTTTGGATGCTACACAGGTGGTTTTTGGGCTGCCAGTGCACGTTGCTGGGTCATACTGAGTTTCTCCCCCACCAACTCCCCCAATTTCTTCTCTTTAGGGTTGTTCTCATTCCAATCTCCACCCAACCTATACGTGTGCTTGGGAATATGCTGACCCATGTGCTGGAAATATGTTTTTAGCAAATGGATATGTTACTTAATATCTTAGTGATTCACTAATGTTATGTGAGCGCATAACATTATACCCATCTCTATACTGCCAGCATTCACACTTGAAGTGTGGACTTCTGTTTGCATTTTTAAAAAATTTGCATTTCATAACGTCGGAGTTCAGCATAATCTTTCGACTTCCCCATCCACTTTCTTTTCACATTATCAAGGAGCTCCACTTCCAGAATTTAACTGATGCTTTTGTTCAAATTATTGGTAATTTGTTTTGTACTAAGATCAGCAAACGATGAGAATAATTTTATTTGAATCTTAAGTACTCTTCCTATCCAAGCACTGTTGGAAAAAAACTTACATCAGCATTAAAGTTACTGTTCAGAGTTTGTTTTTCTAAGTGATGATGCATTTCGTTGTCCTACTCATGTTGTGATGAGAATGTAGAATGAGACCTTCTGCTATCTGTGGTTTGTACCACAAATAAATATAACTCTACCTGTCTTGTTCATCAGCTGGTAATTGAGAACATCAGCAATGGTTTCCATTTTTGTCACAACTTCCAACAGTTTTGTTTGTGGATTGGTTTTTTTGTTGTGGTTTTCTTTTCCTCCAGAACTTAGCAGAAGTGAATGCGCATTTACTTTGGCAATCCCATTTCAGGGGATGTTATTAGGAGCTCCTTTTTGGAAGCATCCGTGTTTTCTTCTTGGACCTGAACCCTTGCTGAACACTTAAGAGCTACTCAACTAGTTTTTACAATCTGTTGTCCTGTAAAGTAATAAATGGCCCAAATTTTCTACACACTAATTAAAATTCCATTTCTCATGAATTCCTTAATTGAGAGCAAGTCATTATGTGCTTTGTTGATTCTTAAGTGCAAAGATAATTGCAATGGGCAGCATGAAAGTGGTTTGATTATTGCCTGTCGAGTCTTGTGAATTCTAATAGGTCTAATTGCATAGCATCAATTCATCATCTCAGCATCACTTTTTATTATTAGCTCTCTGAATTGCAATGTGCTCATAAAGAAACGTAGTAGTATATCAAGAATGACATGGTACCTGGCTTACTGTGATTTTCATTCCTTTCCTAATGTTACTATTGAAATTAGATGTTTATTATATGGTCCTTCTTTGCAGAAACTACTTCAAAATTTGTCTCCATGAAGAAAAGGATACTGTCTTCCTCTGAATTTGCATTTATAATTTCTCTGCTAAATGATAGTCCTATTTTTTTACTTCTCTAAATCGTTCCCATAAATCCTGACCATAATGTGTTGGCTACGAAACATCTATCAAAGCCTTTATGACAGGGTTCTTTGTTATTGCTGAACATTATTTAAATTATGAGGACTCTAATGAGATGAAGTTCCTAACAAAACTTCTATTGGTTGAGAAGCAGGGGAAAAGGAGCACTTGATTATATTAGAATTTCGTTCTGTGGGAATTTGGGAAGGAGGATTGGTTTTGTGGGGTGTCCTTTGTTTTTTCCTTTTTTTGTCCCTAAAGCCAAGGGTATCAGTTTAGAAAGTCTTGAAGATGGCTGAACATAACCAGAGAGGAATGCACAATATTTTAGCTAAAGGTTCTGAGGTTCCGGATCAGTAATTTTTGATAGGTTTTACTACAAATATGCAGAAATTCCTAGCTTCTGTAAAAGATGAAGTTTCTACTAAGACAAATATTTAAATTATAAACCATGAACACTATCAGCACTAACATGGGGCAAAAGTTTCCGTTTGAGTTTTCTTAAGAATGAAAAGATGCCTTTTTGCTTATGCTAAAGCTTTGCCTTTTCTAAAGCTTTAAATTGTAGTGAAATCATCATCCAAGGTTCCTCATCCTTGGCATCTTCCATCTGGTACTATTTACAGACTTCTCAAACAACAGCCAGTGCTGCAAAGTGATTTTCCAAGTCATACAGCAGCCCAGGTGGGTTTTAGCACTTGACTGTGTAAATGGCACTGATGAAGCAATTGGATTTACCTTTTTCATTGTGCTGCTTTCAGGTCCAGGATGCACATGGAAAACACTCACCTGCGTAAGGTCAGGTTGTTTGCCATGATTAGTATCAACATTTGGCTTGCTTTGAAAAGAAAAGTGCAGTGGTATCACAAGAACACGTGAAAGTACATGTCTGTGTTTGATTTTCTTTTCTGCTGTCTTGCCCAACGTGTTTTTGCTTGCTTGATTGTATGTTGCTCAGCTGGCAAGGTCAGCCAAATGGTTTGCTGCTTCACGTGCTTCAATTTCTAGTACTTTGTGAACAATCAGAGCTGACATTATTCTTGAAGCAATTGCTTTCACTGTGAAAATACCAGTTTGTCTTTCCGACAAGCCATGCAAGGGGAAACGGCACTGTGAAGTACAACTTTGCACACAGACTTCTAAAAAGTCCCTCTAATCCTCAGGCTGGTGTTCAAGTGGATGATGTGATTTTGCACACATTTCTTCTTTTCTTGGAGAAACAATGCATTAAGCTTGTGGGCACTGCAGGTGGCAAAATAACCATTTTGCCTCAATAACAAGTTCAATAAAATTTGCAAATATTTTTCTCAATATGGTGTCCCAGAAATGAAGCAGTTCCCTTCAGCAAGGGACAGTCTTGGGTTTGGAAATGGCATGTGGTTCTGACACTGGTCACCCTTGCAAGTTTTGCCATCTCCCAGGTACGTATTTTTCAAAGGTATTGCTGCCATTTCTAGCCCCACTCTTTCTGGTTCCCAGTTCCTAAACCCCAATATCGTTTTTGAGCAACTTGAGTTAGAAATTCTCCACTGGTGATTATTGTGAAATGCTTGTGACAGGCTAGTAGCATGCTACAATATTACTGAGGGCGTAAGTTGACTTTATTTACATCGGTGTTTCCTTTACAGAAAGTTGAAGCTCAGGCATGTCCTTCAGTAGCTCTTTTAGCTCATTACATGACTTTCCAGAAGGTTGTTTAAGTACATTTTTCTCAATTGAGCTGAACAAGAGGTGACACCAGTGTTTCTCCAAGGGCTCTTCCTAGTGACATTGACATGGAGAACATTAGCAGTGCAATAAGCCTCAGCAAGTTGCTAACAGTTCACTTTGCAATACATTTTTTATCTTGAAAAGAAAGGAATTACCCTGTTTCTTATTATGGTATGTTTGTTCATGCTGGAAATTCAACTGTTTACAACTTACACTGATGCAAAACACTCTCAAGATGTTTGTCAAAGCTTGTTTTTCACTTGGAGCCACAGGAGCATTACATATTGTATGAAATATCACACCACAATTTTTGCTAAATACCCTCATTGGATGCATTTCATGTTTCTACTTAGCTTTTTTGTCTGTCAGTGATTCTGAACGCTTTTGCTAGAGACTTTTAGCTCCTTTCCACCTCGGTGGTGCTTACCAGTGGTATTCGTGAGCTGATCTGTGTTGTAAGCAGGCAGCTTCTGTACCCCAACCAGCGAGTAGCCTGGCTGAGCTGGTCACAATCCATGAGAGGATGTATATGCCTTAACAAGCAGTATTGCTCAGTTAGATGTTGTGACATGAGCACAATCCAGAGAGTAAACGGAGTAAAGATGGAGTGGCGTTTTCATGTAATTTTCTGTTCTCTCCTTTTGATATCTTTCTGAGCTGGAAGGCTGAAGAGATCAGATGATTTTAATGTGATGCTTGTGGTATCTGTGAAAGCTCAGTTCTGAAAGAAAACTGATAAAAGCATTAAGGGCAGAGCACCATGGCTAGGTGCAGCCATATTAGTTTTTTTATCCCCTCGCCTGCCATGAGTCACATCCTGCTGCCCTGTCAGCAGAGGTATGACGTGAAGGGAAAATTGTAAACTTGGGCTCAAATTTAAGGAGTCCTGAGAACAAGCAAGTTGTAACAAGTCATGGGCTGTACCCTGTTGGCACTGGGCAAAAGCTCCAGTCAGCTGAGTGTGTGTGGAATGAAGTAGTGGTAGAGCACTACTAGAGTAGAGGTACCTCCACTGTACCCCTGCTTTCCCAAGTAAAACGGCTGCTCTCAGTCTTGATTCAAGACTTATATTTACTTAGCTCTGCTAAAACAGTAGTTGGATTTATTAACAATATAAATTAGCCTCTTTTTGTTTGAAGTATTCAGAGAAGTAATAGCTGTTTATTGCAAAGCATGCCGGTTGCAGGGTTGAAGCACTGAAGTTCTTCTCTAAATCTGTTATTTTTTTCTCTGTTCCATATCTGTAGCATAGATAGTCTGTCTATAGTCGGTGGAAACACATGTCTTTATATTTCCTTCCTCCCTCTAGGACCAGGCTTGTTTGTGCCCTGCCTCCATCATCTGCTGGGTTTGCTTTTAGGATGGATTGCAGAGCACTGGATTCCAAGTGCTAATATTTGTCTCATTGCCAGTTGATGAAACTAAACTATCTTTCAAACTAGAGAGCATCTCTGGGGAAGAGGTTGGGGGAGAACGGTCAAAGGAATTTATCTTGGCACATACAGCATTCTCACAACTTGGTGTCTGGAATATGTTGATATCAGGAGGGTGCTTTACTGTGGTTTCAGCCACCTAAAATTAAAATACAGTTGATGATAGAAAGTGAGATTCCTCTTCTAGGCAAGCAGTGTCATCCTATGGTTCAAAGAGCTGTCCAGTTATTTCACTTATCACACTTGCATAAGGCAATTAAAGTGGCACTGGCAACTGGAAATTTCGTCAGCTTTTAAAAATGAGTTGAACTTACTTTTGGGTGCTGCATCATATTTCCCTGTTTCCAGTGACTGTGTTTGACTGAGCTTGGGAAAGAGGTGGCAACAGTAAATTTAATTTTTTCTTCTTTTTGTTGTTTTGTGATGGGCTCATAGGTGTAGCAGGGGAAGCCATCTCTAAAGAAACTGACTGTGGACAAAGATCTGTTAAATGCAAATTGCCGGAAGTACAGAAGAGAAATACTTAAGGTCAAGGAAATGAGAGACTATGTTTTTCTTGTGAAAGTAAAAAGATAGTAAGAGCAAGATTTTTCAGTGATGCCCTTTAAAAGATGAAATTATAAATGTGCATTCCTTCATACTGAAGGTGTGCTCTCATTTCCTTTGCTGTTTGGATCCTTGTTACCTTTAAGCAGTAGTCTCACCAATTTCTGTGCAATTGTTCCCAAGCTTGGAAGCAGTTTGCCAGTTTGGAGCTTTAATCACTGTGTTTATTGCTGTGAGGAAAATACAGTATTCTCTGTATAGAATGGAGTCCTGTAGCACAGTTCAAATGAATCCTCAGCTCTGTCTTTTTAACTGGGATTTATTGTATTTTTAAAAATATTTTCATGGTTTATTTAAAAATATTTAATGGTTTCAGTCTTTTAATTTCTACTCTTCTCCATCTGCATTCACTTGGATTTGAGAGGTGATAAATGGTACCAAGAGGCTGCACAAGGCTCTCCTGTCTGTATTGCAAGAGCTGTATTGTATTTTTTGTGGCAAGGGAAATACTGAACTTTCCTTCATGGTTTCCAGTGTTCAAACTTGAAAGTTAATAAGGCTGATTTAGCTGCCACTGGTTTCTTTTGAAGATACTCTGAGAACCTGTAATTATATCACCTTTTTCTATTTTTCTTAAAGAAGACATGCAAAATCCTTAGCAAAGCATCTAATTTCTGCTGTGAGGGCTATGTAGATTAGAGAGGTGGCAAGCAAAAAAGATGTGCTCCAGTTTCTGAGGTGAAAGAAGTTTGTTTATCCCCAAGAAAACATACAGAAATAATAAATGGAAAAAACAAACATGGGTAACGTTTTGTAATGTGCTGCCCTTAAGGAACAGATGCACCAGTGAAGCTATGAATATAATAAATTTATCTTTGAAACTCCGAGTTATACTTTGCCTCTTGAAGAAGCCTATAAAACTTCCTATTAAGGAAACAATTTTTTCAGTGTTTTTAAAAACCTTTTTACCTGAAGTGATCTGATTAAAAAATTTGTATCCCTTCAATGGGCAGATAAAACCAGTGCTGGCAGTTTCCCCTCGTTTCACCTGAGGTTATTCTGCTGCTAATATGGGATTAAAGGCTGTTTAGCTTGGTCTTCTGAAAACTTTCTGCTATAATCACCAGTCCTTTCAAGTGAAGATCAGTGTTTTGTAAGCTTTTATGCTAATATTCTAAATCCTACATGAAGAACATATAATTTGAGAGATTCAATATTTTCATGAGGGAAAGGAAGCCTTGAAGTATTGGAACAGTATCTGGGGCTCTGGTTGTGTTTAGGATGTCCCATGGCCATGGTAAACACAAGATGTTGGATTATTTTCTTTGTTTCTTGGGATGTCTTCCTTTGTTTCAACATCCCTACAATGAACTTGACCGAATAATAAAGAACAGTTTAATAAGAAATTCTGGAAGTTATCAAAACAGAATTTGCATAGGAAAAATCCTTAAAATAGGAAATAAAGAGCTTTTGCTATGGCTTATTTTTAAATTATCAGAGCACTCTGTTGCACTGTTCAGCACTCAGAAGAAAGTGTAAGAAATTTAGTTCTAAGTATTAATGTTTTCTGGATAAAAGTAGTCTGGTACCATGTTTTGTAGTGAGGCTGAGTGAGGTTTTTGTAGATTTTTTTTGGTGGATGTTTGGGTTTTTTTTGTTTGTTTTTGTTTTGTTTTGGCTTGGAACTTTTGTTTTATTTTCTTTTTTTGTTTTGTTGTCTTTTATTTTCCCCGAGGGGGATATTTATGCTTTAACTGTGCAATACACCAGCAGAGGTAACTAAATTCACTTTAACAGAACCAGGCTGGACACTGAGAACAGACGAAGTATGACAAGGGGTCCATGCTTTGAGAAGCTGAGAACATACATTAGCTAGTTTCTGATTTCTGTGCCTCTGTAATTAATCCAGTTGCAAAACTATAACTGAAGTTAACCTAATCCTCATTTGCATTTTTATGACTTGATTTGTGTTGCATGCTTTTTGGGGTAATATTTGCAAGATTCTCTACTGAATCAAGAATCAAGTGGGATTAAATATCCCTTGAATTTACATGGCTGGTGTTACATCCTTTACCAGGCTGTGGATTTTGGTGTAAAATTTTTGTGGAATGGTAAACTGAAACTCTGTCTTAGTGTCTGTGGAATAAATACTCTATTTAGGGAAAGCAAGCTGATTTTTGAGTGTTGAATAGCCTTATGAAATGAATTAAACCCAAACTCGCTCACAAACATCTTTTGCTATTCAATATTGTGAGAATAGAGAATCGTTGTGGCTCATGCTTTCCTACGTGTAGCAAACATAAACCAAAAGACAGATTGGGACATTTTTGCCTCTAGCCTTGTCCACTTGCAAAGATTAATAGTCAGTGAAAGGTGGAGAGCATCGCTTGGGTCAAGGGGGTCACTTGGTATTGTGTTTCATTGAGCCACTCGATGAGGAGGGTGCTTGGCTGAGCTCCTCTGCTACTACAGCAAAATGAGATTTGCACTAGTGTGTGGAGGACAAAATCTGCTTGGGGCAGCATAATTTATTCTTTTCTGTTTTTCCTAGGTATACTAAGGTCTTTTTTTGGGTAGTAAGGTAGGGAACAAGGATAACATTTGAGCATTTCTGCTGCAAATTCTTCCAGTAGAGATTAAGAAAGAAACCAGAAATAACAAGTTGTGAATGTCATAATTTCGTGTTCAGTCTTGTCATGTTCATTTCATGTTCACTCATATCACACTATGAATATCCCAAGTGGAGCTGTTGCCTTTTAGCTTTACACGTAGGCAGTTATTTCCATGGAAGTTGTGGGGCCGTCTGTCTAGCCGCTGCTTTGACATCTGTCATCGTGGCACTAAATTGCTTTGTAAAACCTATTACTTTGGGATATAGTATAGTGTCTCTTAATTGCACCACTTGCTTCTCCTGCCTGAACAGAGCCTACTTTTGTTTCCGACGTTAATGGTGAGGCCCTGATGGCAGAGCGATGCTGTAAGTTCATTGATGGGAGGGGAACTGCTCTGGGATTACACAGACATACTTGGGCCTTGTATTTTATGACAAGCATGAGTGCCAAAAAGGCTTGGGCTTTGACTTGTGTGACTCAATTCTCTGGCCGGCTGTCGAAGCAGTGGTGTAACCACTGCAAACAAGCTCTCTGTGTTTTTCAGCTTCCCACAGATGCTGAGTGGTCGCTCTCTGTTAAATGCAGGCTATTGAGTGCAGACTTCTGCGGCTCCCCTAAGGATCTCTCGGGCTCGGCAAATCCTTCGCCTCTCCCTTTGGGACTATTGTTTTCTGACTGTCTGTGCTGTCTTGTAGTTAGGATATACATCTAACCCACAATGAGGGATGCTGGTTAATAATTTACGATAAATATATTCTTTACCTTTCCTTGGCAGACAATGCCATTTAGGTAAAAAATGGCTTAAATATTTTACACAGATGACTTCTAGATACTGTAGCTTTTGCAGCTAATGAAACATTTTTTTGTGTTCACCCAAAACAGCTAATTAATCACTGAAGGCAGCTATAAAAGGTACAAAGTTCAGATTGAGCTGTGCTTATTGCCTCAAGCCTAAAAACCTGGGACTGACTCTTTAACTGCTCATAAACGCAATATATACCTATATAAAGCAGAGAAATGCTTTTGAACTTAGGGGTTGTATTGTATGTAGTCACACACAGCATTCCGTGATTTATAAAAGATGTCTTACATTTACAGTATTCCTCTCTGCTAATCTACTTTTGGAGACACAAAATTAGACTGCAGTCCTGTGGGATTCATTTCAGCTGAACTTAAAATCAACAGTGTTTCTTGCACACTGAAAATGCACTTTTTATGTGCAAGTGCATGGTGCTAGAAATAGAAAATGAACAAGCTGAGCAATTTGTATACCAAAGCAATGGGCTGTGCACATTCCTAAAGAATAGGGATAGCCAGTAGGTATAAATATCTGGAGGTAATTCCATTTACCTCCAACTGAACTTCAGCTATTCCTTTCCAGCACCAATGTGGTGGGTGCTTATTGTGTAAATCAACCGATAATATTTACAAATGGAGCCCTTAATGCTCTGAATTTTGATCAGATTTTTTTAAAATTCAATGGCGCACACAGTGCGGTACCTTCCTTCTTGAAATTCATATGGTTCCTGCTGTGATTGACAGGGTACAGCTTCATTATGCAGTTGGCTGGATGGGCCGATTACGTCTATGAATGTGTAAATGGGGTGAATGAGAGAAATGTGTAATTGATTCTGGCTGTGGTTCATTAACAGTGTGAATGCACCACACTCACATCTGTAAGGGAAGGAATCAGAGAAACTTACTTGTACTTTTTTCAGTTGTTTGGAAAAGCTCACTGTGCTAATATTTTCGCCATCTAGTGTCACATTTTCAAAGAACAAGGGAAGAGTAAATTACATTTAAAGTAATTTACATCAGTCCTCCAGGTTGGTTTTTGAAGCACAGTCACTTCTCTTCACCCTTTTCAACTGGAAGTTGTTTCATCCTTGCCCATGCTGCTCTGCCCTTTCTCCATAGCAGTGCAGTTAAAAACTTCGTGTGAGAAACAGCAGGTTAAGGTGTATAGATTGACTTTTAAAGAAAGAGGCCTGAGAAAACAAGCCTCATTGGCCTTTTTACATATAAAGTTTGTACTTTACAGCAGTTGTAGTTTCATTTGTGAAATATTTCCTTTCCTTAAAAACACTGTTTTAAGCCAACAGCTTCATTAGCATTAGAAGCAGTTTGGTCCACTGCTGTGGCCTGAATCCTAGAGGAGGATATACCTTCCTTGTGGGCTCTCCACCTCAATGTACTATTAAAAATGTAAGCAAACATCTCTGCTCTGTGTACACAAAGTGATTTACGGACCGATGGATAGCAGCTTTCTTTTTAACGACGTTTCCTATCAGTGAGATTGGCTGGAAGACTGACCACAGTAAATCAGCAGCTTCACAGCAGTGCTGGCAGCTTCATTTGACATAAAAATTAAAATACTACAAATGGTTAGTGTGGCATTCTCTGAGTGATGACTGTTCCCTGTTTGGATCTGTTTACTTGATTTTGAAGATCAAAAAACCATGTTTTGGTTTTTGGGAAATGTTTGCATCCCTTACACCTGTTAGACCTCACTGAGAAATGCTTGGACCCCAAAGAGTGCAGACGCTACAAGAACAAACTGGAGCCAGCTTGTCCAGCCAAACTAAATCTTTCTGAAGTTTCTCTACATTTCTCCCAATTTGAAAGTCTTTAGGTGATGAGACCACTTCTGTTTCATGCCCTTGTGCCCACAGTGTGGGCACGGTCATGCCCATCCCCACGGCTGGTGCTCCCACCTGCCTTGCTGTTGCATTCAGTTTGCCTTCTCTGGTGAAACTCATTCCTGTGTATGTGTCCTGTGACAATCCTTTACTGTTGTGTTTTCCTTCAGAAAGGCCGTGCTCTTCCCCGGGGTGGATCCTTGTTCTGGCCGGGTGTGGAAGGTTCCAGTGAGGGCTTGCACATCCATGGTTGTCCTTGCCAGCAGTGATGGAAGTTTTCATTTGAGGCTGGCTGCTGTAGTGGGTGGCCAGAACAGCAGGGCAGCAGTTCTACCCTGAATTTTCTTGTGGACAAATGTGTGTTGACCTCCCCTATGGCACATACTCCTCCATCCTCCAGCTCTCTGTAGGGGATAATGTGTGAGCAGAAAAAAAACTTCACTGTGACAGACAACCTTGAAGTTTGACAGTCTTTGCTGATACATTAAAAATAAATGGTGCTGCTTCAGCTTGTGAAGTCTGGCTCTCAGGTCTGACTCTCCTTCAAGTGCACGGGCTGAAGGAGGGGGAAGAACTGTTTTGTTTCTGGTTTGTTTCCTTTGTTCCTGTATAATCTCAAAGGGTTTTGCCCACCTGCAAACCTTAAGGTATTTTGGAATCGCTTGAACAGAATAATATGTAGTTTAGGAAATGTATGTATACACTGATTTTATTGGCAATGTGCAACAATAAAATTATTACTTCCCTGTTTGTCTGCTGACCATAAAGCACTGGTATATTAGTAATGCTGCTCTGCAAATAAAATATTTATCATGTGTTTCAGAATAATGTGCCTAAGAAAAGCATTTCTTTTCCAATAATGTGCTATAAACAATACAATACTTGTGGTATTTTATAAACCAGTTCATAGAATCATAGAATGCTTTGGGTTGGAAGCAACCTTAAAGATCATCTAGTTCCAAAGCCCCTGCCATAGGATGCTTCCCACTAGATTGGGTTGGTCAGGGCCTATTCAATTAATAACCATCTTCTGTGTCCTGTCTAAAGAGCCACCTATGATGGACTTGGAAAAATTAAAACATAAAAGCTAATAACTGCATGAAAGGTTACCTATTTACATGAAGTGTCTGGTGCAGTAATACAGGATGGCTGACAAGGTGCTATGAAAATGCTAAATTGGGAAGTTCTGAAATAAAGATGACAAAAACATTCTGAATTTATTGAGCAGAGGCTTAAAACTAGTGTTTATAATGAAAGACTAAAGGAATTGAGTTAAAGATTTAGTGAGTGAAATTCATCTAGAAATTATACTGTGGGAGCTTTATACAGAAGGACCCCGGCAAGAACTTGGTATTTGATCTGTTCCCCAAAACTTCTTCTTGCCTTTAAGTAATCAGTGAATAGTTTAAGCCATTATACTTCAGCTTTCAAGGAGCTGCACCTTGAAATGCAAGAAACTCAGCCTTAGCTGAAAGAGGGAAATGTTTCTGATTGTTTTCTTCTGTTATTCACCCTTTACACATTCTTTTCAAGTTGGTTTTGTAGTTGTTCCTTTATTTGCTTGTTGGCTGCTGGGTATTGTGAACTTGAAATTCATCATGATAGCTCTGATCCTGGTGTCTGTAAATGCTGAATGAACTTGACTGAGATGAGACTCATGAGTATACTCCTTTCCCTGTAGACTCATAAAATCATTTAGGCTGGAAAAGACCTCTAAGGTCATTGAGTCCATCCTGTAACCCAGACTGCCAAGTCCACTGTTAAATCATGTCTCTGGCTCAGTAACTGAAGTTCACCTGTCATAAAATAAAAAACAAGGTAAAAAAGTCAAGAGAAGGGGGTTTTTTCCCCCCTTTCTCTGAAGTTTCCAGCACTTCCAAATAGAAATGTTCCTTGGAAAGTTTCAACCTCCAGGAAACTGCTATAGTCATGAACAGAAATTATAGTCTTCACTAATGGAAGTACTGACACAACCTTACCTCTGCACACAGAAGCAAATTTTAAACTAGCTCTTCCCTTGTTTTCAAGTCCTTTCTTAATAGTTCTCAGTTTATGGTAGTCCCTTAAACACGCGTAAGAGTATAACTCTTTTTGGAACTCAGAAGCTGTTTTAGTGTCCTGCTGTCATCCTGCTCGTCAGTGTATAAAGGCTGAACACCTACTTGATGGTTCAGTTGTAGGGAGGGTTCTCTGGAATCGCTATCTGGCAGCTGTGACTTTCAACAGAAATTATCCAATCTGTCCATCTTGTTCCCACAACTGGAGAAAATTACTGTGATCAAAATGGAAAGAAGAGTACTCGACCTTTTATTTACTTCCCAGGAGGCAGGTTTTCTATAGCAGTTGGGAAGTTCAGCTCTTACAGATTTCAGTTTCCATCACAGTGGATTCCTCAGCATTACTAGGCACTGAGAATCAGACATGCTTTTATTTCCTGATTTATCAATACTTTGTGGCTAATGTATAAAAAAAGTTTTGAATTTTTCAGAACATTATGGCTCAGCATAAAAAGCCACCTTTTAAGTAGTAGAGAGCAGGACTTGACAGATGATGTCTGAGTTTAAAAAAAAAGTGTACATTTTAATGTTTGTCCATTTTCTCTTATGCTTTGGCGTATGTTGGATGGAAATCACCAAAACCAGCTTGGACAAAGAATAATGGTGTTAATTCTGTAGGATTTGTGAGTAAATTAAAATATTCTGGAGTGTAGCAACAGCAGATGTTGCTTGGAAACCTGACCCAGATGGGACAGAAACACAACCTAAAAGGGGACCAGCAGTACTGCAGTTGAAAGTGTCAGCCTAATCCCTGTTTGTGCAACATTGAAAAAAAAAGAAAGAAAGAATGCCACTGTTTATTCCTGCTATATATTATAGGAAATTATAAAGAAAGGCAAAGAAAAGATACATCTGCCACAATAACTCATTTTATTATGTTCACATATACTATAGAAGATCGATGTTTAAAAAGTAAATGTGCTTCATAATAGTTGGGGGATAGGAAGCGGGGGAGATAAAAAAAATCATGTTACCTTTTAATTTGTAGATTTCTTTTCAAGACTTTTTTACTCCAGGCTCTTAAATTTATTTTTCTTACAGCACTTTAGACACTTGGATTGATTGCAGCATCTGATTTTGATGAGTCCAAAGGCATATACCTAAGATGACTGTGCTTTCTCTATTTGCTCGTTATAAATTTATTCAAACAGGATATTTTGTTTTGTTGCATGGCGTCTCCATCTGGTCTGATGTGAGAGGAAAGCACAATTTTTGAATAACCAACACATTCCTAAGTCACAGGTTTTCTTCTTTTCACATGTTTGCTGAGGGAAAACAAAGATGACCTGTGTTTGGCCAATGATGTGCTGAGGTTCTGTGTAGTGAACTTTCCCAGTGAGTGGTCTTTGAGGAGTGTGAACGACGGTTTCAGCTGTATTTACACTTGTAGAGGCCTGAAGATTTAGAGGATTTGTGCAAACCTGTCATCTCTCCTGCGCGTGCATTGCAGTAGAATGTAACAACCATTCATTGTATCTTTCTCATTGTCTCTTTCAGTCCAAATTCTTCAAAGTTTAACCTTTACTGATGTATGTTTAATTATTGCACATGTGGATTATGATGCGTTTTCCAGTTAAACACATCTGTTTGCATTGTTATTCCTACCTTTGTGTGTAGCCACAGTACCAGATTGGATTGATGTGTGACATAGTAACATCTTTAATGTGTCTTTATCTTTTTTCATTCACTGCAGATGTGATCCATACTGTTGGGCCGATTGCAAGAGGCCATCTCACCGACACTCATAAAGAAAACTTAGCAAGTTGCTATAAATCCTCTCTGAAACTGGCAAAAGAATATAACATCAGATCAATTGTAAGTATTGTGGGAGAACACATTATTGTTTTTTCTGATTTGGATCTTAGTTTCCTTGATGTAGAATAATTATGATTGTAAGCTTCCAGATACATTTCTTGCTCTTTGTGATGTGAAAACCCAAAAAACTAAACATGATTTGGCTGAAACAAATGCTAGATGAAAGGGCTAAGCTTATTTTAGGAGTTAGGGAAAGTGTGCCTGGTAGTAGGAGTACAAGCAGCTGTCTCATTAAATAAGGGAGGAAGCTGGTCCCATGGCTCATTCTTATACTGTATTATTTATTAAGAAAACCCTAAGAAGCCACTGGTCTGGAGGATAACTGCATGCAGTGTAGCCTCCTAAATAGTTGAGAAGTGATTAATTTGTTGCTTATTCTACCCATTAATGTTTCTTCCTAAAGTAAGGGTATTGGTCAATTGTCACTGGTTCTAGCAGCCTCTCACCAAAATTGATCATAAAATAGCCTATTATATGATATTTCATTGAACTATACAGTTCATTGAACTTGAAATACATGGTACGGTTTTGTACCTCAAAGCGCCAAATTTTCAAAGGCCACAGAGAAGAGGAGTTTTCCCTTTCCAGCTCCAGAGCTTTAATTATGTAGCTCACACCACTGCAGCTTAAGTCTTCAGATATGCATAGGTTAGGTCCTTGTAGCCTTCTGAGCTTGAATTCACACTTTTGGGGTCATTTTGGTGGGTTATATGATAGCACATATGTTTGGCAATTTAGAATGCAAACATACAATCTTAAAAAATGTAAGCTGAACCAGTGGTGTTACAGGAGGGTGTAATATTCAGTTAGGGAAAGCTATTAACACTGAAATATCACAGATGGAAAATAAAGCTTTTTGAGGAGAGGGGCAGGACAGTTTGTAGGGCTTTGAATACAAGTTAGATGTGCCCTTCAGAGTCAGACCTAATGAATATCAACTATTCCTTTATTTTTGGTGAGAGCTGTGCACTTGAACACTTTTTGTGCTCATGACATCCTGTCTCTGCTTCTCAAAATGGTGTCCAGCAATTCCTCTTTTTGCCATTATACAAACCATTGTGGGGTTTGCTTCCTTTGGTGGGTTTGGAGGTTTTTTTAAATTCTAGGCATAAAATTTAGAACAGAAAACAGGCTTAGGTTGGTGGGCATGTTTTGAATCCCTCTCTGTTATTATTTAAACACCCAAGGATGTTCATCTCCTGCTGTGATTCTCATTGGAGCCCGTAAGAGCTTTGTGAAGTTGCTCCTACATCCATTTTTGTTTCTGCCTGCCCTGGGCAATTACAGGCTTTTGGGGCACTCAGTTTAGTGTGACTAAAGTTCCTAATATGATGTGGGAAAAAGAAAGTAGAATACCAATTATGAAAGGGTGTAAAAAAGAATATTGAAACAATAAAAGAAAAACTTTGGTGGGCATTGGTCAATGCAGGTAATGCTTGTATCTGTAGCAAGTCTGTAATTTTTAGGACATTCTAGATGGTAGCATGGTGTTTAACATGGAATAATAGAAAGGGGTTGTACTCATGGAAACTAGCCTGATATTTTAATAGGAAAAGATAACCACGGTAGAAATCATCCACAGGTTATTTCCTTGCTGGTTAAGAGTTGTTGACTGTTAGAGATAAAAAATAGTCAGCACCCAGACTTGTAGAACACAGTTTCACAAGCTCAACAGGAGCCAAGAGCCATTCATTCATACCATAGCATTTAGTAGCTTAGCAAGCAATATGGATTTTGAAGTCCACATGACAGATCATGGACTGTTCTGAAAAGCCTTAAGTCCAGTGATTTCAGTGATGGCTTGGGAAGTGAAGGCTACTTGAGTGTATGTCCTAATAAACAAATCAAGCCTGGAGATAAGTAAAATGTATAATTCATTCAATTAGGGAGCAGTAGATTACTGTGAGTCTGAAGGCATGGAATGCAACGTGTAAGTGAGTTTCACAAGATCCAGTATAGCAGGTGTAGAAGGAAAGAAAGTGAATAAAAATATTTGTAGATTCCTGAGGCTTGCAGAGACTCGATAGAGGAAGCAAAGGATTCAAAGTGACTCAGATAGACAGTGTTTGAGTGTAGGCTGGATTACGGCAACAGAAATATTTGCAGTACGAAGAAGACAGACAAAAATTGGGGGGGGAAAAAAAGGTTACCTGTGTAAAATAAGAAGAGAAAATCTGCTGTGCTGATGGATGGCCTATTTTCATTGTCTCTCTAACAAGAAGATTAAATAAGTATGTAAAAGAGAAAACCAAGGAATTTTAAAATAGATAATGAGTAAAAGCAGGAAAAGCCATATATTTATGACACGTAAATAAATAGGTATTGGTGATAGCAAGTTGCTGTATGCTAAAATAATTAACTAAACCAGAGAGCATTGGTGCACTAGCAATTGTAATAACTTAGAAGGAAGCAGGAAGTTATTAATGGATTGTAACAACACAGATGTGTTACCTTTAAAACAGAAAGGGCAAGTCTAGAAATACATGCAAAAAGAGGAAAAAGCCCCACCACAACTGAAAGTATTTTGAATGTGAATTGTGTCAAAGGAGTTAGAATTGCTGGAGGCATTATGAATAGAGAGTGATGATGAATGTCAAGGTATTGAGCTGGACCCGAAGCACTCAGGATAACTCAGGGTGCACCGCTAAATGCAGTTTAATTTAACGTCTTAATGATTTTTGAAGAGTACATAAACAGCTCATTAATTACATTTACAAATGATACTACAATAGGCAGTGTTGCAAACTCGAGAAAAGGACAGAGATATATGATAACAATTGATTGGAGACTGTGAGTATAACCTCATCATCATCCACTCCAGTACCAGAAGGGAGTTTCTGCCTTTGTTGCAATGGAAGAGAGGTCAGAAATGGAGCTGACAGCTACAGCGGAACTCAGCACAGGAAATGATGGAGTAGCATCTGGTAGGGAAAAATAACCCAGTTCACAAATAGTCAAAGTGTGTCAAAAAAACAGCACAGTGAGGAAATGGTCTTGAATAATAAGCTGCAAATTAGATGTACTTAAAGCAGTTACTTGTTTCACTATTACATATTGTTGATGTGCCTATGATGAGAAACTATGGATGGCATAGAGATTGTATTTCGGTTCAAAGTGGACTGGGGTGAACAGGAATAGGATTCAAAATAGACCCAAACTCTCTTATTATGTATGTGTATGTAGTTGTTTTTACACACTGAGGAAGTGAGGCAATAGCCTTGAAATAGTGTGTAAATTCTAGGATGCAGCTTTGTGGGTGGGGAGAAGAGAACAATATCATTGTGTGTATGCCAACAGGGCAATTATATGGTGTAGCTGACAGTAATTTAGGCTGGGTTCACATCCAAGGTGTCCAGGCGTGGATGAGAGCAACTCTAGCCTACATCCTGAGGGAGCACTGATATCTCATCTGAGCACGTTATCATCTTGGTATGTAAAAAAAAAAGGATGGGTACAACTGAAAATGAGATGAGGGAATGTAATGAAATGTCAGTCAGAGTGATTGCCAAGGTTCATAATCCACCAGCAAGCCCAGCTGTGGGTGAGGATCTGCATAGCCATTAAGGCAGGAAGAAAAGCCTCAGGAACAAATTTGATCATCGGCAGGATTGCTCAGAGAAATCCCACAGCCCCTGACATTTGTCTCTTGAGCCTGTTTTCTCAAACATTTTATATTCAATATGAGGTTTCAAATGCCCTATCAGCTATTTTGTACACAGTTAGTCTCTCTCAGGTCATCTGCTCCATCTGCCTTCTAGGTTACCAAAGTTTGTGTTAGTGTTTGTCCCTGTTACCTTGCATTCCCAAATCCACACATTGCTTTTTCCTCAGCACTTGTTTATGTAGCTGTGCTCCCTGTAGGACACTTGTGCTGCTGTCTGACTATTTGTGTGGTCAGGGTGAACCTTTTGTGCTGGATGAGTCTTAATTTATACAATCCTCTGTCTGGTGAAAGAGGATACTTGAGATGGGCTTCTGTTTATCTCCACTTAAGCTGGTACAGCTGAATGGGAGAAAAAATATTTAGGGCAATTCAAAGAGAGTAAATAGGTGGCATTTGAGGAAATTAATTTTTTTAAATGTTCAGAATAATCTCTTAATAATAAAAACATTGTATTTTGATGTTGGTCTCTTTTGCACAGTACTAGGGATTGCTATTATGCATCAACTAAATCTCTTGATTGCTATTATGCATCAACTAAATCTCTTTCTTGCCTGAAAAAAACACATTATAGGCGCACATTATAGGAAACACATTATAGGCACCAAATCTTTACCAAAAGAAGATACAGTAAAAAATAGTCTAATAGATGCTTTTTCCCCTGTTTCTCTGTACTGGTTTTCTAAATAAGAGTCTTATGGGCCAAATAATTGTTAGGTTATCAGGCAGACTGGGGTAGTTGTAATCACTGTTTTCAGATTTTGAATTGATCCCCTCTTTACACAGTCTTTGAAATCATTTACTCTGTGTGCTCTCTTAAGTTTTTCATGGGCCCTCTCATCTTGCTTTTCTTTGCATGTACTGCTTTGAAGCCATATGATACCCTGGAAGTTTTCTGAACATCAAACGCTTCCCTGCCACCTATTTCATTCAGACTTAGCTTGTGGTTAAAAAAATTTCCATCAATTGCTGTCAGTCAGAGCCAGGATTGCAGTTAGACAGGGACTTTATGAACCGCACAGAAAATAAGAAAAGCTGGTGTGTGTTGCTGTGGGTGGGATCCAAGCCAAAAGAGCTGCAGTGTGTTTGCTGGTGCTGGTCCCTCACTCAGAAGACAGGGCAGGCTTCCTCCCACAATGGTTAAGGAAATGGAGGAGTTCTATTTGGGACTACAACTCTGCTGTTGTTCAGGACTGTGTTCGGAATTGCTGTCTTCAGGAGCACTTCATGTTGGCAGGGGGTGAATTGAAAGCTTTAACAAGAAGCATTTCTTTAGCCCGCAACCTCTGACCTCCACCTCGAGGGAGAATTGTGGGGGACCAAAGGGGGCAGGAGGAAATCCTCTAAGAATGTGGCTTTTTGAGTTCCAGAACGAGCTCTGCTTATCACCAACAAATATATTAACAACATTATGTACAAAATACAGATTTTTTCCTACTGGTTCCCCAGAGTCAGGTAGGGAAGAGTTCATGCTGTTCCAGAGTCTTACTAGGTTAGCTTTGCTGTGGCATTAAAAAAACACCACACCAAAAAGATCTCTTTCCTTCTGCCTGAGTGTTTGTTCTGTGAATGCAGAAAGTTGTCCTGCTCCAGGGAAAATGTCTTAGATGGACTTCTCAGAACAACCACACTGCTCCTCCTGTCTGAAGTACATGAAAAGGCAAAAGGCCATCTAGAAATATCTCAGCAGTGAGAGGGCCTATTCAAGGGCTGACTTGCTCATCATCAGGTCAAGTGGAAAAGCCATTGCTTGGTGGTAGGATGGCCAGTGACCTGTAATGATGGGATATTTCTGGGAGAGTAGGTTGTCTCTTTGGGCTCTGAATAAAGTGTGTCCCTCCTGTGCACACAGCTTATGCTGTGTTTTTGGGAGCCTTTTTTACAAAAGCATGTCAAATAGGATCAGGACGTGCTTTTTGAAATCCGTGTTTTGCCTCCATTTCTGGGGTCCTCAGTCACTGTGCACAATGCATGATAGTAGCTGTGCATTTGCAGGGGCATTACATTAGAGTATTATTTTAGGCTTTGTTAGATAAATATTTCTTTCATTTATAATTAGGTTAATCTACATGGAATTTCAACTCGTATCCTTTTTGTAGGTTTTTTTTGTAAGCAAAGGTCATTTAATTATATTTTGTCTGTGACTGGCAAAGTTAATACAAATACTAGTATAACTTGTTTGTACAGAAACACAATTACTCAGAGCAACATATAAAAATACATCAGGAAAGGTACCTACCACTTACCTGTTTGTAGCTCCTAAGAAACAAATCTTTTTCATTGTCTAAAATACTTGTCTCCACCTGTAATTAGGGATTTTAAAAAGAGGTGTGCACCAATATTCTTAGTATTTGTATCCACTTTCAAAAGGAAGCTGCACGTCTGCTAGGCCTCACAGGGTCATTGAGCTTCATTTCATTGAGCTTCACGTTTAGCCTCTGTGATGCCTGAATCTTCAATTATAACTCATAGACTGAAGTTTTCAATATCTATTTCAAACCCAGTGTGTTCTCAGCTCTTCCTGCTGTAAATTATAAAATTCATGAAAGAGGAAAATTTTTTGAATTGTAGGAGAATGCTTAAAAAGGTGCTCTGTTGTGTATTGGTCTAACAGTTTGGTTTACACTCTTGCCTTTACCTGTCTTGTTCTCTTATGCTCTAGAGTTACGTTTTAGGGAAAAGTAAAGTGATTTTTTTTTATTATTATTTCCAAGGAAACTTTTTTCTTGCTGAGAATGTTGCCATAGCAGTGAGTTATAAATCTGAAATTCCTACAGGTTGACTTTATCATCTTGTTTTCTGATACAGATTCATATCCATCAATCAGAAGAGCTGCTTTGAAAGGAAATTTCCACAGTACCATAAATCCACTTAATCTGTTTCTTCGAAACACTTGTTTAACTTCTAAGCTATGATATGACCGATGTTATGTTTTTAGGCATAGTTTTCTCTCCATCTTAGCCTTCCTCCTTTTTTTTTTTCCTTTTAGCTTTCTTCTCTTAGGTATTTTCCAGATAATATCCTTAAAAATTAATCAACTACTTTAAGTTTTTCAGTTTGCTTAATCATCATGTTGGCATCAAATGAGCAGGTTTTGATCTTTCCCTGTGGGTCCAGAAATTATTATAGTTGGCCATACTTTTCTTAATCAAAGGTGAACCTGCTGCTTTGTTTCGGGTGTGCTTCCAACCATTTCTTCCAAAATGATCTTGGTAGATTGAACTGCAATCCTGTTTCTTCAATAAGGGTTTCATTAAATGAGATGTATTCAGTGAGATCAAGTGTAAATTGCTACACCTAAATAGAGATGCTCATTCAATTGAAAAAGGCTGAGGAATGATTGAAACACTGGGCAGAGATTCCTCAGAGAATAAGCTGAAGTTTGTAGTGGATCATGCACTGGAGATGAGTTGACAACCTTACGCTGTTACGGGAAAACCAAGAAAGGAGCAGCTATGGAACCACAATTAAACAGGAAAAACTGTGAAGTTGTGCTACTGTGTCCAGTGTGGGGAGGACAGTGTCTCAGCCAGAAATGGAGGTAGAAACACACCAAAAATAGAGTGACAGAGAAAGGATTTTAAGCCCAGAGCAAAGAAGACTAAAGATGAGGAAAGGAAGATAAAAAACCTCTAATACATAAAAAGCTATTGAGGAGTAAAAGTAAATTGTTGGCTGGGCTGGGGACAGGACAAGAAGAAACAGACTGAAGTTACAGGACTGGACATTTAGATTAGAGATTATGAGTGAGTTCCTAACTGGAAGGTTAGTAAAACATTAGGAAAATTGCTTAGGAAAGTTGTAGCTCCACCGTTATGTGTAGGTGGGCCATCACTAGCATTTAAATTTTGATTCTCATGCTGTATGGTTATATATATGCAGTATATGTTTCCTAGGAGGAAGAGGATTTGTTTGATTTGATGCTTGAAATATATTAAAGTGTTTGCTTACTATGGCTAAGAGTGGCAGAAGCAGCTCAGAGAGATACAATGATCAGTTGTGAATATGTTTTACAGCAAGGCACCACGCAGAAATTATTTGTTTTAACAGTGATGTTGTGACCTGAAGTGGTTCTTCCTTTTTTTGAGTATGTGGTGGAGTATGTATGTGATGCCTCCCGCATAGGAATATCCACACCCCCCCCTAGGGATCAACACCTTAGCTTAGGTGCTCAGAAGTGTTTTGAGTACAGACAGGGACAGGAACAGCCCAAAACTGAGCAAGTGCTTGAACCTCTGCCAGCAGATGGATCTCAGCACGCTGGGGCTCAGATACTGCACCAAGGGGCATTAGCACAGGACAAAAGCCAATATAGCCCTTTCACCTACTTGGTTCATCTTCGACCACAAACTGTCTAGATGGTATAAAGAAATAACTGTGGTGCTTTAATAAGCTGCATTACTAGGCAGTCTCAGTTCTTTGTTTTGTTCTGTGATTTTACGTTGTAGCTGTTCTGTAACCTGGTGATCTTTGTGATGGAAAGAGGGAGAAAAGTGAGTTATTTTTGGGGAGGGGGTTAATGAAACACTGACTAAACACTTTGAAAAAAACCACCCTGAACAGGTGAGGGAAAATAAGGAAACCACTTGTTCAGGAATAAATTGTGCAAGTTTGTCTATGTGATGGGTTTAATGTGTGATAATTTACCAATCACCCTGTGGGAATTCTGTGCTTAAGAGGGTGAAACTTTCTAGAAACGCTGCCTGTTGGCTCAGTAATTGGGGAACTGTCTCATTAGGGAAGGATAAAGTACAGATCTGTCAGACAGTGGACCGCAATGTTGGTTATATGAGACAGCTCATAAAAGCCAGGGATTGCTGGAAAGTCTACATCATAAAATGTAGAGGAAGAGAATGTTTGCTGTTTCTGTGAAGAGGAAATCATGCTTCATTTGGACTGAGAAAGAATTTTAAAAAATAGTAAAAGTAGACTAGAGGGATACTTATTTGCATGCACATCTCAGCTGTGCAGAGTCAAGCATTTAAGATGCTTGTCATTATTTGAATAGCACATTCTTGTAATGGAAATTGATAGTAAAAGTTGATGGCATATGCAAATTCTTATCAAATCCCGGAGAACTGGTGAGCTGTGGCCATCAGGCTCTGTGCAAAGCCACTGTTGTCCTCGTATCTTGCTTCCTTTCATTGACCTATTCCCTGTCACCTTGTTGGCAGTTCATAGGCACTTCAGGAGGGCTTGTATTTGCTCTGTAAGGGCAACCAGTGCAATCCCTGTTAAGACTCATGGGATTCTCAGCAACAGCAGTAATGCGAAATAATAGTTGCAACAGGGTTGGTTTGTTTGGGGGTTTTTTTGGCACTGACTGCAGTGCCATCACCAGAAGTGGAGTCAAATTCTGCTAAAATTAGAAATTGCTTATTCACAGGTTTTTCTCCTAGAGGTACCTTCTGTGATGCCTGAGAATGTATGAAGGGCTTTCTGGCAGATAGTGACTTATCAGTACCAGATTTTTTTTCCCCTTGCAATTTGATGTTGAGGAAGAGAACGTGTGATGCTGCATTTTAGCACTGCACAGTGCTCCCAAGGTCCCTGTCACTTGGCTTTTTTCATTTGATAATTTTGAAACACTTCTGTACATCCCATTTGGGTTTTTTAAACATTAACTTAGAACAAACAATAGCATGAAATTTCTGGGGTTTTTTTACTTTAAATCAGTCAATTTTTCAAATAACAAAAAATCATTTTGAACATTGTTTTTATATTTACATAGCAAATATGAAGCAAAGAAATAAGCAATTAAAAGCAGAAATTATTCTGTGTATCAGATGGGCATCATAATACTTACCTAGGTTTAAAAAAAATGACAGCATAGTATCTACTTAGGATCAGAGTAGGTATATTGGAAAGTAATTTTGAGGAATAATCAGAAGGGCATGCTTTTGTGAGCCTTATCTGACAACTCATTAAATATGATTTTCCTGAATTGCTAGTAGTTGCTTGGAGCAATTTACATTATGCAGAAATGATATATTAAATCATAGTTAAATATAAAGAAACAGCCATGTTCAGTAGGCAGTTACAAAATTTTTACCCATACCTGAGAGATTTTTGATATTATTCCTGTGGGTTGATGTCACGTTATCTTTTAAGGTCTCTGAAGTATTAAACCACTGTAATTGGAGTAATATAATTTAAGTAATATGAATGGTACTTCAGTATTTATCCTGATGAAATATTAATTTCTTTCATCTGAAAAACCGTTCTCACCAAATACAAAACTACATACAGTCCATATTCAAGTAAACAGTGTAGCAGCCTGATTTTTCAAAGCTGACTCCCATATCAACTCCTAGTTATGCCTGTCAATTAGGATTTACAGTTTTGTTCATAGCAGAGATGAAAACAAATATAATAAATAGAGTTAGTTACTTTGGTAACAGAAAATATGATGTAAAATACGTGTTATTGTAGTATGACTTCCTGTGGCTTGTAATGGAAGGTCATCTCTGCTAAGGGAAAGAATAGTTTTAAATTGGGACAGTTATAGGTAAATGAATTTTTCATTTGCTCTTGTTATGCCTTTCCTAAAGGATGACTGCGTGAGCGAAGGCTGTAAGCCAAGAACACATTTCTGCAGACTGTAATTAGCTTTAGCACATTTAGTTTACTAGTGGACTTACTAAAAATTATTGTTTTATTCACATTGAAATACCAGATTGTAAATCTTTTTCTAAGGAGATAAATCAGTGTATTGCTGGGTTTTATGGGTTGCCATACCTTTCTGAACTTTCTTTGACATATACTGGCTTTATTAAACCTTTATGAATTAAATCTTAGCTACAGAACCATGCACTTTCAGAGAGGTGGAACTCACATGACATAGTGTTTTTTGTTCATACTAATTGATGTAGTTTGGACAGAAACCTTGGGTGATGATCTCAGGCTTAGTGTTTGGGCAGAATTATCCACTGGCACATCCTCCTTGAACAGCTGAGTCCACACTTCCGTAACCAGAGGGCAGTTTTTCCCTGCTTGTGTGAAAAAGGAAGACTGAAAGCATGTCAGAACCCACAAGAAAGGTGAGAGAGCATATCCCCACCAAATTTTTATATTAATTACCTTTTGGTATTCCTTACTGTGGAATGCATCCCTCCCTTAGTCAAGCAGAGAGAGTCAGGTGTTGTGGCAGGGAATTTTTCTGGCATGGTAGTGATGGGATTGATCCTCCTAGTTTGTAAGCAGATGATGTTGTTTCAGTGAGACTTCTCTGTGTTCATTATTTTGGCATGCCCTGGATTTATCTGTGCCCGCCTTTGTAAATGTTCTTTTTTGTGTCTTGGCATGTTGGAACTGCAGTGTGGCTCCCCCCCTCCCCCATTGTCACATCCCTGAAGCTCAACATCTGAGCGTTTGTGCAATACAGAAAACTTTGCACCTGCCTGCCTCCTGCAGAAGGAGGAAATGCTGCCATTAGTGATTCTGGATCACTAAAATGTGTCTGATATTGGTCTTAAATCTCCATCTCCTACTCAGATCTCATTTATGTCTCGAGTCCTTGTGTGAGCATTTTTTCCGGCTGGATCATTGCAGATCAGAATTTTGGTTTTAAAGCAAAATACACAATGGTACAAAGCATCTCTCACACTTTCATTACATGCCAGCATTCCTGTTTCACCATTCCTTATCTATTCTTCCATTTTCAAATACATCAAGACTAAGTTTGGTGACAAGGATGAGCTCAAGACAAATGTAAGTCATAAAACTGTCACATTTTCTTTCTTTCTGCTGAATTCATGTCTGTCTTGCATTCTAATTTCCCTGTTTTTGTACCATGGTGCCATACTTTCTTTCTTTAACAGAGAAACACATTGTTCCTAACATGGTATTATTACTTACTGCAATCTTGAATCGTTATGTTGTTGTCTGTAGCTTTGTTTCTTTTTAAGTGTTTATGTACGTCCCTTCTTTGATCCCTTAAAGTGTGCTTCATAGTGTTTGAATTCCAAAGGACATTTATTTATCCATTTTCTAATACTTCCTCATCACCATTTTGTTCTTTGTTCTTGTATGTCTTCATTATTTCACCCCTTTTGAATAGTATGTCAAATTTTTAAGGGTCTGTGACTGTCAAAGCTGATAAAGTCAAAGCTGTGACTATCAATGCTGAGTTGCATTAAATAGAAGCAAAGTTAAACTAAAACAGCAGATACGTAAAGATTGTCATTTGGTTATCTCTCCCTAACATGTCTCTTCTCCATTGCCGTGGCAGAGAGATGAGGAATCTGACATACAAGCTAAATTTTTGCTGCAGTATTAATATCTGAATGCTCATAATTCACCAGTTCAGTTCTCTGTTTTCTCAGGAAAGCAAGCAAGCCCATAGTACCATATCCAGGTATATTAAAAATAAAATAGAGAAACTCTGCTAAAAGAGTTAGTATTCTTAAAAAAAAAAAAAAAAAAAAACAAACAAAAAAAACCAGTTTATCATTAGACCACCAACCATTTGGTGGTCCAAGAACCACATTGGTAGAAAACTGCGAGGTGGCAATGCTGCCTGACACTGGTTCAGTTGAATAAGCTGCCATCCGAGATGATGTATATTCATCATACTTCGCCCCCAGAAGCTAATGACGTTAATGACGGCTAATTCTGCTTAGGCCTGATGGTGGCAGTGACTACAGCTTGTAATCAGGCATTAGAAACATCCCTCTTGATAAATTCATGGATGCTGAGCCAAATCACCTACTTCACTGTTGACTTTAATTAAAATTGCTCGTGATCGATGTTTTTAAAAGCAGGAGCTGCTGATGTTGTTAATCACCATTTATTGTGCATCATTTCAGTGGTACATCTGTTTCCCTCATTTATAGTTGGGGAGGGAGATATTTTGCTGTTGTCATGTATTTGGCCTTAGTTGGGTTTATTTTTTGGAAGGCCTAATCCAGTGTTAACAACATCATCTGAAGGGTTTCTGCAGGAACCAGAGATGATTGAAATAACTTATCCTATTCTGACTAAATACTCATGAATCTTGACCATAAAGGCTTTCATCATAGTCACACCATCCGTAGTCTCTGAACTGGGTGTCTTGGATGTGTTAGTACAGTTTATCATCATACCTTTCTTTTGCAGTGCAGATGTACTTTGAATAAATGAAATAATTTTTCTTTATTATCTTCTTGTTAAGAAAACCAGCCCTTGCATTTTCCCCAAGTGAAGGGCTTCTCTGAATAAATATGCAAAGTATCATTTCACAAAATTACTTTCTCCTGAATCCCTTTCTACTTAGTCCCAGCAGAGAAGGGAGAGCTGAGATGGTTTATAAAACAAATGCAAGTCTTTATGAGGTAGTTTGGGGGAAAAAATTGATGGCTACAAAAGAGCCAGGGAGATTCTAGTTAAATGACAGGCTCCAGAAAAGGCCTTGGAGTAGAAGATGTGAAGTCAAATTCTCACTAGTACCTAAATTATAGTCTGGACTTAATAAAAGCATTTTCAGCCAAATAAAATGTTATGTAGTTTGGACAGAAGTGTGAAAGGTTTTGTTAGTTAAAGATAACAATTGCCTTGTAATTCTGGCTTCTGAGCAGTACCTATTTCAGCAGTTAAATCTAAATGGGAGAATAGCAAATAGGCAGGAATACTCAGGCATGAATGCAGCCTAAGTATAGGTCAGGAAGTGCCTGAAAAATCCTACCTAAGGCAAACTTGCAAATTGGCTGAACACTTGTGGAGAGGCTAATGAGAAGCAGACGCTTAGTCCTTTGGAGTTCCAGCAGGACTGGGGGCAGGTGTCAGGAAGGTCAGGTGTTTGAAGTCAAAGTCTTCCTAAAAGCACGTGTGTATGTGTGTGTGTGTGTGTGTGTGTGTGTGTGTGTGTGTGTAGATATATATATAAATATCAGACATCTAACCTTTACAGTTCTTGTGAAGTTACAAATGTACAAGTGATGTTGTTTAATTAAACTATTTCTAGAGAGAGAGAGAGTTGATGCTTCCCTGGTTGTACATCCAATTTTCACCTTGGTGTGTGCTTAGAGCATGGCAGCACCAGCATCAGCAGGAAAGTTTTTACTGAGATGTTTGCATGTGTCGTCTGTGTATCTTATGGTATGCAAAAGAGCTTGGATTTCATTAAAGAAATGGCAGCTAATCAAAGTTAAGTGCTCCTCTAAAAATTAGTAAGCAACAGTGGCACTGGTAATAGTCCAAAGATTTCTCATTCAGTAGGAAGAACTGGTTCATATTAATTAAAAACTTTAACTGTTATGAATGCATATAGAGGCTTTTGCTGTATAAAAATCTCAGGAAACCTTCTGTGCACTTATACTCTAGGTTGTTTTTTTTTTCTTTTTCTTTCTTTGACTGTGGCTCAGGCGTTCCTTTTTTTTTTTGTAAATCCTGTGGGTTCTGTGGACATCAAGGGAAGCACCATCCTGAAAGACTTAGAGTCAGTGAGCAAAGTTCATGTCGAATGATGGCTCGCTTCGAGTAAAAGTGGTGTTTTATGTAAAATTTTGGAAGGCACAAAATCTGTAAATAAAGGCTATATGTACAGTGCTTCACTTTCCTAATTTCCCCAAGGTTTTTTAAATATATTTATTAAGCTCCTCCAGAATACATTTTGATGTTTTAGACTGAAGAATAAATAAATCAAAACCTTTAACACAGGAGGGTCTCTTAACGGTGAAGAATAAGCTTGCAGCTACACCACTGTCCTCTTCTGAGTTATTATCAGGAGAAATAAAACCTTTAAAGGGCTCTTGAACACAATTGTATGTACACATTGGGAAATGCTTGGTTTTAGGAAAAAACTCAACCAACCCACCAAAACCAAAAAAAACACCCCCTCCCCGCCCCCAAAAGAAATTAAAACATTTGACTTTAAATTGAATTATAAGTGCTTTCTGCCAGCCACTGAGGATGAAAAGTTTGGACTCAGCTGAAGCTACTGGTGTCAAACTCCCATGTTGTGCATCTGAAGCAAATCACAAGAATTCTCAGCATTCAAAATGGCTTCAGCTGGCATAAGAACTGCCAACAAGAAGTAACAATCAAATCTCAGACTGGCAAAGGGAAGGCTCTGTAAATATTCTGGTAAATCACTCGTTACCTTGTTGATATCGGAAAACAGCACCAATGGAAACGATCAAAGTGGGGTAATATTCTAGAGCAGAACAGTGTCAAAAATTTATGTTTTTGCAAAAAGGCTCACACAATTTGCTAAAAATTTTCTTTTTTATTATGACCTTAATCATCATATACTTGGGGTTTCACTTCAGAAGTGCCTCAGCTTTTGCTGCAAGCCATTTAAATGTGCGTATCACAGATTATGGTCCCTGCTTTCCAGTCACTTAAATGGAACAAAAATTATTGAAAGCTTATGGAAAGTCATAATTTTAAAAGACCAAAATGCTGGTATACTTTGAAAGCTAATAGGTGACATTTGCCATAAGGAGTAGTGATGGACAAAGCCCCAGCAGTGGAGTAGTTGCAAGTAGTTGGACATCTACTGGGAGCAAAGTGCAGGAGTAAGCCTGCCTCCTAGGACATGCCCTGGCTGAAGGGAGGTGATTCATATGGGTAGGTTTTGGAATCATAAACTGTAGCCAGTTCATGAATCCAAACTGTGCTTGGAGAACCAAGGCTTGTCTTATGTTTGATTTGTTTTCCTTGCCTTGGTTTTAACATTTTTTCCTAGTGATGTAAGGTGAAAGCTTGTGTTTGGGTGACAGGCTGGAGTGTGAGAGCTTCATGGGGGAAGGATTGTGTTCTGTTTGGATTGACTGAGAGGGGGTTAAAAACCTTGACACACTTTGAACTTGGACACATTCCTGTAGTAATGTTCAGCATGGAAAAAGACATGCTTAAGTTATTAGGAAATTAAATCTAGAGGTGGACTTATAGAATCACTGACAGAAAGAGTGAAGAATAATACAATTTTAAAGATTATCTGGTTGCAGCACATATTTTGAGGTACTGTATCTCCAAAGTGGAAGGAATCAGATAGCAAGTGTTGGATTTTTATTTTTAAAATAATTCTGGGTCAAGGTAAAATAAAATCTTGGATATTTTGGAAGGTGACATAGAGGATGAAGGTTGCATCCTCTATGAAAAAGGGCAGGATGTGAGGCTAGTGAAGAAAGAATTAAATTCGAGGATCTGAAAGGGAAGGAGGAAAAGACAATGAGGTATTTACCAAGTAAATATTTTCATGGTACAATTTGGAAGTTTGGGTTTTTTCCCTAGGAAAAGCATATAGGCAGGAATGGACAGGGGCAGGCTGGAGCAGAAGATGGTTCCATTCAAAGCAACGCAGGAGTGCCGTGGCTACCCCATGGAGGCCTTATTCATACGTAAATATTTACATGGCAAGTGAGGTTTACTTCTCTCTGCATGGTGCAGCTGTTGTGAAACAGGTATCTCTGAATCCTAATGACTTACTCTCTACCTGTTACTTAACTAAAGGAGTGTGGAAGTGTGTAAAAATACTAGGGACTGTCAATGGAAATCATAACCTGACTCATTAACGCAGCCTTCATTGCAGTGGGAAGAAGACTGTAACTTTTCCCTGGTACATATGGAGTCAGTAATTAGCCAGTGACATTGTCAGCATTGCACTAGTATTTTTACAGCACCTATGGATGAGCTGTTCTTAGGTGGCTTGTCACTCCTTTGTAGAAACTTGTGCTCTAGTCCACGCAGAATTTGGAAATACAGCAGATGGGAAAGGATCCGAGACTTTTCTGAAGCAGATTAATAAGAAAAGCCTGAGGTAAAGAGCTGGCACATCCCGAACACCAACTACTGCGTGTGCTGCTGAGCAGAGGGGCTGGCTCTTTGAGTGATTCACCTCAGCTCTTGGTGCTGCTCATGGTGCTGTGTGCGCATCCCCATCCACTGCAGTCACAGGGACGTGCAGCCTGGCACACCAATCTCCTTCCATAGCCTGGGCTTGAGGCTGCCAGAGTGCTGGCTGCTCTTTTATGTGGAGAAAATAGTTTCTACTTCTAATTCCCCTGCCCCCTCTTTAATTTTAGTTAACACAGGAGGCTGAAGGAGAGATTACAAATACATTAGAAGTGTGTTATTGTTAGGCACTTTACTGCATCTTACATGTTTTCCCAACAGATGCAGATTTCTACATTGTTGTTATCTTTTCATTACATAGACAGTGTTTAAAATAAGGATTGTTTTGGAAAGTCTTTTTATAATACTGCCACAGTTTGTAACGTGCGCACCATAGCTTAGCCCGAACTATTTTTAATTAGCAGTGCTTTGTTTTTTCTACATTGTTACCCAGATAAATGGAACAAATGGAGAAAGGCTAATTGATTTACCTTGCTCAATTTATGGTAATTCTTTTGATAACACTTGACATCATTTTATTAAACATGATGGAGAAGGGGGAGTTGTGGAATGTTTTGTTCTTCCTGGTGTGTTATTTTTGGTAAGTGTCTGGGGTGCATTTAGATAAACTACAGTGCTAAGTCTAAGTAAGAAAGACCTAAATATCCACTGAATTACTCCTATTTGCATTGAGAAATTAACTGTAATTAGCATTCAAGTTTTAATGATACTGTATTTGTGAAGCTGATAAGACCTCTGGGAGTGCGATTGCAAGAAATTTCTATTGTTTACTATATGCAAATAGAGCCACTTAGCTTTAATTAGAGGTTGAAACCTGGAGCAATTATCAGCAGTTGCTTTAGTATTAATGAGCTTGGTAAAGCTGTCCATCATAGTGTTTTATATGATTGAGAATTAGAATATTTAATCCCAGTTGGTTCACTGTTCAAAGAATGTGCAGCCTTCGTCAAGCAAAACCATTTCATTTTGTATGCCATCCATTTCATTGGTTCCAGTCACTGCAAAGGCTGAAATCCTTACAAATTTGTATAGCTGCTATTTTCTGCAGAGTGGTTTGAGAATATATGAGACAATTTCCTTTAAGGCTTATATTGCCAATATTTTTTTAAAAAAATGAGTTGTTCTAAGAGCAGTTGCACGGTTGCAATACAGAATTTAGTTGCTTGACATCTGAATATTAGAGCTTACAATAACTATTGACTGATGAGTTTCCTCACAAAATTAGCTGATGTCTCCTTATTTGTGATGGTATTGGATATTTCTTTTCACGTTCTGATTTTAGTAGAGGAGAACAAAAGAGATATAAGGGAAAGAGAAAAAGCTCATAATGCCTAGCCCCTGAAATGGTTTTCATTTTTCTCTCAATGGAAGCACTTACCATTAGGGCCCTCTGTTGCTGCTCTTTAATGTTTTTTGTTTTTTAAAAGCTGTTTATGTGTTAAAGAAGTAAAAAAGGTTTCCGCAGAAGATCTGTATAGCAGGTGGGGAATTTAGAAAATGCCACTTGACATTAGTGCTTTTGAATATACTGTTGAAAGTTTTCTATTTTTGGCCTAATTGTTTGTGAATCACTTTTGTCTTCCACCAGCCTTTAAGCAATTAGAATAGGTACTTTATACAGGGGGAGAGATAGATAGATAGATAGATAGATAGATAGATTGATAGATAATCAGATAGATAAAAATGTAATAAAGTCTTCATTTTTTTTTAAAATGTCATTTCATAGAGAACAAAACCTAATTGTGAACTATTTTATGCTCTCACAGGTGAGGCTGAAATGAACCCACCCATGGGTTTTTTTAGCATTTCTCAGGTTTCTTAGGATGCAAAAAGCTTTACTATATTGAATGATAATGCAAAGCTGTCTAACTGCTGACCATTTGGGTATGAAATGTGATTTTAGTCCATCTATATTTAAATACTGGAGGTTGTTTTAAACAGAGATGGCAGACCAGAGGCATTTACAGAACATTATTTTACTGTTCTGAGGTGCTGTTGAATAACCCCAAGTTTGAAGGATCAAAGTGGGTGCAAGCTGTGGAAATGGCTTATGGCATGTAGGAAGCATCTTTTGGGGGTCATGTTCTGCCATCAGGGTGGACATTTGGGTTCTTGTGTGGACAGTGTTTGCTGCCCTCACTGTAGGGTGGATTTTTCCTTCTGCTGGGGATTCAGGTTGCCTCCTGTCCCCATGCCACTCCAGAGCAGCTGCCACTCAAAAGACAAAGCCTGGTTACATGCTTAGTGTTGGAAGGCTCACACTGAAAAAGAAAGCCTTGTTTTCAGGGGGAAGTACAAGAGAGTAGAAAGTTTTAAAAGTTTAAATAACTATGCATGTTCTAGATCAGTATCTCTGACAGCTGAATACTGCAGGGAAAGTAACACGCTGAGTATCATTTGGTTTTAATTCTGACTAAGCCAGCCAGAGCTAGATGGAGGAGAATTATGAATCAGATGTGGAGATGCTAGTACCAATTTATTCCTCCAGGAAAACACAGCTCCTAAGCCATGTGCTTTTTGGTGAAACCACACTTCTGAATGTTTCCTAGGTGAAGAGAATTGAGGTTAAAGGACTAATGATCTATCTCATAGGCAATCAATTGAGTTGTTACAGCCATGTTGCATAGGAAATGTAGTATATAGTAATTTTCTTAGTCATTTTGTCTTTGGGCAAGGGCTAGTTAGGGCTCATCAAATAAGTGATCCAGCTGGCTGATTAGAAGCCATTAATTACTAACTAACTCCCAAATCACCATCCTTTTACTTCTGGCTTGTGAGTTACTGCTCTGATTGTCCATAGTGGGGCCAACTTTGGTATAATCATATGTAACAGTAATCTGTATTTCACATGTCAGGTAATTTGATTTAAGCAACAGACCAAATAGTCTTTTATCAAGACAGCACATAAGTTACTCACCTTAGTGAAGCTTGTTTGATCTGTGCTTTGCTAGTTTATTATTAAGTAGTGAAAATGGGATTCATTTTGCCCCTTTACCCTCTGGCATGAGAGGTAATTAAAAAATTGCTGCATATGTAATTTTGTTATTGATACTTTCCCTGGTAATAACTTTATAATAATACCATATTCAATTTTTAATACCTAAATTACAAAAAGCATTAATTCGTCAGAAGTTTTTTTTTCCTATGTTTTCTCAGCAAGGAAACTGTGATTTAGTCTTGCCCTAATTCACTCTGAGGTTAAATGTGGTTTCAAGAAAAGGAGAAATCGGTGGTGGTGTTGCTTTTAAATGCTCCAAGACTTTTTAAGTACTTTTGGCATACTGAAAATTTACCATTATTATATAGTAGTATATATTCAGCATTTGTCATCTTTTTTTTCTGGCGCCTTTTAGTTATTATATTCATAAAGATAAAACACCCATAAATTACCACTGAATCAAAACCACATTTAGCTGTAGTTACTAATCCAGTAAGGCAACGTTTCTGGTTTTGTTTAGAGCTGTTCATGTCCCATTACTTTTTTATATTTATAGCCATTTACCCACAACAGCTTTGTTAAATTTTTTGCAAATAGGTGATACACTCAGCATTTCTTAAGCCCCTCTAGTGGCAGAACCTTTTGTTGGTGTGTTTTCATTTTCATGTTTTACCCATTTTGTTTAAAGTTTATTTGAAGCCTTGGTGGCAAAAACCTGGAGGGGGATGATTTGGGTATTTTTATTACATTTGTTTTATTTTATTTGAAATTTGAAGTAGGCTTAACATTAACATTTCTCTTAGGAAAGATTTTGTCTGTTCTCTGATAAGATGCAAACCCTCTCAAACAAGCATCACTCTGAACATAAAAAAATTTGGAAGTAGGGATTGCTTTTGCTAGGCTGTCATAGGCATTTTAGAAGGTACAGTGTTATTTGTTCTAGATATAACTCTCTGAGTTTGCTTACATCAAATCTCTCTTGCACTCGCCTAAGTAGTACCTCTGATAAGTTCCCCAGTAAGCATCGCAAGGTCATTGCAATTCATTCCCAGGAGTTGTTTCTCACTGTGGAGCAATCACTTCAAGGCACACGTTTGTTGTTTAGCAAAGAGCCAAAGAGAAATGGGACATTGTGGCTGCTTTAGAGCAGCTTTGATCTTCCCTTTTCTGACAACAGTGCACAATGGTAATTACAGTTCCTTTTAAAACATGTTACAGAGGTAGGATAATAACTGAAAAGGGAATTTTCAGTCATTTTCAGTGTCGATGAATGCCTTATTAACTCCCAGTGATTTTGCAGATGCTATTTCTGCCAGATGAGCCTGAATGAGAAGCGCTTGCCAGATCAGCTATTTCAGGAACTCTGTTTTCTGCACTCAGCAAGGGATGGTTCCAGTCAAGTCTAGTTGTAAATCCGGATCTGGGAGACGGGGTGTCTGTTCGGGCTGCCAGCATATTATGTTACCCCGGCTCTGATTCTTTTGTCTAGAGCAAAACTGAAAACCCTGCTAGAAAATTCCCTTTTTGATGACTGCAGCCTAGGCTGGCTGGCTGACTTAGTTCTGCATCATGGAAGGGCAATTAGCTTTGCAGGTGTCTCTGGGCAAGGCAATGAAACTGAGGAAGGTTGCAAAGAGAGGCCCTTCCAATACAAAATGGACCACCCCAGATGGATATTAGAGCATCAACGCCCATGCAAGGAAATTCTGGCATCACAGAATCAGAATCATTTAGAATGGAAAAGACCTCTAGGATTATTGAGTTCAACCATTAACCTAAAACCACCTAGCCACCAAGTGCCGTATCTGCAAATTCACGAGTTTTGTCTTTGCGAGACTGACTAGGGAACCTTCTGGGCTCCTTCCTGTTTTGTGGTGTATGAAATTTGAATAAAGACATTCCAAGTGACTGTGACTGCCTCAGCATCAAAATATCTAAATCTACCTGTCACTGGGCAACTGGTATGTAATTTTTTTTTTTAAGGAGGAATTTGGATTTTTTTTAAAGTTAAAAAGTTTAAAAAGTTTAAAGTTTTAAAAATTTTTCTAACCCATAGATTTCTATAATTTTTTTTACGTTAGCTTTAGTGTTTAGACCAACTCCCTGTTTAGCGGAGGCTGTAATGGCATTCCTAAGCTTATAAATAGCAACAAAGTTAGCGATCAGTTTTAGTAATCCATTGGCAGCATTGCTTGCAAAAAAAAAAAAGTGTACATTTTGAAATTACTTCAGCAAAAAGCTAATCAAGCTTAGTCACACTCTCTGAATGACTAACTTCTGCCTAGCAAGTTTGCTTGATTCTACATATGCTACAAAAATTGCAGTTTTGTGGTTTCATGGAAGAATTTCTAAACTAATAGCTTTTCAGAACAACTCCGCTGTTAAAGAATGTGAGAGGATTTCCTTGGGTTTTTTTTTCACTTGTTTTTCCCCTGGACAATATTGCAGGACTAAACTTGTCTTCCATTATTTCATTCAGTCTTGACAGTTGCAGATCCTAATATGCTTTAGTTATCATTCTCTACAACAGTTTTGAGACAGTGAAGGAAAATAATTACAGCCAGTCAAAACATTCATGTGAAGCTGCAGAGTCTTTGTTCATGTTACATTAGAAAGTTGAAGCTCAGATTTGTAATTTGAAATTTGTGTGCCATAAAATTGGAAGCCAGAAAAGAATTTCTTGAGCAAGCAAATAATGTAGAACCTGTAGCAACATGACTGCAATCTGTTTCTCATGTTATCTTTAAAATGCTGATTTTTTGGGGATCCATCAAAACCTCTGTTCCTAAGAGATTATTTTTATCAGATCATTTGGGAAGGTTTCTAAGAGGACTTCTTTGATTCATATGCATTTTCCTGTATAACCTGGTGGAAAATATTTGGGGGACTGGTAAATGTAAGTAAATTTCATCTAATACTACAGTTAAGTTAAAGAATTGTTCTAACATTTTTTTTCAAAGTAAAAATAATATTACATCTTCTGAGTAGGTATTTTCTGAAAAGAAAGCTTTGATCAAATTTTCTTGTGAAGATAATGGTCCATTTTAGAATTCACTTGCAGCATTATTTCTAGTAAAAGGTGACAATCAAAAACATTTTCAGAGGACTTGGACTTCATGCTCTTTTCTTGAACACTAAGGAATTTAAATGGAGATCTCAATTGTTTATATGTACTTTTCTTGGATATCTTTTAATTTTATTTAATGTCCCACATTTATTCTAATCATTTTACTTCATTTCTCTTTTTGGCGCCACAGTGTATCTGAGGTCTAGAATTCACAGAAGTGACTCAAGGGTTTTACAGTAGAGTGGCTTCAGTAGGAAAAAAAATTAGTTTTACAGCCTATTTGATATGTAACTGTCTTCTATTGAGAATTGGTAGCAGGAGCCTTTATAAGGAAGCGTGCACATTCTCATTGCAGTTGTCTTGAATAGCTCATGTCAGGATTGAAGCCAGTAAGCTGATGGTGACACACCACTGTCACTTGCACACTGAGGAGTGAGTTATTTTAGATTCATAGAAACATTTAGATTAGAAAAGCCCTTTAAGATTGTTGAGTCCAACCACTAACCCAGCACTGCCAAGTCTACCACTGAACCTTGTCCCCAGCTGCTGCATCTTCTACTACAGTCTTACTGCAGTTTTAGTTGCTTGTCCTCTATAACAATTTTGGATATTTTGAGGTTTTTTATACAGGTTAAAAGAGTTTTCACACCCTGTTGATCTCAGTGGGATTTGATTTCAGTACATATTGGGCTAAAAGTTCTTCTAAAGAGCTCTGTAACTGTCCTCATTTTATATTCCTTATTTTGGTCAGCATTAATAAGCAGTGTTATTAATAGTGTTGAGGCACCTTGAAACCTAATTTGCTTTCTTTAGGCCTGCACTGGCAATACACAATAATAAACCTTTCCAAATTTGTATCTGTTTTTGTCGAGCCATCTGGCTCATCCTGTAAATAAAATATGTAACAGTCAGGAAAGCATTTATAGCTTATCTAGTGCTGTTACTAATAATTTGAAATTTTTATAAACTTAATAATGTTTTAATTCACAGCTCCTTTATCAAATTGTGCTGTTCTTGTAGCAGGAAAACTAGAAAGGTTTCACTGAGTCAGACCACGGATCTGTCACGGTTTGACAGGATCTCACTAACTCCTGTGTCTGCTCTCGAGGAGTGGCAAAGAACAAATGCTTGGAGGAAAGAATAAGCAAAGAAGAAGCATGCAGCAATTTTTTTTTCTCTTTGTTTGCTTTTTTAATCTCTGCTAAGCACTGAGCTGCTGTTTTTTTCACAATTACACATAACTCCAAGCTCTTGTTTCTGAGTTCTAATAGCTAAATTACAGCTTATCATTGTGTAAGTAAAGTCAGGAATGCTTTTTCAATGCATGGTAATTCTCATTTGTCAACATAGCATTTCATCTGCTATTTCATCACCTAAGCAGTCAATTATTGTGGCATCCTCCCACAGCTGTTTGCAGTGGGATTTGTGTGTGAACTGTCTCAAATAGCTTTGCCCAGGCACAGGGCAGGGTTGGTGGTGGGTGCATAGATGCTCTCTCCCTGGCCGTCTGTGTGGAGCCTTAGGGGTGAGGTGACAGTGGTGTGACTGTTCCAAGACATTAATTTTAAGGCTTGTAGCTCTTCAGAATGTTTCAGTAAGGGCTGAACTGCATGTGTCAGTGTTAGAAATGTTTTTCAGCTTTTGTCAAGCTTCCTTTCCTTGCCTTCATTTCTTGGCTTAGGTTTTTGAAGTAGATCACTGGAGCTTTCTTACGGCGTTAGAGATGGCTCACTGGCTCTTCAAAGTCCTTGTCATTTGACATGCCCATCTGAAATGGCACCTGGCTTAGTCTCATTCCACTTTCATAGGAAACATGTTTATGATCAGAAAAAATATACCTGCAAGATATTGGGGGTATTTTGGTATGGATAAGGCTTCTGACACAAGACACCTCTTTTGCTAGGTGATAGTGTAAATCTGACAGATTTTATAATTTATCACTTCTTCCGGAAATTATGCTCCCAGTCGTACTGCTGCTGGCTCTGAATGACCAGGCTGCCTTCTCTGCTCATGTCATTGCTTGTGCTGTTATTGTTGTCCATGCTTTTTTCATAATTGATCCTTTCTCACTGGATTGCTAAAGAAGTTCCTCAGCACATCCTTTTCCCATGGCACTGGCTGAGGCATCTTTGGTGAGTGGCGTATAGCAACCAGACTGCGAATTTTGGTGCTAGGAAACTGAACTAAACTGCTGCCAGCTTTTTTAGATGGATACTGATGAGAGACATTGGGATGCTTGGCTCCCAGTGGGGAGTGCAAGTCAACAAATGAGTGCTGGTGTGAAACAATAAGGGAGTTTTGCTTAACATTTACTTCTTTGTTTTTCATTTGTGTCTTAAGAACATTACTGTTAAAAGATTATTTGTCTCCTCAGAAGAAATGCCACACATTTGAGGTGGCGTATTCTTGGGGAAAAAAATGGAATTACCCCTCTTAGGCAGCATCAATTTGGATTGGGTGCATTTTGTGGGGGAAGAGTTGGTTTTGGCTGCTTATTGTTGTAGTTTTTTGTTTTGTTGGTTTTGGTTTTTAAATTAATTTTAAATATGTCACATTAGATGGTATAGATGTGTAAATCTTCTGCCCAGATATGTCTCTTTTTTTGATCAATGTGTGCCTGGGAAGAAGCAGCACTTTCTTACCTGCTTAGACAAAATTCTGTTAGTGTGATGAGGACTGTAAGGAGTATTTCTGTTTTTAATTTTTTTATTATGTGCCTTCAAAAAAAACTTTCTCCTAAAGGAGTATTGTACAGGGGGAGTTGGAAAAGCTCATTAATAGTGACAGGATATAACATACAAACCAGTAAGAAATAATGCAACTGAGTCATGGGACTGTGTCTAACTGATGATATCTTGCTCTTAAACAACTACTTTAAATAAAAAACAAAGTCCTGTCCTTAGTCTTCCCTGGCTAAGTGATGCTTCAAAACACTGTAAAGGTGTTGTGTGAGATTTTATATGTTCACAAGTTGATAAAGAAATACAAGAAAAGGTTTAACAGGGGATTTGTTTGAAAGAAAAAACTTAATGAATGCTTTCATCATTTAAGAGACTACCATGGGAGAGCTTATTTTCTCAATAATTATTGCACTTAATATTTTTTGATGATTCATCTTTTGCCACAGAACACAATTAAAATGTCAGCTTTTAAATAATAGTTTTAATAATTTCTCTGGCTTTATTCCTGTTACTGGGAACTTTGAATAAAGATTTTTTTAATCAGTAGAAGTTCCATTTCTTGATAATTAAATGCAGGTTTCATAATCTTACCTCTTTTAATTTGTCCCTGAATGATGGCAGACGATTGGGAGGTTGGTGTAATGCTCATAGTCAAGGACACACTATTTTAAATCTGAATCTTAGAAATCTTGCAAAACCAGTGTTTGGGCAGCTTTCTAAAATGCGTATAAATCCATGCCTACGGTTGGAAAGCAATAGACAGAAAGTTTTGGAGTAGAAACAGGTTGTGACAAAGCAGTTGGCAGGAATATGGGATTTTTGAAGATTCATTAAAATCTCAAAATCTGATCTCACTGGCAGGGAAGAGCTTTTCTTTATTTCTGAATGATTTTTGAGGGACCACAGGAAGATGTAGCAGTTTAACTGCCTTATTAATCACACTTTACTGCTGCTTTACCACTGGAAGTAGGGTAGCCAGAAATGTCTTGCTGTTTCAGCATTACAGGTTCCCATTTCACTGGAGCTGGGTGTTAACAGTTAATATTTTGATCCAGCTAAAAGCTTTGGGAGTTTTAACTGCATGGTGATTCCAGTGATGGATACATTTGCAATTCTGTTCTGAAAGATTTGGGAGGGGGTAGGTTTATGCAAGCCTCATTATTTTTTTTTAAATCAACTATTTTGAGTTCTAATTCAGTTTTTGGAAGGAAAAAAAATGACAATTGAATGTCTCACAAGTCCATTTAGGTGTCTTAGTGAAAAAATATAGAGAATGAAAGTGATTGTCAAGCAGAGTAAGAAAGACATCAGGAAAATGCTATAGGGTGCAATTTCATGAATAAATATCACTGGAAAAATAATCTTTACTAATAATGAGAAAGCCCATATGGATGTGCTTGTCTGTTCAAATGTGCAAGAGAAACAGTCAGCACTCTGTCCCATTTCTGTTCAGAAATCTCATCGGGTTTATTATACCTTGCTGTATTCAGGCAAACATTGCAATTACATCATCAAAGATTTTCAATTCTTTAGCCTCCACAGGGTACCCTCCCCACCCCGATTCATTCTGAGACCTCCCATCTAAACTTTGAATTTATGTAAATATTGTCTCTTATTCAATATTAAGAAAATTCAAGCTTTAATGAAACCTTTGGCAAGAAGGCTAAGTCATATAAATCTATATTTGAACTGTCCTGTGACTGGGAGTTCCACAGTTCAATCTTACGTTATTGGTAAGAGTGTTGGTGGCAATATGAAAAAAGGGAAAATGAAGTCATAATTTGTTTTTCTCTATATTAATCAGCCACTCAGTAGTTCAGTCTTCTTCCTTGTCATGCATCTTCCTTTCCAACATATGAATGCACTGATGGTTTAAATCAGTGTAAAATGAGCCAGCTGGGACACCAAAAGCAGAGCAGCAGTACCATACAGGCATGGGCACAGCTGGATTTGCTCTGCCTCATTGCACGTAACCCTGTGTGATGTAGATGCAGCCTAAAGTAAATGATCCCCCAGTGTTTTCAGTCTCTTTTCATGAGGGGTTTTCTGGGCAGTTCAGGAGTCTTTGAACCCTCTCTAATTCTACAAAATACTTTTGGTGGTGCTTGGTGTGCTCATAACCTCTCAAATCATCCATGCTGACACCTGTCTATTGCATGCCCCACGGTTTCCAGAGCTTTCCTGATGGCAGTGATTCCACTTAACAGTTCTGCAATATCAAAATACATAGCAACTCTTATGAAATATTTGTTATCTTTAACTCTGGGTTAACTTGATTTTATTAATGTCAGTCCATAAAATTTAATGGAATGCTTAATGGAATGCTTAATGGAATGCTTAACGTTCTTAGACGGTTTGTTCCTCTACTTCCTCCCCCTTCCTTAAGGTAAATGTTCTTGGTTTCCTATTCTGCAGTATCCAAAGAATTGTTTGAAAAAGATAATACTCTCCTATGTTGGGCGGTCAGTATGGACTCACATGAAAATGTGCAAGGGAGGACTGGAAACAAAGGAAAGATATTTTTTCAAAATACATTTTTCATAAGATTTAGAGAAATTTGAAATACAGAGGAAGCCTTTGTCCCAGTTTGCTGTATTTCTAGAATGGAAGCTTCCCAGTGAGGAAGAGATGAAACTCTGATTTAAGTGAGCACAGAACTGCCAAAACAAAACCTTCAAAAATACCATCCCGCTTGGATTTTGTAGTGGTTGCATATGTTGTTGAACTCCCTTGTCCTTTAAAAATCCTAGCACACATTAACTTTCTCTTTAGTTCTATATTTAAATGTACTTAAAATGTAATAGTCATGTTTTGGACTCAGGAAAAGATACAGCAAGAGTAACCAAGTAGATGCTTCACGTATTTACATCTTTTGCATTTAGGCATTACAATCTGTTGACTGTTACTCAGAAAATATCATGTAATTTTAGAGTTATGATACTACAGTTAAATTATCAGGCAGCCTTTTTTATGGCAACACAGAATATTTGTGTCAGAGTTGTTTCAGTATTCTAAATACTTTGTAAGTGAGGCAGATGAGGTTATTTTAAATGCTGCAAGGCATATTCCATCAACAAACATATTTTACTGATTTTCCTATTCAGAACCATTAAATTGTAAAAGAACAGTGTAAAATGTCAATACATAGGTTTGAAGCATTGTTTCTTTGAAGTTGTGAAGTGTTCAGTACAAATAGATAGTTTGGAAGATTTGCCCTTCTAATGATGATTTGTGGCCACTTACCAATATGATAAACACCAGAGTTGCATTGGCATGTCGTTATTGATGATACACATTAGAAGGGATAGGTCATTTGCTCCATTAGTTACACCAGCACCGCACAGCTGAGATGACAGAGTAGGACAGAATGACAGTAGGACAGAATGGTTGCTGTGACACAGAGAGGACTTCTGAAGAAGCCAAGGCGATTTAGAGGAATTGCAGAGGAGAGGCTTCCTGGCAGTGGGCCAAACCACCAATGTTTCCATATGTGTTACATCTTTTCTCCTTTCTTTCTCCAACCATTTTTTAAGCCTGCTTCAGTTTCTCTTCTCTCCTCTGAACAGCTGATTCCTGTTAAGTTTACCGTGGAGGTTAGTGATTCTGAAGTGCTGTAAGCTGGGAGAAAAACCTTTGTTAACTCCCAGTTCTATTTCAGATTTTCACGGTGGTAAATGACCTAAGTAATCTGCTGGAGAAGAGCAATGGGACCTGAGAAAAACCTTCTTTATAGATACTGCATTATCTAGGTCATGTCTTCTGCTCTGGTGTCAGAAAAAAATGGGGCAAGAATACCAGGAACCTGAGGATGAGGTACTTGTATGTCTCTTGTGCCCCAAACCTTTGCTCAAAGTCTTGCTTGAACCAAATTAGGTACCTTAAAGTTTGCAGTATTTTTGGGAAGTGAGGAATGATGTAGACTGTTGGGGAAGCTCCCTCTAATATTTTATGTCCAATAATTCATAAATAACAGCTTAGATTCATAGTGGTTTGCTGTAGGTTAAACTGGTAACTATTCCACAGTGACATGTCTGGACATGAACCAAGCCATGTCACAGTTGTGTGTCTGCTTTCCAGCACATTCAATGCATCTGCTATGGATAAATTCTTAGTGGGCAGATATGTTCTCTTCTCCTCTGTCTTTTGGTTGGAGGGAAGGAAGAGAGGAAGCATCCTCCTATCTGATGCATATAAATACAAACTTAGTAAGCAAAATGAGGTGATTAGAGGCATAAAATTAAATATTACTCACTACCAATCTAGAAAACATGCACGTCTGCACTGCAGAAGTTCCTTCTCTCTAAGGGTTAAAAATAATAAAAATCCTTCCAGAAAGAACTCCTAACAGAGAAACAACCAAAAAATCTACCTCGTACCAGATTTCTGAATTGAATGTGAAACTATCAAAACACATGGGTAGGATCAAGGCAAACTGCAGATTTTAATTCCCCCCCCCCCCATGTTCCTGATGATATGTTTTCCATGTCTTAAGTCAGGCAGTGCAAGATTTTCAGTCAATGACTTCTTCCCTGCATATAAGGAGTCAGAAAATGAGGCTTGGAGGTACAAAGTAGCATGAACTAACTTCAGTTATCACATCATACCTGCCTCTGCAGTATGCCATTGTTTCCCTGAGAAAAATCACTTGATTTGTCACTTTTGTTTTTAAGAGTTTTGTACATCCTCCGTGGATAGTTTCAAAAAGCTTACTGAATCAAAATACTGTTCTCTGGAAAACTTAATTACTTATCACTGAAGGGTACTTTGCAGAAAAATGTAATTTTTCAACTCCCAGCTGTTTCAGTACTGAAGAGGTTGAGCATATAGATTTTTAATTGTATTTTTTTAGGAAAAGTGTGTTTTGACTGTTCATGCAAAGGTGGTTGAATCAATTGCTTCTAAAAAATTTAGCCTAGGACATAGCCTGAGAGATGGAAATTTGAGACTGTGTTGAAACTGAATAGTCCTAAATAGAAATGCTGTGATTTTAGACAATCTTAAAACTACTGCTCTTCATGGTCCATCCACAATAAAAATCTGAGAGAATTTGTGTCATATTAATTCATAAAGTTCAATTCAGCAAGAGCATAGGTTGGTGAAGACATTTTATTAACCCAAATAACTTGCTGAATCAGGGACTCAAACATGAAGCAAAATGAACTCTTTTAACTTAAATGGTTAAAAATTAACAAGGGAAGTAGGTGAGACAGGGTGAAATTTTAAACTCAAAATTTTAATGTTTTTTCCGCTTTCCCTTTTCTGCCAGGTGCATCCTGGTATGAAACTGCCAGTATCTCTTTGGCACAGGAGTTCTGTGGGTCATACAGATTCTACTTGTTCAAATTTTCTGAATGTTACACCCATTTTTGTAGCTGAAGGGTTTTTCCTGTCACTAATATGCCTTATGTATCCTGTAGTGAGTGACTTTGGCAGTATGAAGGGACCCTCAGTGTCTAAAGTTGGAATTAAATTGTTGCAGGTAGATTTCACACCCTACATCTCTTTAATCACTAGAAAAACAAAAGACTTATTTTTGTTTGGTTGGTTTTGGTTTTTTATGTTTGATTGTTGGTGGTGGTGTTTTTTGTTGTTTTTTTTTTATTGCTTGAAGGTNCTCCAATATGCAGGAGGGGTTTCCATTCTAGGGTGTTTATGTTTAGGACCAGGAGCCTACAACACTTATCCCCACCTTTAGAGATCCTCTTTAGGGGAAGTCTGCAGTCACAGGCAGGTAATTGCTTGCTCACTCTCAGTTGGACCATTTCTCTGCAGAACTGCAAGAAGCATTTCTTTAGGAATAAAAGGGAGGCTTATGTTCTGGTGCAGGCAGATGCTTCCAAGGGTTGAGAACTGCAGGCTCCAGCTCTGTTACCTGATGGATTATGGTATCAGTGCATTTATGAAATGCACCTCTATATTCTATCCATGTGGTTTCAGTACTGAATCAGCACCTCAGTGCAGATGTTACTGTAACATCCATTTGAAATGAATGAGAGCTCATTTAGTCAGCCTGTCTGTTGTTTGTATTTGTAGGTTTGTCTTCACAAGAGCACCTTTCCAGAGTCCCAACAGAAAATATGAGTATTATGGTCTGCCAGTAACAAAAATGCATTGCAGCTCTTCAGAGCAGCCTTACCTTGCTGATACTTCACTAAATCTATCTCAGTGTAACTTGCAAATGTCTTGGGGTTGGTATTTCAGGCAGTCTTCCAGCCTCTACTGTTCAGCATCTTCTCTGTCATACTTCAGCTTCCTCCTAATCTTTTTCTCTTTTCAACAGCTTTTGACCACTTAATGCCTGAGAGATGGTAAATACAATTTTTGTTACTAAAGTACAACCAGGCAGTCACATCTCTGTTATTGTCCCTTGCTCTAGATTCAGTCCTGAGATAGGACTTGCTTAACTGCATCAGACTTGATTAGCCACTCCATCGTCAGCCCTAACAGTGGTGTGTCTGGGTGCTTCAGAGATGCAGTTCTGCTACTGAGCTACTGAAAAATAGGCAAAAGCCATTCCTAATGATTTGGGAGATCATGTTGAAAATATTTATGATTCCCTACTTTTTATTTTTAAATAAAGGAGCAAGGACAGTGCATAGACAACTGAGCAGCTGATCTCTGACAAATTCCTAAAAAATCTACTAACAATGTGCCAAACCTTGCTGACAACAAATTCCATCTCTAAGTTTGGGATATTACTTCTTTTTCCTCTAATTTTGAAGGTTGGTTAATTAAAACACTTTGATAATGAAATGTTAATAATTGAACTGCTTGAGGGACCAGTTTTGCAAATAATTTTTAGGTCTGGAGTTGAACAGCAGTCTTTTTGTGACCAAAGAAATGTTTTTCCCCAAACAAAGCAAGATGTAGTAACCTGCTTTAGGCCTCATAAAACAGGGTAATCTCCTGAGCTGTGGGAAATGGATGCTTCCCTGGTGCCACAGCTTTCCTCCAAACCTCAAGTGATTTTGTCAGCCTCTTCCTCCTGTCAGCTTCTCCTGATGTCCCTGTTTTGCTTACTTCAGATAATTAAATATTCTTTTGGCTGAATACTTGATATGAAGAGACTGATGATTTTTTTCCAGCATTTTGGAGACCCAGGTTCCCTGTAACACTCTGTCCAGTAGTCTCAACAGGACAGCCTGTGTGAGAAACACCAACTCCTCAATCTGTTAGGTAGGGAAGTGCTCTTGATATATGAGGAAAAAGGAATTTAACTTTTCATCACCTTATACCATATGTGCTCTTCTGTCATACTGAAAGAACGTTTACAAAGGGACTATGTGAGAAAGAACTATGGGTTCTCACCAGGTTTTAGAGAACCCTTCCCTTGCGTTCCTTGGTTTGTGTATCTGAACCTTCTAGTCAGTCACAGCAGAAAGCTTTATTTCCTGTGTGACAGGAGAGGAAGAAACATGAATGATTTGGAAAGAGATGTCAAATAGGTCACCTCTGAAACTGGTCTGTTTTAGTAAATGACCTTATTGATCTGCTGTGTTCTGCCCTTAAAGCAAAACAGCCCTTTCCAGCCTGTGGTTGGAAAAAAGTCTATTTCTTAAGCAACGTTGGATATAATATGATTGTCTGCTCCACAACAGCTTCTCTTTCTTTCATCTGCTGAGTTCAATACAGTGTCAATCAAATATGTATAAGGCTTTTTGTTAGATACTGAGTAGCTCCTTAATCTGGGTTTAACTGAAGACTATTGCATATTAATGGCACTGTTTTTCTCTCTCACTGGAAGTTAGATTCAGATGCTAGAAAGCAGTATTCACTATCTCTGGTACTTATTTAGAGTTTTCCTTTGGGCTGAAAAAGCAAGGTTTGTAAGAAAAAAGAGTGTGTTCCATATAATGAATCAAATCAGTCTCTAAGGAATGTTAATGAGTCTAATTACTAAAAATTATGTGATGCTTAATTGTTTTAATAATTTAGGAGGAGCTGGTGTTTTATCTTGACTGCAGTAAGCAGTTTTGATGACATTTAAAAAACCCTTTCCTTCAGGGAAAGAGTGAATACAATTTTGGTTTATTCTTTCATTTGCTTTTGGTTCCTGGCAAATATTTTCAGATTATTGTCAAAAAATTAAGGTAGGATTATGTTTTGGTTATCACAGAATATTAATTCCCTAAGTTATTATTGTATACAGTGAAGATTAGATAAGCTTGGGTAAAGGGCAGATGTCTTAGAGATATCTGGTGCTTTTTTTATGATATACCCTAGAACCTTTGTTCTGATCTTTTCAAATCACATGGAGAAAATATTGAATCTAGGTTAGAGTCAGGCAAATAGTTATGACCTTCATTTAAAGCATTAAACCTTTGGTTTGGAACCAAGATTTTGTTAGGCTGAAGTGTTATAGTTCAAATTTAGAATGATGGTCACGCTGAAGTTGAGAATAAGCTAAAGCAAGTACATTAATACCCTTTACTTTTGACGTAACTCACGGAATGACACCCAAGATGGCGATTCACAAACCTTTTGGAGGAAATGGCCACTTTCAGGGTCTCAGCATTTGAGGCAGAACATCATCATTCTTCATTGTGGAACATTTTAGAGCTGAGGCATGGCAATGTCATCTGTTAACCTGATTTGGTGGTTCAGCTGCAAGTTACTGGCTGTGCCTCGCTGACTATCGGCCAGGACTGCCACAGCACATGGGGAGCTCTGGAGTTGGAGCGAGTTCTTACATGGTTTCCTTTAAAAATGAAGATGTAACTGATGTGGTGTGTATTCACCTGCTGCTCTCTGCCAGTGCATCTGTCACCTCACAGCCTCAATTTCACTGGGTTTCTTTGATCCACTTCATTTGTGAAATTACTTATTATAACTCAGAGATGGAATTAATGATTATACCATTTTTTTACTTCTCTCTTACTTGATGCCCTAAGAAATTATGCTTATAATAGTTGAGAACTGTTTAACCATTGCACACCTGCAGTTAGCCTTTTACAAATGGTATGTATTTTTACTTTTCCCTCTCACTTAGCTGGTCTTGGGCTGACTGTTTCATTTCATGTTATTCCATGTACAGAACCAACTTTGCTGATGTTCCTGCACCTGTTTATAAGGCCAAGCATCTTTTTCTTTGTCTTCACTTACTACATATCTTGGTTCTGAATTTAACACCATGAATCAGATGCATAATTGTATCTCATTACTTAAATCACCCATCTCTGTTAGGTACAAAGGCAGGGCCCTTTTTTTTTTTTTTTTGCCATGGCAAGGCCTTTTATTATTAGCCATTATCTAATAAGACAAATGTTGACCAAATAACCTGAAAAAGAGGTGAGCTAAAATTTGCCTAAGGAGTACCCATAAATTCAGGTGTGTTAATACTGTGGGTGGACATGGATGCTTTTTAAAACAGAACATTGCAGAAGTAAAATTGATTGCAGATCTTCCTTATCCATTCTGAGAAATTCTCTGCCAAAGGTTGCTATAACTTTTCTTCTGTTCCTCTTCACTTATGAAGCTTCGTGTTGTCCCAGAATTAGCAAAGGCTGGTTTTTCTCTCTTCCTTTAGCCTTTTCAGGCCGAAAGGATGTGTATATATCCCTACATCATTATGTGTGATATATGAATATGAATGTTATATATAACGTTGAAGAGCTTGTGCCTGACTGATTGATTTTTTTTAAAACAGTGTCTTACTAATGTGCCATTCTGAAAAATGAAAGGTAACTGCTGAAGTATTAAAATACTATTACTTAAAAAAGAATATCCTTTAACACAATGCTACATAAGATAAGGATTTTAAGCTGTCTCATGACTATGTTATGATAGGATACACTAGGTCAGAAAAAGAATCACAGAATGGTTTGGGTGGGGGAGGGACCTTAAAGATCATCTAGTTCCAACCCCCCTGCCATGGGCAGGGACACCTGCCAGTAGATCAGGTTGCTCAAGGTATTTTGGGTTTGAGTGCTTCTAGAGATGGGGAAATACCAGTACATTTGTGTTACAAAACTTCTTTTGGAATGGGTGGTGTAGACACACACATCATTTCCGCACGGTTGTGGCAGTCCCAGCCACAGCCAGCATACTACCTCTCTAATTTTGGCAGTAGCTTTCTCAGTAAAGACGTTCTTCCAGTCTAATAACTCCCATTAATATCTAAGCAATGTCTTACAGACATGAAGCACTTACCTTGAACAGCTGCATGTGCTGTACTACATTTAGTCCAGGACTATTTGTTTGACTGTTTGTGGTGGTGGTGGTGAACGTAAAAATATAGGTATTTTTATGAACAGTGCCCTTTCCTTTGAAATGAGATTAGTAGGTATATGTACATCTGTGTGTGAGAGAAGTGGTTTTGGAAATACAGGACTAAAAGGTTCTGGGGAAGTTTCACCTTACAGATGTCATAGCACCATGTCCTTGTTTTCCATTAGGTTTAGCTGTGGCGGTAATAGTGAGAATAAATTGCATTTATACTTTGTGCTTGGCATGTATCCATCCCCAAATACTTTAACTGTGCTTGATGTAAGCACAATTAGTTAACTTTTGTTTAATTGTTTTAGTCAAACTGTTGTAGACAGTACAGATGCAGAGAAAGCAGCTTAAAACCACAAAAAAATATGCCTGGAATAGGGGAAAAATATACATGAACATTATTGTATGTGCATGCATGAATATCTGCTGTTAGTGGAAGTTAACTTACCTTAGATCAGTATTAATTTATATCAGTAATAATTTTAGTCAAGGATCTGGCTGAAGGTTTCCAAGTATGTTAAATTCACTAAAGTCAAGAGCAATTCTGCCCTGACTTCATAACAAATGGATTGAGTGGTGCTCAGAAGTTACCGAAAGATCGTTCTCTTAATTTTTTTATGGTCAATGGGGAATGTGGTGTTCTTCAGAAATTCCCATATGGCTGAAGTAATGCCCCCTTCCGTGTTGCAGCTGGACACCAGTTCTGCAGTGTTTCTTGTAGGGCTCTACGTGCTCTGTTGTGTGCTCCGTGGAGATCTAAGGAAGTCTTCCCTTTCCTCACTCTTAAGTGTAGGCCATGGAGGAATCGTGATCGGAAGACAGCAGGATGCATAACAGCAATAAATGGATTTGCTGGAATCTCAAAATGGATTTCAACCAATCTGAGTTTTAATCTGCTGGAGTGTGGGAAGGAAATCTATACTTCATTTTAGGCTTGGTTGGTGGTTTGAGCTTTTTATTATCTAAGCGGGTGCTGGTTTCTTCCGTTCCTGTTGGCAGGCTCACCTACATGGACATGGTAAAGCTGTAGTAACTGAACTGCTGTGGAGAGGGAGGCAAATATGAATGGGCTGGTATAGCACTAAATCTCAGTGATAAATACGTGGTTTGTGTTCTACTGTATATTACCATGCTAAATGAGCTTGAAGATCCCAACTCTGACCAGTGGATAAACTGCCTCAAACATTTGCATAGAATTGGTGGGTTTCTGTGTTCATTAGAGGCTTATGCTGTGAGCCATTACAAAAATGGAATTATTTTTCTACTTCATAACAAATTTTCTACAGATCATTATTGAGGTCAATGGCTTGAATGTTTGAAAAAGTATCTGCAGAGTTATTTGAAAGATCTGTTTCTCTAAGGGACAATTAAGTTAGTTATTTTTAAAATATTTATGTAACTGTCACTAATGAAATTGGATGATTATAAAAGGGAATTCAGTGACTGACAAAGTTGGAGAAAAGACTATGTTTGTTGTTGAGATAGGCATAAGAAATAAGCAATAGTGAGTAAAAGCCTTGCATTGCCCTCATTCCCCACTATATTATAACCTAAGATTCATGGGATCATTTAGAAGCAGTTCTGGCACTTCTACTCAGTCGATGAATATACTACTGTCCCTTTGTGCACTTGAACATGTCCAGGAGTTGAGTTAGTATTCAGAATAAAACCACTTTTCTCTGTGAGGCAGCAGAAAATGGAGGTGATTCTTCACATTAGCACATTTGTGTGCTCCCTGGTGGTAATCCCTGATGGAGTTGGGGATTACATAAAAACCTGATTCCTTAGTGCTGTCCTGTCTTTCTTTTCTAAAACAAGGCTGTTTGAGTTTTATTTTTTAAAGTGAAGAGGAAAAAATCACCTCACTAAAGCAGAGAGTGTTGCTGACCCAGCACAGCAGTGTGGTTCATTAACAGAAGCTCAAAGCACTCCCATTTTCATATCAGTTCTCAGTAATATATGGGGATCTGTACAAGCAGATAAGATTTATTATTTAATAATATGACCTTATCCTTTCCAGTGGCATATAAAAGATATTTGACAAAGCCTTGTTCAGTGTTGACTTTTTTCCTGCATGCATAAAAAGCAGACTAAAGTTTTAACTGCATGGAGTAACTTCGTGATATAAAAAATTGTTTGGTAGGGAGGGTGAAGATGTTTCTGTGACCACTGATTTTTACTCTATGAAATTTGCCTGTATTTTGAATTATAATTAGTTATTAATGAGCCACATGCAGACTAAAATTAGTGTGATCTTTTGTAGACTGCAGTGCAGTGTTCTCTATAATTCATGAATATTTTTCACATAATCACAGAAGACCTGGGTTTGGACAGGGCCTCTGGGGATTTGGAGATTTTTTCTACTTTCTCTACTCAAAGCATGGCTACCGGGAGCAGGTTGCTCAGCACAGTGTTCCATAGGGGTATGAATATCCTGAAAAATGGGCACCCCGTGACTTTGCTGGCCAAATTGTTTGGTGTTTGACCAGCCTCTCAGTAAGTGTTGTTATAGCGGGTAACCAGTGAATTTTAAATGCAAAGTTTAAATTTTTGAGAAGTGTTAATTTAAGGTGGGCAGATGACACAGATTTATTAAACAAAAAGAAAGGAGTTTATAAATAACTCTTCAGAGCTGAGTAACATCTCCACTTTGGTAATTTACTCAAAGGTACCTCCAGATGAAATCAGTAAAAATCCCAATGTCAGCTTTGGTGGGCGCTTCAGTAAGATGAGAAGACTTGAGCTTGTGAAGGTAACTGTGTTTGTGTAGTCTTTTGAGGACATGACTCAGGACACCTACTACAGCAAGGTGTCATTTAATTTCAAAAGTGGGTTTTTTCCTCTCAGCTGAGGAGGCTGATTCATTTTATTTGTGGAAGTTGCATTGAAAGGAGAAAACATAAAATGAGCTCTCCCTGAGGAGCTTCCATTTCATTTGAGCAACCCAGATCTTCCTTTTCAAGTCTGTGTCAGTGTGTTACAGATACTGTTTTGGATGGAATGATCAACGACAAGTTATTTTGTCGTGGAATGAGTTAACTGATTTTTGCTGCAAAGCCTGTGAGAACTGAAGACTACCAGGAATAATTTCTGTTTATTAGAGTGAATCCTTGAGGTCATTCTCAGGATATCAAAGCAAAGATCTTAATTAGGATAAGTTCCAGGTCTTAAAAAAATTGATTGTGATAGCTTAGGAAATTGGAAAAGATCTAAAGTGTGCTGTTCTTAGCATTGTTGGAGCTGAATTTTTTGATTGAATTAGAAGAAGAGTTTTAATGGCTTTTTTTTTTTTTTTTTTTTGGTAGGCAAAAGAGACTTCTTTTTTGTATGTGCTGGTTAAATAATTCCACCTTTTTTTTTTTTAAGGCTTAATCTCTTGAAACCAGACAGAGAAGTGCACATAATTAAAGTAACTCCTGCATTCCTCATTTGCATCAATCCAAGGCTTTCCAGTTATGTGGCACCGTAAATCCACATATATATATACGGAATTTTATGTATTGATAGGTTTGTGTTATATATTTTTGTAGAATTTCAGTGAGACTTCTGCAATACACAGAAATAGCCTAGTTCAGATTTCTGCTTTACATTTAAAATTGTTGCATATAATGATTTTGTTAGTTTGCTCCCATTAGCAATTTAGCCTAATTTTGATCCTCAGGGGGAGAGAGGGGATCAAGCTTCCAAATGATATATATTGCATCCAGGTTTTCCAAAAACTTTAGGTTAGTTGTTAGTCTTTCACTACACGAAAGTAAATCTTTAGATCAAAAGAGAAGATTAATTTGGCAATGTCAGCCTTAAGCTGCATATGTCGATGTTGCAGAACCACCTAGTTTGACACTTTTGCTTGCCTGATTTGAGAGCAATTTAGAACTGAAATAACGGGGGTACTTAAGATGAAGCAAGCAAGGCTCTACAAAGAGGTTGCTCACAGCTGCTGGCACCCTGCTTGAGTCTGGGTAGGAATTGGCCTCACAGACCAGAGGGGAAGTCCATCCAATTCCAGGTTGGCTGTCCCAACAGCTGCTTCAGAAGAACAAGTTAAGAAGCCTGTGGCACACAGTTAAGGGATATCCTGCCCCTGAGCTACTGTTGATCCCTTTTTAGCAGGGTCTAGCTTCAACTCTCATGCAAGAAGACATTGCATCTCTTCTGGAATGCTTATAATGCATATAATTTATTAGTTAATATTTTTGTATACTGTTTATTTGCTGTGTAAAAACCAAACAAACAAGCACCAATGCGTCTGCGTTTTCAACTATTTTTCAATTTCATTCACTGCTACTTTGACTCTGAGAAGGACTAGAAATTCTTAGTGCATATTTCTTGTGCGATTTATTATTCCATCATCTTGTGGTTTGCGTGCCTTCCTCTTTCTCGGTGCCTCCTGTGCTGTCCGGCAGGATAGCAATCAGAGAGGGGTCATGCCAGGCAGGAGCAGGGAAAGTGATTGCTGGTCTGGCATGCAGCTTACATCATGCATGCAAGTCAAAAACAACAGCAGGAGTCACTTGCAGGCAGATCTCTAAGGCAAGAGAATGCTTGTTCTCTATTTACTTCAATAAAAACAGACCATTTTGCCTGTTCCCTGCATTACATTTTGTTTGCTGCTTTTAAGGTGCAAAACATACAAACTCTTCCTGCATAGTACCACTTCCCATGAACCAACATAGAACAACAATATCACATGTGTTTTCTAGTTGTAGAATAGATTGTAGAACAGATGGTAGGCCTGATATGTAGATTTTTCTTTGAAGCGGTATCTTTCTTGTGAATAGCGTATTGCAAAATGATTACTATTGGCAAGAGAGAATAAAAGGTTGAAGAGTGTATAGAATTTCTGTTACTGTTACGAAAGTACAGTTGGTCACTTGCTGTAAGTACTTCATACCATAAAGCACCTATTCTGTCAAGCCTCACTGTGATTTTCTTATAGCGCAGTTTGATTTATGGTACATATTGAGCCCTCTTGGAATGCTGCTATGCATTAGTATGAGCATAAATCTTTTATTTTCTTTTTGAATTCAACATTTTTGCTTACCCCAACTTGCCACTATTAAATTCTACAATATCCTTTGCATGTATTTTCCAAGTGTCAAGCCCATGGTGGCCAGCTATGTTTTGTTCTCATTATAGGTGTTAAAATGATGAAAGACCCTATTCTTGAGCTCCACTGCCCTGGGTGCATCTCAGCACTTGATTGCATAATGCTTCTCTGGGCCTTTTTCTCCTTATAAAAATGGAGGGGAAATGGCAGTATATGGAACAGTTTGGTGAGGTTTGGGGTTCTTTTTTTTACAACTGTCTGTCCTGACTACGCTGCTTTGATCAGTGATGCAGTAAAGGTGAAGGGTCACCTGGAAAACTTGAAAGCTTTAAAAATAGTTGGAGAGGAAAAATCTTTGGCATCTGGAGCAGAAAAGAGCAGACTTAACAGACATATTTCCAGCTTCCTAATGAGCAGTAACAGCATGGTGCTGCTAAACCAGCTTGATTCTTTATTATTTATGGTATACAAGTTATTTTAAAAGAACTTCATAATAACAGTCCCATTTCATTCCTGTCTTTCCTCTAACTGCTTTTCCTCCACCATTTCATTTTCAGTCCCAGCATTTCAATTGCGTGGAACACTGAGAATTGCCATTCGCTGCTGGTTTATGGTGGAATATGTTCATGCTCAGTAGAGAAAGTACACTGTGTGTAGATCCAAGGTGATATATTTTGTCTCACACGTTGGTTTTGAATTTGCTGTTTTTAAGAATGAATGGATGGTGTGCGATCCGAATGCGGCATTGGGAGGATGTAGCAGCTTGGCCAAATCTATCACTGACTTTACTAAGTGACAGAGGCAACACCAAGGCAATCAGTGCAACTGTCTGCTGTGCCTGCCAAGTACCTACGACTTGCATTATGTGCCAAAAATACTTTCCACAGCTTGCCATGTATTGGCTGTAATGACTTGAGTCAAATGTGGGTGCTGGTGGAAAACAGCAAGAAGTAAGAAAACCAGTTTGGGAGTTTAGTGTGAAGCTGCCACTTAAAAAGGTATCAAATTATATTCATGGACCCTCTATGGTGGGTTTGAGCCTTTAAAAATATTAAACAGGGGATTAATTGTTTTGTCTCTTGACCTTCTGCTTCAGCATGAACTCCAAGTCTTCTCATGCTGATCATTTGGTCTCTTGTTGTCACGTCCTTAACATTTTTCAGGAATTTTATTTTTTCCCTTCTTATATTACCTTCCCTCTACAACTTACAATGGATTCTGTTTGGCTAAAATAATATTAGAAATACCCTTATCCAGTCCTGATGTTGCCTTTCCTAATGAAAATGATTGAAAAATTGCTTTTAATTTTTTTTTCTGGACACCTTCCCCAAAGAATTGTTACAGCCTGGGTTTAGTTTTGGCTGTAGTACAGAAACAGCTTTCTTGGGAGTTTTATGTTCTCCCTCAACCTTTGTGGTTATGGAAGTCCCCTGTTTCCTCCCCCTCTACTTGCACTTTGAAACCATGGACTATTATGTGTTCCAATATCACTGCCTCAGCAATTTCTGGTAGGTTTGCTTGTTTTCTTCTGCCATGCCAATGCTAACCAAGAAATCAAAGTGGTTTCCCTTTGGCTAGGGACTGTCCTTGCTACTTTGTAACTCTTGGCAGGGGCAAACTCCTCCCAAATGTGACTATTTCTGGACCTCCAAACATCCTTTCCCCAGCTCTTTGCCAGAGGGGACCAGCCTGGTATCTGCGTAGGGATGCTGCTCTTCACTCACTTGGCACTTGGTCCCATCAGTCCCCAATCTGAACATGGCAGCTCCTGGGAAGGCTGTGCCTGGGGCTCTGGAGAGCCACACGTGTGGAGTAGTGGCACCATGGGTTCTGCCCCTTTGTCCATTAGTGAGAAGAGTTGTGGCAGTTCCTGAGGGATCCAAGGTCTCCCCACCTGTCCCCTCTCCTAGACATCTCTGCCATCCAGGATTTGTGAGTGAAGACCGAATGAGTTGATTTGATTACAGTAAGAGTTCAATAGCTGGTAGGAGATTGGAAATAAAGTTGCAGAGCAACCTTACCCTGGTGTTGCTGCCAGCCCAGTAACTGGCAAGTCCCTCCCAGGCCCTTGGGTGTGTCCTGCTGCTTTGCTGGCTGTATCCTGTCATGTCCCACTTGTCAAACCACAAGCTGAGCGGCTTGCAGAGTCTCATTGCTTGTGAGGAACCCCCAGCTGCCATCTAATCAAACTGCCAGCTCAGAGCGTGTCTGGGTAAAGCAGAGAGTAGAATTTAAGAAGCAAGAGATACACCGACAGCTGATTAATATAATGCACTTGGCTCTGCCCGGAGATTAGGCATGACAGTTAGATGGAACAAAAGGGGCTGGAAGAAGGGATTTTGACCTGCATAACACTCCCTCTGTGCTGATCACTCAATCCATGGGACACTGTCAGAGAGCAGATGAGAGACAAGCTGGTGGATATGAAAGAGAGCAAGAGGTTGTTAGAACTCACTAAACTGGAAAATTAAAAACAAATGCTTCTTTGTGTACTGTGTGCTAAGAAAGGAATGGAACAATACAACTTTGTTCAACCTGGAGAAGAGAAGGCTACAGGTAAACTCTAGCACCTTCCAGTACCTAAAGGGGCTCCAAAAGAGCTGGAGGACTTTTGATAAGAGCATGTAGTGAAGAGTAAGAGGAAATGGTTTTAAACTGACAGAGAACAGGGTTAGATGAGATGTTGGGAAGGAATTCTTTACTGTAAGGGTGGTGAGGCCCTGGAACAGTTTTCCCAGAGAAGCTGTGGGATGTGCCATCCCTTGAAGTGTTCAAGGCCAGGCTGGATGGGGCTTGGAGCATCCTGGTCTAGTTTAAGGTGTCCTTGCCCACAGCAGGGGTCTTGGAACAAGATAATCTTTGAAGTCCCTTCCAACCCAAACCTATTTTGTAATTCTATTAATAGAAATAAAGTGAAAAAACATCATCACATGTAATTCTTGAAATCTGAGAGATTTTGCTTCTAGTGCTTGGGGTATTCACGTATCGGCATGTATTTAATTTGAATGTTATTTTATTTGCATTAATTGTGACCACTCCAAACTTTCTTTTTCACTTACTGCTTAAATTTGCAGACTTTCTTAAAACTGGAAAAATACTGAATAATCTCTGTGTCGACACATCATAGTCATATCCAAGTCATAACATCAGGGGCACATCACAACAAGGGATTGGATTTGCTCCATTCCCAGGCATCTGCAGGGTGCACGATATGATGCCAATACTTAGGTATACAAAGCTTTGTGATGGAAACAACCCTACCACAGTTTCTAAATACACCCACAGAATTAAGAAGTAAAGTTACATCTGAATCCATTGATTCATTATGATGTAATATATACCTGATGTAATATATATTGTTTATTGAAGAAATATACAGGTCGTGCATAAGATATAAACACCACAAATTCAGTATAAACACAGGTAGAACCTTTTCAAAACTATCTAAAGAGCATTACCTGATATCTGGAAATGAAGAAGTTGAGCCCACAAAGTAATAGCTGCAAAGTTTTTATCTTTAACGTCTGCAGTTGTGTTGCAGTGAAAATGAAATCTTTGAGCAAGAAAGCAATATCCATTAACTTTGCTCAGTGTTCTGCAAGGAGTAACTGATTTGAAAGAAATACTGAAAATCACTAATAATTTCCTTTAGATCGTGCTTAAGGAAAAGAAATACTGCTTCTGCAGTGGAAAGGCACTGATAAGTAGAAGATAAGTTACCGATGAAATATTCTCCAACAGCGCTTGGGACCCCTTCTCCTGCTGAGCTGTGGGTGAGAGAAGTGTTTCGGCAGCCAGTTCTTCCATCTGTACTCCTTCAGGCTGGCAGCCAGGGATAGAGCCTGATCAACAGCCTCAAGGGGATATGGCTTACCAGCCAATGAGTAATCTGTTTGGCCGTTTTGTGTTTTGTAGATTAATTTTTTTTTGTCCAACTCGAAATTGCCAGAGTAGCAGCCCACCTGCCAGCAGTCCAGCCTTTGCCAAGTAATTTGTGCTGGCATCCAAATTATCTGGAAAGTCCAATTCAAAATAAAAAGAGCTGCAGACAGGAGAAGAAGAGCATTGAAGACATTTTGAAACTGTTTCACTGATAGGAAAAGATTCTTTTTTTTGCAAAGGAATACAATTCTGTTTGATTTCTGCCTCCTAGGAATGAACAGTACTTCCCTACACAGTGTATGGCCTGCAGTGGGGTGCAAAGCAGTGATTTAAGTGATCTGAGCTGCAGAGGCCTTGATGGAAGCTCTCCAAGAAAAAAATCTGTGTACTTGAAGGCACATGAAGAGTGGGTTGGATGGTTTGGTAGGTGGCCCTCTTTCCTGTGAAGTCTTTCTGTCCCCCAGCTGACGGCGCAGCAGGTTTCCACAGCATGCCAGGCTTGGGTTTACTGAGATGGTGCAGCTCAGAGTTGTATTAATTAACAAGAGAGCAGATTGAATTCTAGGTGAACTGTTCATTTTTTCCAGACAGAAGAGCTAAGAAATTGGAGTAAAAAGGATGTGGATGTAGAGAGATAAGTATCAACAGAGGATGGCAGATGTATAGCATCATCCAGCCAGTGTGTTCTGCAGAAGGTGGGTCACTCTGGAAACTGAGACATTCCAGGAGGCCAAAGACAGGAATGCTTTTTCTTTAGTGGTGAAGGGAGTTCAGTCCTCCCTTATCTTTCATAATGCTATTCTATCATCTTTAAATGTCAGATGTTTTCTTCTGGTAGTGCCATGAGTCCAAAACATTCTTAAGAGAAGGAGGTGTTTCATAGCAGATTTTAGCAGTTGCTTCTTTGCAGTAAGAAACCCTAGTGATGTCTTATATTTGGTTGTTCATCCCTTTACATTAAAGCAGTAGCTCAAGGGACATGTCCCACCTAGAGACCAGATGATGGCAGCCAAGACAGGTGATGTGTTCAGGCAGAATGGCGAATGGAGTGAAGGTCTCCTGAAGTGGGTGGTGCTCTGGGTTTCTGGTGTAACCTCGCCTTTGAAGACGTTCTTGTGCCGGTGTGATTCAATATGAGCGAGCTGCAGGCTATTGACTTCTTTTCAAACTTCTTCTCTTCCTGTTTACTTTGGACAGAGCAAAGACCTTCTGCAGCCAGCAAGACTTAGTCTTTGGTACATGAAGTTTTCTAAATAAATGTCTAAGGCTCACGCTGTGGCAAACCTTCTGGCATGTGAACAAAGTTTTTTAGGCCAGCTTGTACAAGCTCAGCAATGCATACAATCTTGTGCAGTTGGGCTTAGTAAAATCCTGTATTCAGACTCTGTAAAGTATTTAAATACGTGCTTAATTTCATCGCAGTTTAGCAAAATAGGTAAGAACCTTAGTGCTTTGTTCAGGGGCGGGCTGTAGTGCAGGAATTTAAGTCATTTTCACAATCAGAGCTCATGTTGTTTCTCAACAAAGGAAGAAAAATAGCAACAGAAACTTATGTTAATTTACAGTTATTCAGTTGCTACAGTAAATATAGCCATTTCAAAAGACTTATTACGAGACTACTGTAGTTGATAAAAAGCGTTTACATTGCAAATATGGAAAGCAAATTAGATATATTCTAAAGGAACATTCACTTTTGGGAGAACAGTGGGGCTTGGGTTGCAGTGATTACCATGTTCTTTTCCTCACTGCATTGTTGGCTAACACAGCTATTTGTTATAGCAGAGGAGAATTCATCTAAACAAAGATGTATTGTTGTATGTTGATTTTGGCAAACAAAGTTGTATTTAATGGTTTCTTTTGTTTGCATGAATTTATGGAGTGCACTTTACCAACATTCCCAGTTACACTCTCTATTTGGTAGTTTTCTTTCTGTGTGTTTCATTTGTATGCCAGCACTGCTTACAAATAGTGTATCTTGTGCCTTACTAGTCATTATAGGATTGTTTTTAAGATTCAGCATTTTCATTACTTTTGTGAGTGTGTTTTTCCCTTTCTTTTCCGTTTGGTATAATTATGTCCTCATGATTATTACCTGCATAAGTCAGCTAAGAACATCTTTGCTTGAATGTTAATCTTTCTCAATTCCTCACCCACTAAGTGTGAAGGTAATAGTATTGCTAACTGATTTCTGTGAGGTTGCATGCTGAAAAACGTTTCACATAACAGGGTAATTGAAACTGTAGCTAATGTATTGGTTAGAGTTGGTAAGCTTTCTAAAGGCTTCTTGCAGCGATCATACAGAGAAATCCTGTGGCAATTATCCTAAAGAATAGACAATGTATGTAGTGAGCTATTCAGACTGGAAGTTCAATGCTTTACATGCCATTTGGGGTGCTGATTTCATCACTCTCCCTCTTTTGGACATTGGAAGGAGTATTGGTGGAGTAAAGTCTTATTCAAACAGAATAAAAGGCACTGCAATTTTTTTTTGTCCTGTAATGAATGATGCTGATGATTCAGTGCATGGGTCATGCTTGCATTCTGTGGGCAGACTTTGTTTCTCATGATTTTTATGTAAGTAGAGCGGTTTTTAAAGTTTTCAAAGTTTTCAACTCAACAGAGAGTTCTGAAAATCCTTACATTTCACCTACCTGTTTTTAAATTTAAGGGCTATGTTTGCTTCTGTATTACTAAGGCTGAATTCGGTTTTCTGTATAACATCTCTGTTCCCTCTGTCTCTCTTTTAGCTGTCTACATAAGCCAGTTGTCTGAAATTTTACATGGCTTTGAGTTTTCCCCTGGGGAAGCTGGGGAAAAATGAGAACAAGAGGTACAATCTGTCTGTCTAAAAGTTAGCAGCAAAACTCTTGTCATAAAAGTGCAGTATCATCCTAGTCTGTGTGCTGATTCTTTTAGACAATAGGGCAAATTGGTTAACACAGAGATTGCAAATTATTTTGATAAGTTTTATAGACTAAGCCCACATTCATTACAAGAGTCTGAATCACTGGAGGCAGCAGGGTGGAAAAAACTGGATGTTGTCCTCAACTCTTCTTTAAAAACAAACCTGAAACCAAGAAAACCTGTGGAACAAAATTGATGCCTTTTCAACTGTTCAGTTGTGGGCTTTTATGCCAGACCTCTGCCACTTTATTAGTTAAAATAACTGGAAGCTACAAGCTGGTGGGTAGGGAGAGGAGTCTGGGTCACAGAGGTAGGGAAGCAGAGGGAGAAACAGTATAAAATGAAAACTTGTAATTTTTAAATTAAAAAATGGGTTTGTGTTTTGTTTCGAAATCCCCAAAGATGGGTTTTGTTTTGTTTCAAAATTAAGCTCTTGGTTTCTCTAAGCTCTGTCCAGTGAAGTTTTTAAAGTAAAATGCAGTATCATTCCAGAAATATCTTCTGGTAAACTTCAGTTATATACTACGTAATAAATATTCATCACCAAAGTACTATGAATGTGTTGCAGTATGGTCAGAATACATGATTACAGTGGTTATTTCTGGGTTTGAACTGCAGTAAACTTTATAAATGTAATTTGCCTTGAGGGCATGGGAAAAGGAAGAAATTCAAATGTGTGGTTACTTCAGCAGCTATGGGATTCTCCATAAAACTTCACCATTTATGTTGTGGATGCTATATGGATCAGTGCCCGAAGTAGCTAAATATTTTGGCATTCCACATGCATGCTGAACTGTGGTGCGATGGAGCAGCTCCATGGAGCTCTGCAAGGAGGAGCCTCAGGAGCTGTCAGAGAGCCTGGTCCTGTTTTGTCAGGGTAGTGTGCAAAATCGTGATAGTAATCCAACTCTTCAATATGGCAGCATGTTTTGCTTAATTTCATAAAACAAAGAATAATAATCAGGTCAGGTACAGGCAGCCATTTTGCAGTGAGCAATAAACAAAATAAAACAGACCCCTGTATGTTGCCAAGAGGAGGCTAAACCAGCATTATCTGTGCATGGCAGAGAGCCACGTGGTGTCAGGTAAGGATGTGCAGGCTTGCCTTTCTATCTGTACCCTTTCTACATAGTCAGAACAAAAAAAAGGAGATGGCAGCAGTAGGAACACAGTATGAACTTACTACATTTCAAGTAAGGACCAGATAATGATAAGTCTGACAACTTGTGCCCCATAGACAAAAACCAGTATTTTCAGTCAACTAGCAATAGTCCCAGTAATCCCCTTAAACTGCCTCCTGGCCCCTAAGATCTAGCACCTAACAAGGCCTCAGTGCTCCCAATACCTCCAGGAGTGGATGTTGGCATGACTTTGGCATGACAAATTTAGCAGTAATCTCATTTACCTACACAGGCTGGATTGATGGCTGGATAACAAGTAGTCACAGTCATTAGTCTGACCCTGAATTTAGAGGATTTTGGTCAGCATTAATATGCAATGACAGATTTCTTTGTTTGCTGCAGTTCTCAGCTGGACCTCCAAGCACTGGTTTTCAGAATTCCGCCTCCCCCTTTCTGAAGATCTGCTTCCAAGAAGTCCCTTTGGAAGACATTAGAACATATGAGCAACAAGTAGTTGTGAATTCATTTTCGGGATGCTGAATGCAGTACCCATGTGGACACTGCAGACACTGTATCTTTTCTTTGTCAGCTCCTACAAAAGAGAAATTTGTCTTTTTGTTGGACTTAGCAAAGTTCTTTTGACATGTAATTTCCAAATTTCATTGAGACAACATCTCAGATCTGCGCTGAGGACAGGAAAAATGAAGATTTGGAGTTGTTTTTGCAGTTCCGGTGAAATATGGTCTTTCACTTCATTGCAGCAGCTTGTCCCTTCAAGGTCAAGACAGCTTACTGCTAGCTGGTTGTTAGCATATCAACTTGCAGCAGAGCTGAAAGGTAATCTTACAGCTCAATGGGGATTTTACAAGATATTTACAGTATTTTAAGGCTGTTATCAGGAAGAAATATATGTTTCTTCCTGATAACAGAGAAAGGTATTCAGAAATATCATTGGAAAAGGTAAAAAACAACTGTGCTCCTAAACTAGGTGCTATTTAATTTTCTTAAACTAGTCTCCCAGATTTGTATGATCTGAAGATAAACCAGAATATTGTCGTTATCAAATTTGGTACAAAATTTTTTGGAGAGGGGAGGTGGTAATACTTAGAGACAATACTCTTGGTAAGGTAACATGAAATTTAAGACCTCAAAGTTCAGAATTCCCTTTCATTTTTCACTATTGGTTTTGGCTTTTGCTTTGCGTCCACTTTCCTTCCTACTTACAGGCATCCTTTTGAACACCTAATTTTATTCCTAGATGCAGCAAAAAAGCAACTGGGATCATATCTCCAGGCAGATCTTGCATTAATAAGGGCATTTTCTGCTGCAGAGCATTCCTGGTGCAGTCAGACACCTGAAAAGTCACAGCCAGGCCACATGTTCCACTACACACTTGAAAAAAAGTAGTTATCTAGCAAAAGCTCTCCAGGTAGTGCACCATTTATTGCTTTCTGCAGTTTCTAAGTGTATTAATAGCATAACAAATCCTTTATCCATTGTAGATATTAATGAGTGTGTTCTCTCCTAAGATGAATTAGAGTGGCATCTAAAAAGGTCCTGGCAGAATACTGGAAGTTAAAGTCGGTTAAAAAAAAAAGGATGCTTATAGTATGCACACTCTTGTTTTTCTCCTCTAAACAGCCAGCCTGAGTAAGCTGAACATTTTAATTATTTATACTACATTTACCTTGTATTTAATTTTTTGTGTTATTATTGACCAAAACATTGAACATGTTTAAAGAAAACCTAGTAGCTGATATCTTTACTTGATAAGATGTTTGTTGTGAAATTCTGTATCTTACAGACCTCCAGTGTTGTTGAAAATACACATAAGGTGAAAATAGTGCTATGTTAGAAGCATAGCTTTATAGACACTATATTAGAAAATGCCTATTATGTATTATTTTAGTATAATAAATAACTGTCTTTTTAGCAATTTATATTATTTCCTTAGTAATGGGCAGTGGTATAGTGATAAATTTAGTCACAGCAAGGTTTACTGAAACTGGTTTTTGCTTACATGATATGTAACTTCTATATGGAAGAAAAATTATATATTATATTGTTGGTAATTATAGATAATCAACACATATAATATGAAAACCCCAATTATTCTATAAACAATCATATATGATTTAGGAAAATTTCAGAAAAGAAGAATAGAACTATGTTTTCACAAGATGAAGGCTAGAAAAGGCAACGTTTGATGTGTTCTGAGTTAATTTGAAGGCATCTAGTTCCAGGTTAGACTTTGTGATAATTAATAATCTCTTCCATTACTTGGTCTTTTTATTATTGTTGTTCTTCTCTGTTACTTTTTTCACATTTGTCAGTCATGCTTCTGACTCTTACCTGTAAACTTTTTTAATCCTCTTAACTCTTTAAACACAAACCTTTATTTTCTGCTTCTTACTTCAAACTACATGATGGAAGAGCACAGAGATTATAGTTCTGGATTTACCACTACAGAGTACATTTTATTTCCCTCTTAATTCTACAGGACTTCAGCTGATTTTGTTAAAATAATAGAGACAGCTAAGATCTCCTGCCAGCCCCTCCCTGTTCCTCCAAGTCCAAAGAGCTTGCTTTTTCCTTAAAACATAGATGGGATATTTTGGAAAAGGAACCTGAAAGCCTTAGCCATCATCTGTTACCCATTAGAGGTATAAGGAATTGTTTGATGTGTTTTCAATGGGCAGAGAATGAGGCTGGAAAGGTTGATTTGCCAGCAGATTGCTCAAAACTGCAATAAGCATACAGAACAAAACAGGGGGTTTTTTTACCAGATAAAATCTCAGCAAAGGGAAAGACTAGTCTACAGCAATCTGCTACAGCTAAAGACATGTGAGATCTTGACAGCCAGTATCACAATCGCTCAAAATGTTACCCTGGTAGTTAAAACATCCTTTGAAAAGATACCCAGTCTCTCTATGGATCAGCTGGGGAAGTAGGATCTCTTTTTTCAGGTTCCCTTTCCGAACAGTTTAGGCAAATCCCAGTCTCCAAATGGCAATTCTATACATTTTGAAGCTTTGTCTGGGCTCCTGCCCTAGTAGTTATTTTGGTACATTTTTTAGCTGCCTGTTTTTTAGCTGCCTGTTTTTTAGCTTTGCAGTTAACTGTGCACTGAGGCAAACAAACCACAATAACAACTCTCTGGTTGTTAGTCATGTCCATCCTGCACCCTTTGCAGACAAAAGAAGTATGTACGTCACTTCCCCAGTTTGGATAATAAGGTTTTTCTGTCAGCGCATTCACCACCAGACGCCCCTCTGGCTGCTACAGCTGCAGTCTTTGTGGGCTGGCATGCAAAGGCTTTGTCATAAGATCTCTGGTGTGTGGGTCTTGCTTCCAGGAGAATGATGTATAGGGTCTTTTTCCACCCCTCTGTAATTAAATCAGCCCATGATGATGATTGAATTATTGGTCAGACTGAAGAAAATCCATCTTCTAGCAAGTTGCTTAAGTGTCTGGAGTGATTTCTGATGTCCCAGGAATTAACCAGAAAAAAAAATCTCATTGATTTTGGGCAGTGATATATTGACAGATTAAGTCAGATCAGGCTTTGGCGTAACCATGTTCCTGCTAACACCCAAATGGCAATGACACAGTTGGTAGAAGAAAGGTAACTCATGTAACCATCTTCAGAGAAGGGACGACTTAGATTAAACTACCTAAAAATAGCTCCAAGAAGTAACCTACAAAAATAGGTTAATTAAATAGTGAATGGGCATTGGGAGAACAGACAGGGACTAATGTGATCATTAAGTTGACTCTGTGCTAAATTTATTCAGTAGCGGAATTCAATTTTTCCCCAAGGTTAAAAAATGATAATTCAGGAGTGCAGAGAGTTGTAGGGCCGCTGACGTCAATTCCTGTCCCCTTCCACTCCCCAGCACAAAGCACATCCCTTTTGGGATGGTAACTTTATATAGTTAATAATAATAGTACATTGCACAATTAAAACTGCAGGATTTTCTGATTAGCACTGTCATTTTAAAATGGATATATTATATGAAGTTCTGCCATACAATAGTCAGGTTACAAAGATGGGTCTGGTGAAAGCTACTGTGTCTGTAGCTCAAGACAATGGGAAAATACTTTGACAGGAGTGTCAACATTTTGGAGCTATTCCCATTTTACCCTGTTCATTGTTAGTTTTTCTGAGGTATTCCGCTTTAATAGTTGAAGCTGAAGGGTGTTGATGGATATGGAGCCTGTAAACTTCAGCTGCGGATATAAGATTAGAGATCTTTATGCCTGTCTTTTTAGTTGAACTCATGAATAATAGATCAGATGAGGAAAATGCAGGACTGTCAGGCCTTAGGCATCCCAACCTGGCTGAACTCAAAGACAAGAGAACAGTGGGAGATAAATAATAATTTTGCCAATCTTTTCTCAGCCCATTTTTACTGGGATATTCTGTTTTTTGCTGTGGACTGATCAGCAGCACATCAGCTTCAGCTTTGGTGTATCAGCTAGCTGTGGTGTACCTACCCTGCAAGGGGAATGCTGGCCGTGATGTGACTATGTATTGATCCCACATCTCAAACTGAAGAACACGTCTATTGGAAGAAAGCTCTCTTATTGGTCTTTTACCTGGCCACAAACTCTGCAAGGAGGAGGAGAGGGAATAACTGGAGTTTGGTGGCTCTGTAGCACTGATGATATTCAGTGTTGTAGTTCAGGATCCAGAAAAGCCTGGGAGAATTGCTTAATGCCCCCCAGGGTAGAGAGGGAAAGCTTTACAGCAACCAGTGAGGCAAAAGAGGTTTTGCAGGTGAGCTTCAGCCTGCAGAGCCATTTTCCTGAAACCTGATATTTACTCCATGTTGGTAAAAAGAACGATATGCCATTGGCAAAGGCAAGAGGTGATGTACTGGTGGCAACTTGGATGTACTTAGTGAGGAGAACTGGAAAAAAAAACAACTTGTGGATGTGACCAAAACTAGAAATAGGCAGGTGGAACGTTTTGGCCATAGGTCAAAGTGGCAAATCTCAGATGTGCATTGGGGTGGACTGTTAAAACTTCTAGTAGTCATCTGTCCAGTAGAAGTCATTGTGCTCCATTGCCATGTCACCTTTTAGTCCTTCGCCCGTGACTCTGGCTGTTTGCCTAGGACAGGAGCTCTGGGCTAAGAACCAGTCATCAGCTTAACCTTCCAGCCTTGGATGACACTGCAGGCAAGGGGCTGCTGAGCTGAGGAGCTGCCTGAAGCTCTGTGTTTCTGCTTTGTTAGGGAAACAGGTTTTTAATGTGTGGGGTTTTTTGTAAGCTAACATGATCATTTAATGGCGTACCTGATTCATGTTGGTAATTCATTACATCATGAAAATGACTCTATGAAGCCCCAGCCTTGGGCTGTGCAGATTGCAGAGAGCAAGGACTGACTGGAAAAGCTGCTCAGAGAGCTTTTACATATTTCTGAAATATATAAATTCAGAAAACTTGTACAGGTAGAGCACACAAGGCTATTTCTGCACGATTGATTAGCAAAGTGCAGCTAGCGTGGGAAACTTCCAAAAATATATTAGGGGTCTTTTCCAGAAAGAAACAGCAAAGGAGAAAATCTGCAAGCATCTGTTTGATAAAACATAATCCAGCTGGGGTAATTAGATCCCAGTAGGACAAATTCTGCTTTTATTTGTCTCCAGCCAAGGGTTGATTTACAGTAATATGTCATCGCTTCAAGAAGGAAAATGGAATATTTAATAAAGATCAGGGTAACAAAAACAGAAGCAATTTAGTTTTGAATTTAGGAGTGTACCAAAATGTAAATTAATTCTAAAGTTTCTCACCTCTTTATTCTGCTGAGGTGAAAAGATTTTTGCCTTTTGATTGTTTGGGGTTTTTCAGTTGGTTTGGTTTTTTTAAGTGGCTGAATGTTTTCTTTGATGCTCTGTAACATTGTATGTCCAAAAGGTCTTCTCACTGTGAGAGTTGTTTGTATTACACTGTTAATTTAGGAAGGCAGATAATGTGGCCAGTGTTTATTAATGAGCAGCTGATGGACATCATTTTGCTACTAAAAAAACCCAGGAAAATTACATAGAGCCTTGCAGACACTGTGGAAGATGTGTCTGATCAACTAGTTTACTGATGTTTGAAGTCACCAGAAATAGCAGAATTCCAGTCCATGCTGCACAAGCTGCTGCTTAAGATGCAGCGGGACATCTCAAAGTGGGACTTCATGCCTCTGGAGAAGCAAATCCTTGAGGTGGTAATGTAAGTGAAGCAAATGTGTGGACTGTTCTTGTTCAATTGTTAAAGAAAAACTATTGCTTTTAGCAGAAGTTCAGGAGTGACTTGTTTCCTGTGCTTTTTGTTTCTCAGCTCCTTGTGCCTCCTAAATTCATGTTTGCTCTGAATATTAGGTTGTTTTGCCTCTAGTTTTGAAGTCAACATTTTGAAATTGTAAAGAAGTTATTTATTTCAGTAGTTGAAAATGGGAAAACTGTCTGCTGTTGGGAGGCAGCTGTATGAGGGATGCTGAGCAGGGCTGAGAGTGGTGTTTCTGTGGTTTGAAGGCTACCTGAGCACCTTGGACTGTGGGGTACAGCCAGGTTTCATAACCCCACCTAGTGCTGGGTCAGTGCTCCCACCTGGGGTTTGGCAAGAAGCATGTTTCCTGTGCATTGGTGCTGTTGGTGCACAAACTCAGATTCCATTTAATCACTGCTGGGAGCAGAGGAGTTGGCTGGACTGGGGATAGAGCAGTGCAGTCATGTGATGTGCTGCAGGCTTGCATTCTAGATCAGACAAACTCAGGGATGGGTGTGTTTCCAGAATTTCTTCTGCTGATCTAACTCAAAAAGGCTGAGTATAAGGAGAGTTCATCGGCAATCAAAAGAAATGCCCAGATTTGCACCCCAGCTGCAAATTTCTAGCAAAAACCCCAAACTAACAGAAAAACCACAAGGAAGATGCATCAGACAGCTAGATTTCCAACTCTGAGACTGATTTTTTTTTCATTTCACATTATTTTTCATTTCACTTTTTTTTTGTGAATACACTAGGAAATGAAGTTGTTTCATTTTCAGCTGTGGTTTGATGATACAGTAAATCTGTTTCAGGGCTCTCAGTGCTGCAGAAAGGCTGCCACAGCCATGTGCATAAAATCATTACATTGGGTCAATTTCTAAAACCTTTTCGTATTAGGTGTTACATATCTGCACCTCACTAATTTTTTGCTGGATTAAAATTTGTCTGTTATTGTACAGCCAGCTAAAAGCCAACCAAAACTTTGTATATGGGGTTCTGTCTCCTTCAGCAGAAACACAGTCATGAGCCCATCAGAATCACAGTAAATTTTATGCTGCTGATGTATCCAGATATTCAAAAATCCTTTTCTGGAGTGTGTTGCATCATTGTAGGAATGCTTTGGACAGTGGAGAAGGCCCAGAAAGCTTGAGGCACTCCCTTCAGGAGATGCTTAAAATGACCCAGCTCATGCTAATAACATGAATTGTGCTTTTAGGAACTGAACAAGTTAGGGCTCAGCAGAAAAAAACGCATGAAGCTGTAAAAAATATATTCGAGGCAGAGTCAATACATGAAGAACTGTGCAACAATCTCAGTTCTAGAGTATTGTGAATTTTGAGTGAATTGGCATCCCTAAAAAACACTTTTAGACTTTTTTTTTTATATACAGAGTATTATTATTACAGTAGATCCCAGGAACTAAATGATGTAATAGGTAGTTCAGAGAGCATATCTTTCTAGAAATGTACAGGAGATAGAGATGGCTGAATAAAAACTGTTTTATTTGCCAACGAAAATACCTCATGAGGTTCAAAAACAATTTTGTTTGGAAGTGGTCTTGACAACAGTTGTTTCTCCCACTCCCCCCTCATCTTTAATGTCATGGCATGCTTTTATAGCAAAGCCTGTTTATATGTAAATAATTCCTTGGTGGAGGAATCAGCTTAGTCAATATGCAGCAGCCTTCCTAGGGCTCACAGGTTTTACAGGGCCAATAAAATGTCTTATCATGGTATGCTGCAGATAGGTTCATTTGAGTGGCATATTTGTAATATTTCAGTCCTTGAAAGTTGTCACCCAGCAACTAAGACCTGCAGAGCCACTCTCTCCCTCACCAGTGGGCTGGGGGAAAGACTCAGAAGAGTACAGTGAGAAAACTCATGGGTTGAGATAAGCACAGTTTAATAGGGAAATCAAAAGCTGTGCAGACAAGCAAAGCAAAACAAGTAATTTATTCACGGCTTCCCATGGGCAGGCAGGTGTTCAGCCATCCCCAGGAAAGCAAGGCCCCATCACCCGTAATGGTCACTTGGAAAGCCAAACGTCATCACTCCCAATGTCCCCTCCACCCTCCTTCTTCCCACAGCTTTATAGGCCAAGCATGATGCCATGTGGTCTGGAATATCCCTTTGGCCAGTTGGGTTCAGCTGTCCTGGTTGTGTCCCCTCCCAACTCCTTGTGCACTCCCCAGCCTTCTTGCTGGTGGGGTGAGGTGAGGAGCACAAAAGGCCTTGGCTCTGTGTAAGCCCAGCAATAATTAAAAAATCCCTCAACACGGTTTCCAGCACAAATCCAAAGCACAGTCCCATACATCTACTAAGAAGAAAATTAACGCTATCCCAGCCCAAACCAGCACAGAAACTATGGCATTTCCCTTGACTCTTTCAATATGGAGAAGTACCTCACCAGAAAAATGGCTCCTTGATTAGGGTAGGTCAAACTAAGCCTATTGCTGCAGCTCTGGTAACATCAGGAATATGGTTTTCTTGAAATGAGAGAGATAATGACCTATCCAAAGACTACACCATGGGTCAGATTCAGAAGTTTTTGTATCTGAGTTGAAACAAGGTAAGTGATGTCTGAGACACCACTTTTGGAAGTATTTCAGGTGATAGCTTCTGTGCTCTTTCTGTAGGGTTTCCAATTACCCAGTTTGGTCTTTTTCTTGTGATGTTTTAATAAAATATTAGCTGTTTGTCCTTAAATTTTGATTGAATATAGAACAAAGCTTACATGAAGCTGATGTTCACGTAGTATGCATAATCCACCTTTAACTTTGTTTCCTCCTCAATTTTGCTCTATTGGGAGAGAACTCAATCTGGTGAGATCTGTGAAGGACAATAAAAAATATTTTTATAAATACATTAATGGCAAAAGGAAGGAAAAGGACAACCTCCATTCTCTATTAGATGCAGGAGGGAATTTAATAACTAAAGATGAGGAAAAGGCAGAGGTACTTACCACCTTCTTTGCCTTAGTTTTCAACGGAAAGACAGGTTGTCCTCAGGACAGCTGTCCTCCTGAGCTGGTAGATGGGGACAGGGAGCAGAATACCCCCCCTGTTATCCAGGAGGAAGCAGTCATAGACCTGCTGAGTCACTTGGATGCTCACAGGTCTATGGGACCAGAGAGGATCCATCCTAGGGTGATGAGGGAGCTGGCAGATGAGCTTGCAAAGCCACTCTCCATGATTTACCAACAGTCCTGGCTCACTGGGGAGGTCCCAGATGACTGGGAGCTGGCCAATGTGACACCCATCCACAAGAAGGGCCGGAAGGAGGATCCAGGAAGCTACAAGCCTGACATTGGTGCCTGGCAAGATAATGGAACAGATCATCTTGAGTGCCATCACATGGCAGCTAGAGGGTGGCCAGGGTATCAGACCCAGCTAGCATGGGTTTAGGAGTGGCAGGTCCTGCCTGACCAGCCTGATCTCCTTTTATGGCCAGTTGATGGATGAGGGTAACGCCGTGGATGTTGTCTACCTGGACTTCCACAAAGCCTTTGACACCATCTCCCATGGCACATTCCTAGAAAAGGTGTCAGCCCACAGCTTGGACTGCTGCAAACTCTTGGTTTAAGAACTGGCTGGATGGCCAGGCCCAGAGAATGGTAGTTTACAGTGCTGCATCCAGTTGGCAGTCAGTCACTAGTGGTGTCCCCCAGGGATCTGTTCTGGGCCCAGTCCTGTTTCGTATCTTCACTGATGATCTGGACAAGGGGATTGAGTCCACCATCAGGTAAATTGTAGATGACACCAAGCTGGGAGCATGGGTCGATCTGCTGGAGGGTAGGAGGGCTCTGCAAAGGGACCTGGACAGGCTGGATATGTGGGGCGAGTCCAGCAACATGAAGTTTAGCAAGTCCAAGTGCCAGGTCCTACACTTTGGCCACAACAACCCCCTGCAGCACTACAGGCTGGGGACAGAGTGGCTGGACAGTGTTCAGGCACAAAGGGACCTGGGGGTGCGGACTGAACATGAGCCAGCAGTGTGCCCAGGAGGCCAAGAAGGCCAACAGTATCCTGGCCTGTATCAGGAATAGTGTGGCCAGCAGGACTAGGGAAGTCATTCTTGCCCTGTACTTGGCACTGGTGAGGCCACACCTTGAGTACTGTGTCCAGTACTGGGCCCCTCAGTTCAGGAAGGATGTTGAGATGCTTTAATGCATCTGGAGGAGGGCAACAGGGCTGGTGAAGGGCTTGGAATACAAGCCCTATGAAGAACAGCTGAGGGAGCTGGGGTTGTTTAGTCTGGAGAAAAGGAAGCTCAGAGATGACCTTACCACTCACTACAACTGCCTGAAAGGAGGTTGTAGCCAGGTGGGGGTTGGTCTCTTCTCCCAGGCAGCTACTGACAGAACGAGAGGACACAGTCTGAAGCTGCAGCAGGAGCAGTTTAGGTTAGACGTTAGAAAAAAAATCTTCACTGAAAGAGATATTGGCAATGGAATCATCTGCCCAGGGAGGTGGTGGAGTCACCGTCCCTGGACGTGCTTAAAAAAAGACTGGACGTGGCACTCAGTGCCACAGTTTAGTTGATGAGGAGGTGTTAGGTCACAGGTTGGACTTGATGATCTCAAGGTCTTTTCCAACCTAGTTCATTCTGTGATTCTGATTCTGTGATTCTAGTGAGGAAAGTTGTTTTGTGAGAAGGAAGCATTAGTATTTTATGAAGTGGGTTTGCTACTTGTTTGTCCTTGGAGTTTCTACATTAAAATCCTGATACTGATAAATTTATCATTTACAGTGTCTGCAATTACAGCCAAATGCTCTCTGAAACTCTGTGATTTTACAGGTGCTCTTAGAGTAAAACTGCTATCCTCATCGTCTTTCCCCTTCTATCCTACATCACCACACAATTTTCCTTTCAGTTCTCAGACAAGGCTTTTCTGTAGACAGAAATCGATTACAGGTGTCCTTCACTATCCTGAGTGATGGCATAACCATGTACTGGAAACTCTCAGGGCTCGAGGAGAAAGGTCTCCCAATTTTTGCCACATCACATAATGGATTTTCCATGAGTCACATTATGGGATTGGCCACTTTTTATTCCATACCATAATGCTAGACTTATGACCATACTGGTTCTAATATCGTAAGACATATTAGTGTTGATGATAATTATAGGTGAAGTGGTAGCCAAAATCCTAAAGTGTATTAAAGTTGGTTTAGCTTAATCCATGTATTTTTAAGTTTCTGCTTTTTAGTTCATAAAGAATTTATGGGTTGTCTGGACTGTCAGCAGCTGAAGAGACCAAATCAGTCATAGCTTATGCTTTTTTATTGCTGGTGTATTTAAGATGGCTGTTTAAGGACCAGGAGCCCACTGAAGAGGTAGTGTTAGCTGTTAGGATTTGACAAAGTGAAACACCAGCTTACAATTTGTCAAGTGTTTTTAGACATTGGGTTTGAAGGAATATTTTAAAGGGGAGAAATGAGACGGCTTTGTGCTACACTTGTAGCACTATGTTAGTTATCAGCCAAATCATCCCAAATATATTCCATATACAGCTAAAACCACAGTATTTTGATGTATCATTAGTCAACATGCCACTGTTTTTATGAGGAGTGCTTACTGTCATGACATTTGTAAAATGAAATAATTTCTTCTTCAGAAGAAAAACCAAAACCTTTAGCAGTGCCCTTTGTCCTGTGGCTACAGCTCGCTCGAGCGAGCTGAAGCCAGGGTTGCTGTCACAGTGCTCCATGAGCCGGGGAAGGCAAGGGCTGACGTTGCTTGCAGTGTATGGACTGAGAAAGGTCAGGGTCCACTGCTCAATAACGTGTAATGTTCAAGCTATTTCTCTGGTTTATTATTAGAACAGCTCAAAACTTGGCTGAGAAGTCACATGTATTGGTCTCTCTGTTTGCTGTTTGCTTCTACTTGCACTTAGAATTGCTATTTTTGCCCAGCTCTACCCATCTGTCCTGGGAAGTGTGTGCCCCCTTAACTGAGCTAAGGATGAAAGTCTTGAATGTCTAGTCTGGACACTCTAGAGAGAGTCTCCTAGTTTATTTCTGGCACCAACTAAACCATGAAGGCTTGTGTTGCAGTGGCAGCCTCCCTTTTTGCTGGGTATTTTTGAGAAAATAAAGCAGCATTGTTTATAATCAAACAATAGACTGAAAAAGATTCATGGAATGGAGAAATCAATAGCCTTTGAAAGTTATGGATTAAAAATCAATTAGCAAATGAGAAATGAATACAAAGAATAAAAAAGCTGTTCTCTCAAAGAAAGAGGTTAACAGCAGTATTAGGGGGAGTGGTGTCAGGACGAGTTTTGCTCCATATATTTAACGGCATTTCCAGCAGCACAGTAAAGAGGGTTGTAATTTGCTGATGACTCAGAATGACTGACATTATATATAAACTTCAAAGACTTTAGATAAAAATTGCAGAATCCACAATGGAATAATGTAAATTACTAACCCATGCATCGATTCTTAATTAGTTGTAACTCCTTGGGGAGAAATTTTCTGAAAGTGATTTTGGATGACTTCTTGAAAATGGTTCTGTCTGGAAAGGCAAATCAACTGCTCAACTCTTAAGATGTTGTTGGGGATGATATGTTTCTTAGGGGGTTCTGTAATGAGAATGCTGCTCTCAGATGGAACAGTGAGTAAAAAAAAAGATATAGCAGAAGTAGAGATTTGTCAAATATTTAAAATATTATGAACATCAGTGTATTCAGTATGTTTATGAAAGGTGAGCATAACACACGTCTTCTTTTGTCATAAAGGTAAGGCGATGTAGTATTTTATGTTTCGGATTCAGAGGTGTTCATTGTGCAGTGATGAAGGCTTTCCTAAAGCCTCCTACAGCATCACATTGGGAAAAAACAAAGGAGACCAGAGGGAGAGAGGCTTCACAAGGGAAGTGAGAACACTGCCTGGTGGCTGGAGCAAATCCATTAAGGACAAGGAGGGTCTGTACTCCCTTTTATGATTAGCATTGGCTAGTGTGATACACATTCCTTGTTCATGCCACAGAGAAGCAGGAGCGCATCATGCAATAAACTCCCCTGCCTGGTGACATCTTTACAGGGAAGGACTGCTCAAAAGGACATTCACAGAAGCAAATGGGATGGAAGACTTGCTCTCCAAAACTGTTTTGGTCAGGGCAGAGGAGGCTCGTGGTCATTTGCCATTTTGGCGATTTCTGCTCTGATGCAATTTGTTGTTTTCACCGATTTTAGCTTGCAGAAACCCCCAGAAACTGCTCTTCTTGCCAGTTTGTTCATAAGTTTCTCGATAGTTATGCAGAAAGTTTGCTGAGGAGTGTATGAAGGGCCACACTGGGTCAGACCAAATGTGTGTCTTAGTCAGTCCCCTGCCTTTGCTTTGGCCAAAAGCTGATGCTCAGTGGGGAGTGTAAGGATGGGGTAAACATTGAATGGTAGTTGTCAAAACACTTTCCTAGCCCTGGCTTTTCATCTCTTAGGGACTTTTTGATCCACAACTTTTATCTTCATGCTTTAAATAGCTCTTTGGCTTTTTCCTTAGGTGAATTCATATTATTGATTTTCAACTCCCATAAGCTTTTCTGATTTCTGCGGCATCCACTGTTTTATGTGAAGAAGAATCTCCTTTTGTTCATTTTTAACTTGCAACACTTTGGTTTCATCTGATATCCCCTATTTTATTTTGTTCACCTGGAGGTTTGAGTTGAAGGAACCTTAGTTGTAACTACAACCTTACTGTGGTAACATAATGCCACTGTGTGCCACATTATCATAACGGTTTTGTTGTGTTGGTAATTTCGTTGTGATGCCATGATGACTTTTTGCTTTTTTATATACCCCTTTTATATAGCTTTTATGTATCCCCGGTGCTTTTAGCCCACATACTTGTAATTCCCTAAGTCTGGTAACTAGCTTAGACTCAAAGTTCCGTTAAGCCAAGAGACCAAACATCTTGGAAGCCTGGCAGTTGGGGGTCAGGAAGCCCCAGACACTAAGGTCCTTTCTAGCACACAGCCTCTCAACTAAGATAGGCCCATCCAGGGAGGAATTCTTCGGAATGAGGGGTTCATTCGAGCATCTCAGTGGGGAATCTTTGATAGATATGCTAATTTGCAAGGCTTATAAATTCTATACGCTATCTATCGCGTGTGTGCGTTCTCGGGTGCATTTCGGTGCATTCTACCTGGGTGTGGGGCACCTAAGGATCCTCAAATAAATACTGAGGTAAAACCCTTTTTTTCCCTTCTAACTGCGTTTGGTTCATAATTTTAAGACCAGGAAAAGGCAACAGTTGTAGAGGTTTGCTGATGTGTAAAGGGGACAATGCTTTAGATGAAGAGATTTTGTTTGTTGTTCATTTTCATTTTAACTTCAGCTGTTTGGGTTTTTTAATATAGAGTTAGTCTTGATAATCTGTTAAGTTTAATGTAGTATTACATAGTGCTATATTGCAAAGGATTTAGTATTGTAATTCAACTACCATGTGATTATTATTCAGATACATTTCTTTTCTCATAACCAGGTAAGTCTTGACTATAATAATAATTTTTGAATATTACTTGATTCTTGAACTGATGTTTAATAATGTCAACTTCTAGGGAAATAAACACTGTGTCTCCATCTACTGGAAAAATACACAAAGGGACCTACATATTTTGCCCATATATAATCTCCTCTTCGCTAGCTAATGTGGCAAGAATTTAGAAAACATGCACGGGAGGTCTGTCAGATGTGGGCAGTGGATGAATGCGTCCCAGTGAGTACGGTTTGAGGGGAGGAAGGACTGAAAGGGATGGAGAGACACAGTTTCCAAAGTACAGTGTGCAAAAGGTCAGAGAAAATGTGGCAATGCCTCTAGGAACAACAATCAAATCCCCTAACTAATTTAAAGGACTGTGGAAACAGATGGTGCATGAGTTAAAACTGTACAGGAGCAACTTACCTTCTGCAGCAATTTCAGCAAGACAGTTATTTCCGTCGTTGTTACTCTCTTTCAATCACAACATGCAATTACTGTAGCAAGCCTTCTGTCATATTGCACACGTTTTCACACTTGTCAGAGGAAAAGTCATAGATTAAACAATATGGTTTAAAGTACTGTTTAGTTATGAATTTCATAAATGTATTTTAATGCAAGGCAGAAGCGTTCTGTTGGAGTAGACCTTAAATGTACAAGAACCAGGGAAACAGACTCAGGAAGAAAAGCAAGTAGTGTTGGCCATACAAATCCCATGAGCACAAATGGAAATTTATGCATGTTAATGTCTTCACATCAGTCTGAAAAGAAGCAATTAGTGCCCCGTTGTGGAGTCACTACATGTGAAGGCCACTTGCTGAAATCAGTGGGTGCTTGGAGAAAAGGCAGAAAAAAGAACTAGGGCTCTAATGCTATACCAGTATTTCCCCCTTTGCTTTTATACAGTCTTTACCATAGTACATGGTACGGAACCTTTCAGTTGACTCTTAATTCTCCTCAAGGTATTTGAAAACAAGAAACTAAAACCATTTAACCATGCTAAACCTTTACCATCCTCAGGTACAAGTTCTTAATTTCATTCATTTTCCTCCCTCTTTTGGGATTTTTTGGTATTGGCTGGTTTTTTGTTGGTTTTTCCCCTTCTCTGTGTGCTATATTTGTTCACCAGAACTGGTATCTCTTTGACATACACATAGCTATATATATATATGTTTAAGCTGCTTTTGCCTCTCATGCTAAATAGTTTGCATGAATGATAAAGTATTAGTAATGCAAGTGGTTATTTCTTATAACGTTTCTTGAATAATAATGTGTCTCTGGTTCAGACCTTTTCATGTGTGGTCTGTCTTTCCTTTAAAAAAAAAGGAAAGCAACAGCACAGAGATTTCAATATGCCTTTTTTTTTTTTTTTTAACGAAAAAGGCATCTGGGGGTAACTCAACCAGAAAAGACAGAGAAATCAAAGTGATAGCTATATTTTTGTGTTTTATTTTGATTGCTCTGTGCAGTTTTCTTCATTTGGGAAATATGTATTTAAAAAGAGAGAAATCTTCATGCCTTTTATTCACTTCTGCTGGTTTTGCCATTTTAAAAATATACATACCAGTTATTTCCATACAGAACATTTGAAAGTAGGAAGAATTTGCAAGTCATTATGTTACTTGAATTCAATTAAAAAAAAGGTCTGGATCATTATATTAAACAGGAGGACATGGAAAATTAAAGTCGCAATTCCATTTAAAGTTGTTAACTTTGTATTTTTGCAGCAACACCTCTCTAGAGGAGGAATAAATGTCTATAAGAGAATGAAAGCAGAAGGAACTCAGAGAAAATATACATATTTTTTCAGATTTTGGGGTTTTTTTCTTTCTACTTTTCCCATACGTCTTTCTTGCGCTGACATTGAAGTTTTATTGAGACAAATCCCGACACATTTATTGATGCCAAGGAAAGCATTATGCAGATTCATTCAACTTGGTAGAAACAGTGTTTCTACTCAGAATGAGGCAACGTGTCAGAACCTGCAAACCTGGATTGGCCTCTCTTCAGAACTCCTCATTTTCTGAGGCCCCTGTTGAACACATTGCCACTGATTTTTCCAGAACCTTCTTTCAGGCAGCAAGTCTGTTGTTTTCTGTTTTCTGAACCAAACCCAGTCTGCCATAAATGAGGCATCCAGAGCTGCTGACCTGTTTTTGGTAATATCAGTGCAGTGTAACTTGTTTATTTGTGTCATTCAACAGCAGTTTGAAAGAGAAAAAACAGTGGAAATAGGGTTTGGATTGCAGCTGAAGCTGAGGGTTTCTTGCTGCCTGCAATGGCTCTGAATCAAGCCACAGATGGTGGTGAGCTTCCTGTAGCTGCTGCTTTCCTTGCACAGGCATTCCAGCAACGCTGAGAGCAAGGCAGGACCTTAGGAAAAATTGTAAAGTGGATCTGAGAGCAGATGTGCCCCAGTTGTAAGGAAGTGATAATAGAAGCAGTGAATTTGGAACAGGGTGGATGGCAGCAATCTGTGATCGGGGAGGAGTGTGCAGAAGGATGGAAAGGGAAAAATGATTGAGTGGGGTGACAGCAGATAATAAATAGGGAGGGGAAAAACATTGCACTGAGGGGACTCACAACAGCCATAGAAATATCTGTAGGGACTGTGCCTGGGAACAGTAGAATATAAGCTAAAAATACAAATAACCTCCTTGGTCTTTAAAAAGAGTCTCAAGTTGTCTTTACTGTGATTTATGTTACCAGACCTCCTCCACAGAATTACAGTCGCATAATCCACAACTGCTGTTATTTATTCTGGATAAAGAAGCGAATTTTGACTGTGATCTCCCTTGATATTTCCCAAGGTCTACACCTGTCTCATACCTTTCATCATTGTGTACTTCTTCAAGGCATCTCTCTTACCTCTCTCTAAAAGAAACATTCATTGCAGTGGCTCACCCTGGACCAGAGTGACACAGACGTTACAGGTTATGGGAGATCAATTGCATAGCCCTGCTCCTCTTCACCTGGGAGGATCTTTGATGTGTTGACAAGGCTGGAATCCAAATAAGACATTAACCCATGGTATTGCAGTGGTTAGGGTGGCAGGAAGGATATAAAATAGCATCTCACTCAACAAGGTATTCTCCCTTTTTCATTTTAAAATCTGTGTCAATGGCAGTTGGAACTATTAGACCTGCATTAAAATTACATATTACTTATATAAATGGGAGCTATAAATATCACAAATAGTAAAAAACTTAAATTGCACTGAGGTTCAGGAGACAGTATGTCTAAAACCTTCAAAATTAAGGACGTTTTTTAGAGGAAAGCCTCAATATCCATCTGCCCTTAATTTACCTCATTATTCTTGTTTGTCAGAGTATGATCTCACTACTATGTTACTGTCATTTCATAACTTTCTTGCAAGGTTGGCTCAGATCTGAATCACACCACAGTAAATGTGCAGCAGTATTTCCTTGGGTATGTAGGTTTAGATGAAGCAGTAAGAACAGGCTAACCTAGTGTTAAGGATGAAGTAATTGTCACTGTGATCAGTAAATACTTTGGTTGCTGAATATCTCCTTTCTAAAGTTTCTATATCAATATATGGTGTTGTGGTTTCTTATTCCTTTTTCTTTTCATTTGAAAATATTATAAATGTAACGCTAATATTGATCTGTAGATGTGGCACTATATTGATTTGAAGGAGGGACCTTAACACTAAAATTGAGCGCATTATGAAGTTGCTAGTAAGTAATGACCTGGATGTTGGAAATGCTGGTGCTGCATTAGATGTGTCCTCTCCTACCAACCCATGTGGACTTGGGCCAGGCTTTCAATGTCTGTGTCTTCTGAGCACCATGTATGGCTCAGCATTTCCTGGGGTGGAAATCTCCCTGGGCTACCAGGAGCCTGCACTGAATTAAACAGATCTGATTCTCACAGCTGTGCTCCTGGACATGAAACCAATGCACAAAACTGAGGGTTCTGTGTAGTTCTTAATTGACTCTTTGGAGAAACAGAGTGGGTTTGCTGGCCTTGGAAGTCCCTGCTCATCTCATGAAGCTGGAGAAGTCTGGCTTAACATTTTTCGTTTAAAATAATTTTATGTTGAATCAATGGAATAATATTCCTGTGGTAAGGACTCAGAAGAGAAAGAGAGTTCCTGAATCTTTCTGGCAAGTACATATGATTTCCTGTGCTGAGGGAAAGATTTGTTTCACCTAAATTTAGCTTGGGTATCTAGCCTTGCTCTGTAATCAACAGCTCCCCATGAGAACCATTCATTTGACCTGAAACAGAAGAATTACCCTCTTTATTAACTGTAGAGAGAACCTCAGGCCAGAAGTCCAGCCTGGAAATGGGCAAGCAGAGATGAAACTGTATGCCAGCTTTCCTCTTAGCAATACACACATCAGATGAGGTCTGTGGATCTGTGGCTACCACAAGATCTTTTGAGTAGAAATATACCAGTGGGGAAGAGATGCCCGAAGCCTGCTGTGCAGGTGGACTGTAAGGCTGAAGGAATACCCCTTAATACAATAGGGGTTTTTAAGTTAATATGATTAAACAGTATTATTAGTCTTCTGAAAATAGTCCATAACCGTTAGTTAAAAAAAAAAGTAATAAGGGCCATATCTGCATTGTTCTTATAAAGGAATTTGCATCTTCTAACTTTTCCTCTCAAAGTAATTAGACACTGAGAGTTCAGAGACTCTAGAGGCAAACCTACAAACTGCTCTGTGCTCTGTAGCACCATGAGGCTGATGCAATATGGGGCACATAGGTGAATGTTCTCTTCTTTTCTTGAAAAAGGAAAGGGGATTTTTAATTACTTGCCCTTCAGCATGAAGAAAATGCGTAACTGTTCTCTACTGGGGCTAAAAGCACATCACAGATGTGGTTCAAAAGCAGTTTGTCATTCCTTTCAAGCCTGCTTTGGCACAGGATGGTATAGAAAGAAAAAATAAATCTGTTTTAAATTTGCATTTGATACTTTATTCTTTCCTTATCATCTGCATTTTTGCTGCTTTAATTGGTATTTCAACTGCAATGGCTTCTAAACATCCTAGGCAGATGCTGTTTTATAAGCCAAATTATTGTATTTCTGTATATTTTTTTACTGTGGAAGAGGTGGACTAGAAACTGGCTGAGCTGTTGGAATTTACAGGGTGGTGGTTGGTGGCACAAGGTCCAGCTGGAAGCCCGTCGCTCTTCATGTACCCGAGGGGCTGACTGTGGGGCCAATGCTATTAAAGATCTTCTTTAGTGACTCAGATGATGGGGAACAAAGCACCCTGGGGAGTCTTCAGACAACAGAGAGCTGTGAGGGCCAGTGTTTAAACACAAGAAATTACTTATTTACTCTCTGGTTGGTCAAACAGCAGAAGAGGTTGCCCACAGAAATTGTAGGGTCTCCATCTTTGGAGATATTCCAACCTTTACTGGCCGTGGTCCTGGGTGACCAGCTTAGGTGGCCCTGCTTTGAGCAGTTGGGTTTCATATCTCAGTATTTCTAAATATAAATGGATATTGATTTTCCAAATACGTGCCAAACTTTGTTTGTAGCTCCCCCATAAGTTTTTCACTCTAACTGCAAATATTCAAATAGTTTAGGGAAAAAAAACAGGCAACCCCCCCACTCCACAACCAAGTTTGTATGTGGGGAAATCAAATTATTTGACCCAATTTAAGTCCAGACCTTTATCCAGGCAGTTAATTGAACTATTAATTACTGATAGAGTCTAAATTTGAAAAATTTAAAATAAAAATTTGGTGAGATTCCTCAAGCAGTGAACCATCTTAAGTTAATTCCATATGACAATATTCCATATTCCATATTACTAATATCTTGTGTAGGTCACTGTAGCATCTGGTTTCTATGTCTCCAAAAGTCTATCTTAAATTCATGTAAAGTTAGAATACACAGGTGCTAGAAAGAACATGTAATTCTTAGCAGTCATTCCTTGATAATTTTTTGCCACACTTTTTTTTGAATGAATGTCATTTGGTTGAAGTTTTTGATTACTTCAATAAAAAAAATAATTGTTTTTCACTGTGTAAACTGAGACACATAATTAAACAGTGAGAATATTGCCACATGGCAAAGAGGTCATCAAAGGAAGATCCTCCCCTGCAGCCACCTGATCTGTTTTGTTTGGTTAACAGGAAATTTTAAAGATACTCTTTTTGCCAAAAATTGCTCGTGGTCATTTGCCAGTTTAACCTCTTAGGTGGCCTCTCTCAGTAACTGCTCTCTTGTGTAAATAAACCGACTTAAAGAAAACCTCAGCCTTTGCGGTAAACACTTACCTAAAATAATGTGACCAGCATGGAGGGGAACTTGTGGAGATCCTCTGGAAACCTGACAGACCTTTGTTTTCTGAGTTGTGTTGAATTTCTCTATGCGCTTGTTGCAAGTCATTTTAACTAAATAGTAGTCCTTCAATCAGTTGTCAGTAGCTTTGTGACAGGTTCACCACACACTGTTTTTGGACACAGCTGTTGGATTTTTATTTTATATTTGATTATTGATGTGTATCATTTTCTAAACCTGTTGTCCTTTAGAAGAGTCTTAAGCCACAATACAGAAAGGATGTTTCACGTTGGGTCTGAATCCAAGCTTCAGCTGTAGTTGCTTGACCAGCACTTTGTTAGTTGTCAGCATCCTTTGAGAACCTCCCCATAGCTTGTATGTAAACTTTTAGGCTTGTGAAATAGCTGAATGTTTATGTTTCTACCAAAAAATTCCCTCCAACTCTTTTGGCACTTGCGTGCCCGGTGTTTGACTCTGATGAAGAGAACCTTCCAGTGCGTGAATGAGCGAGCTTGTACAAATGCCTAAAGGCTTATGTGTGACATGCTATGTTCAAGACATTGATTATTTTTTAGGTGATAATTGCTTTTTAAAAAATTCTTTAAAGATGTAACAAACATGCTAGTATTGTCTGTAATGAAAACTGAGTGTAAACATTGTCATATTCAATTGTTCCTTTTTCTTTCTCTTCACTTTCAGGATAGGGAATTATGTTGGAATTCCCTATTCATACATTTTCTTTGAATGATAGTTACTTCCAAAATCTGTTGTTTGCTAAATTATGGTTGAGAGTGATGACAAAAAAGAGAATTAATTTCAGGAGAGAGGCTAGAAAATAGCATAAGATTTTAATTTATTTTTCTTCCCGATAGTAGTATAATGATTTTTAAAAGGCAAAAGGATAGTTATAGTTAGTGGTTTATAAAATCATTTGGTTTATAAGTTTAATCTAGTAAAAGCAGCAAAACTTGACTCTGAGTGTTTGATATTACTGATCTTAGATATGTGTATAGGTACCTTGTGAATAGTTTGTGCTGCAAAAGATGTACAATAGTCCCTGAAGTTTATAGTTTTATTGTGCTTTTTGAAGTGTTTTTATAGAGCATGTTATTTTGGAATGCATCTAAGGTGTGCAAGCTTTTTAGCTTTGGCTGTTAAACAGGAATATTGGTAATGCAAGGTGCATGAAGGAATGGCTCTCAAGCAGGAGAATTAGTCCTCTTCATAAGGTGATGCAGTGAAATCAGAGAAGTATTTGTGTTTGATATTATTTTTGTCTGCTGTGTTATGTGCTAGAAGAAGAGTGCTTACCTTGCATATAGCTTGGTTGTGGCAGAAATGACACTGGGAGACTGGTTCAGAATGCCGAGCACTTAATTTGAAGAAACTCCTTGCTCTGCGGAAGCAATTAGGAGCTGTGGCTGCAGTATGAAGCATCTGGTCATGTAGACTTAGCAGTTGTATTCATCTAATGTATAACAGTTAATACATTGCAGCTCAGTGTGAACTAGAACCCCTTGATAAGCCCTTAAGTATTTAAATACCCAGGTCCTTCTTACTGAAATGTCTTAGAGTCCAACTTGGCCTCTGCATGGCGACTATTGTAAATGTTCCTCATAAAGCTGCATTACATTTCATCCTAATTAGCACTGCTACTGTAGCCTTAGTAAAGACACATCGGATTAAAAAGAACCAGAGGCTGAGCACCCACATCCTCTCCTGCAGGAATTAAATCAATTTCAGTCTTACAGTATTCACAGACCTGATTTAATTTGGCCTCTTTCTCTAGATGATTGCAAAAGCACAGCAGTAGTAGGAAGCTCCTGCCTTTATTTCTTATGTTTAACTCCAGAGTTGTGTCTGTTTTGAGTGCTATCAGGGCAGCATGTCTTATTAGTCCCCAAATGAAGCAAACATGCTATTTTGGTAGCAAAGAAATTAAAGGTTCATCAATAAATAGCAGTTACCAGCAACAAATTAAGATGAGAAACGTTTTTATTGTGGACATAGAAATGAATCTTACCTACTGTGAAATGGATTTTTTAAATTGAAATCAGATACATAATTAAGTTATTATTATGCACAGAAAAGGTTAGAAACCTTAACATCTTTTGTCCATAAGCCAAATATTGTAGTATGTTGATATCCATGCTGTGAATTCCCCATTACTGCTCTACCAGTAATTTAAACCTGGCATCTAGGCTAAATTGTCTCCCTAGGAGCCAAGAGGAAACACGGTTGATATGTGATCTCAGGCATGGGTCTTTCTTGAATGAATAAAAGCACTGTCACATTTTACAAAATTACATCTGCTGGTTATGTGCTGTGATCGTCTCTGAATGAGGGAGAGGGCAGAGCTCATCTGAGTTATGGCACAGACCTATATTCCAGAGGAGCTTGATGCGATTTTATAGTCTTGTAGCTCCATCCCAGATATGTTTCAGCTGCATGACAGAAACTGAAAGCAAGGTAATGATTGTGCTTGCACAATAATTTTTAAAGTGTTAAGAAGCACACACAACACACAAATTGCCAGCCAGAGCTTGCTGACTGGCCTCAGAGCATGTTATTCTGTGAATGGAGTTGAACAAGTTTGACAAGTGGCTGCCATGCAGTGTTGAAAATGCAGTTCTCATCTTCTCTCTCCGAGCAAAGATGAGAAGGAAGCTTGTTCACTTGGAGCCCACAGGTGCTTGAATCCAGCACCCCAATACACAGCTGTGGTGCCAGATGCTGGCAGAGTGTGCTGAGCCTGTCCCATAGTGCAGCAGCCAGTCTTGTAAATCCCTTCAAGGTCCCTGTCACAGCTTTAAGTAGGTTCATGTAATGGTTGGACTCAGTGATCTTAGAGGTCTTTTACAACCTTAAGGATCTGTGTTCTTGCTTAGATGCCGTGTCAGTCTGATGCCCTTTGCTTTGCAGCAGTGATGAATCTGCAGTGACCTGGGGGGAGCTGGTGCTCTTTGCTGCTGGAGGGCTGCAGAGCCACTCCAGCCCAAGGCCCACCAGGTGGGTGTGGCTTTGTCACACATGTGGGGATCTGAAGTTAGTAGTGGAGCTGTGTCCCCTAGGCACCATGTGGGGTGTTGCCCAAGGAGCCATAGGATTGATGGAGTTTTGGAGGTGCTGCAGGACTGTTTCCCCTTACCCGCAGCTGTGGAGCCAGTAAGAGAGGCAACCATGAATACTCTGTTACTCACTTTCTGAGGCAAATGAGTATCTAAGTCCCATGCTGTTATTCAAATTCTGCAAAGAATAGAAAACAAAACACTTGTCTGGAGCAATGAGCTCTTAAGATGTAGAAACTGCAACAGTGGTGAATTTTAAGGTCTTTTTCTAAACTGGACAAAATCTTCCTCTGTGCTTCTCTCTGATTGCTGAAGGATCTGTTGCCATCTCAGCCTGAGCTCTGTAACGATGTGGTGGTTGTTTTTTTCTTTTTTCTCCTCTATTCTTCATTTCTTTAAAGAGCTGATTCTTGTGATTTATTGGGTACAAACTACAAAGCTAAGTACTTTCCAGGATGTAAGTTGTAGTGGCTATGAGAAGGAATGAGACTATAATTCTCCTCCATTTTATTTTAGTTAAGCATTTTCAGAGGGGAGGGGAGGGGAGGATGTGTTCTTTCCATTAGACCTCTCCTTTCTTAATCACCATTCCCTAATTAATTCCCTGGTTAAATATAAAGCAAGCATTAGCTTTGAATAATGTTTTCCTGTGTGATTAAGTAAAGAAGAATTTCTTTCTTTTGCATGATGACTCATTGCTGGGGGATCTGGAGGGAGCCTCAGGGTGGATATTTGAGACTTTGGTCCCAGGTGCTCTCATACCTTTGAGCTGTGTCTGCCGTCAGTCCAGAGGTGGGAGGCAAAGGCAATATCACATATCAGCTGAACACGAAGAAAATTGCCTCTCTTGTGAAACGACAGCTTTGTTTTTTCCTGGTGGAAAACTGACTCTGGCTCACAGAAATGCAAATCTTGAGACAACGCATACAGCTAGCAGAAATGTAAATTATTTTTCTTGCTGTCACTGTGTCTGTTATATTTCTTGTTGCATGATGTATATTCTTTGGTGTCCAAGCTGCCCGAAAAATGTACTCTTTCTTTTCACCAGCATCTTCCAGTTCCTATCCCTGCACCAGTTTGCAAATGTTTGGCTTGTAACAGTACAGCTGTGTTGGGTCACACCATAAACCGCATCTCTGAAAGAACTGAGGTTAAGAACTGAATCAAAAAAGGTGATTATAGTGAATGAGTTCATGGCAAAGAGGCACAACAGGGTCTAAGATGGCCAAGCTTATTTTACTGATGAAGAAACATTGTCTAAATCTACCCACATGATATGGCTTTTTTTTTCTACTGTAGTATCTTATGGCATTAATTTTTAGATCATAGCATTAAATTTTAGCTCAAAAGGCAGTTTTAAGAATGAGTCTATGTTCAAATGTTGCTTGTACCTCAAGATGAGAAAAGAATGCAGCTTTATTAATGTGACAGCAAAGAAAACATATGGAATGTTTGAGACATACTTTCACATACATGAGAATACCTATGATTTGACCGCTGTAACAGTGAACGCTACAACATATACTCTCTGGGTGTTGAAAAACAGGGATTTAAAACACTCTTGGTTTTGATAAATGTATGATAAACAGAAATTGTGCTGATTTTTTTTGTTTCATTTGTTTTACAGGCCTTTCCCTGTATTTCAACCGGAATTTATGGTAAGACAGACCTTCGATGTCACTTATTCTTACTCATTTTTCCATATTATTGGTATTTCAAACAGTGATATTTCATATCAGATGTCTCATCAGTAATTTTGTCTCACCAATATATTTATACTGTGTCAAGAAACAAAAACCCAACGCCTTTGGCTGTGACTGGATGCTGGTGTGCTGGGAAGTGGGACACTGTTGTGCAGCCCTTAGCATAACCCTTAGAGCCTGTGAGCCAAGACCTGCAACTGTGATTGCATTTCTGCAGTAACTCTTAAACACTCTGCTGTGTCTTCAGCAGGGAAAAATAGAGGCCTGGAAAAATTTTCCACCCAGAAGGAAAGCAAGAAAGATGCCATGATGTCCAAGACCGGCCCAAAAAAAAAAAAAAAAAANNNNGAAATAGCTTTAGTTCCCTTGAGTTTTGCTTCCACAATTTTAGTTTTTTAATTTACATGCAAATTAACATGGCCTGAAGGAACTGGAAGGAAAGGGTTATTGTAAGTCTCTTGCTTTGTTGTAATTATAAGGTAATCCATCACTAATAGTCAACTGGCTTTTGGTTGGCCAAAAAGTGAGCGTGATCTTTGAAGGGGGAAGAAAAAAAGCAGTTCAATATTTAGCAAAAAATTGAGAAATTTGAGAAAACATGCAAATTACAAAGGGAATTTTTTTTCCTTAAACAATAACCTACCTTGATTTTTCTTCCAATTAAGTTCAATAAATGCATAGAAATGATAGTATGTTTGATTACTTACACAATTTAAAATTTTTGAAATAAGGATGTTTTAAAGAAACATGTGGGTGCTCCATCCCTGTAACTGCTGAAGGCCAGGTTGGATGGCACTTCGAGCTACTTGGTCTAGTGGAAGGTGTCCAAAGCAGGGTTGGAACCAGGTGATCTTTAAAGTCCCTTAAAACCCAAACTATTCAATGATTTTATGCTAAACAGCGATTAAAAAAAAAGCCATTATCATGTAACAATGTAGTATATGACATAAGTCATAACATATGTAATTGTTAGATAAGATCATTTGAGCTTTGACTAATTAGATAATTCAGATTCAGGAGGGGAGAAAGGAAGGCAGGAATATTAGGCTTGTTCCTACTTTTTCAAGGACCTCTTATTTAAAATTTTTGACGACTGTAAATCTGAAATAGGCTTCAGAAGGTAAAATCTAATTCAGTGTGGGTGCTGTATTCCCTTCTACTTGAACTGCACTTTCATTGTTACAGAAGAACATGCAGATGCCATTTCCACGAGCATTAGAATTGGCTGAATACAAATCTGGTTTCAGATAAAGCTCTGCCTCAGTTCTCAGTTTTGGTCCTCCTTTTGAACTTGGAGGCAAGCTTTGCATTTTAGTCCTTGAATCATTGCCTTAGATCTTGATCTTTTACAGATATACATTTTTGTTACTATTTTACAAAATCAGGTAAGTCATGCTGTAAATAAATGGAAATTACTAGCAAGTGGGATGTACAAATAATAATAGTTCACTTTATTTTAGAATTAGCCTAGTTAATAGAAAAGTTTCAGCAGGTGAGAAATATGGTTCCCTGCAGCCAGCAGAGAAAGTTGGAAAGGATCTCTGATAGGAATCTTGAGTTTTTAGTGAGGTTTTTGATGCTTTTCTTGAAGGTAGCTGTGCCATTACTAAAACATTATACACTGTGGCAGATGCTTTTTCTGTAATTGTTTGCTGTGTTCACTGTTGGAAATAAATTAAAATGCATTTGTGCTAGAATGTTCTGTTTTTCTGAGGCTGCTTTTGTGGGGTTTTTTTGGGGGGAGAATATATAACCTCTAATTGATTGTACTGTTTACATTTTAATAAATACTTTCTATTCCTCAATTTAAAAATACTTGCCTTCTTTACAGACTTTCAGATGCACTGCCTGAGAGTCATAATTAAACAGGCAGCCCTACATGTGGCTTCAGGTGTCAATATTTTCAAGAATGTTTGATAGCAGTTGCATTGCTAAAATTATACTGTGGGTGATGATGTGTTTGCAAAGTAAAATACACACAAACCCCACAAAACTATGCTTTCATCTTTTTGGTTTTGTTGGGGTTTTCCCCTTTATCCATGCATATTCCTTTAAATAAAAGCAGTGTCTAGATGAAAAAGTGGATCAGCCTCATTCCTGGTGGCCAAGCTGATTAGGATATCTTTGTGCTCTGCACGTAACATTGGACTGTCCCAGTAAAGTGTTACAGAAGGAACACACTTGTTGTTTCCTCACCTTGGATCCATACAAACAAATGCTTTCCCTTGAGAAACCCCTGGCTGAGGACGCAATTTCTCCTTCAAATTGAAGTAGAAAAATTTGCAAGAGATCGACTGAGTATATTCAGTTTCAGAATCCGGGTTGAGTTCTTCTCCAGACTCTTGTAAATGTACAGATTTCTCACCATCACTCTTGTCATTAGGACAGAGTGTTCACACTTCTCTGGGGAGCAGTCCATTCTTGTTTTCATCACTGCAGAGCACTCCTTTACTCCCATGAAAAGGAAGCTGGGAAGAAACAAGCAAGGAAGGCTCTTTCTGAGGTCATGGCAAAGGGCAGATTCCTTTCCATGGGAAGAGTGTTGAATAGAGGAAAAGTCTGCATTTCCTCCCCATTTTCCTGATTCTTCATCTCCACCCATCACACTGTGAATGTTTCAGCTTGAACAAGTTACAGCCTTGAGAAGGCCATTTGACTGCTGCACTGTGCCAGCAGTCAGAACTTGGGTTTTCATACATTCCTGTTTAAAGAGTGCTGGCAACAAACCCACTTACAAAAGATCTTTGATTTAGAAGTTTGATAGATTCAAATGAGGGACTTAATCTTTGAAAAATTATATAGAAAGCAACCATTGCTAAATGTTAGTAAGGACTACAAAACAAGCAAGAGTCTGCCCACAGGCACTCTGGGGTAAAAAATTCCCTAAGAGATTCCCAATCCCTAATATATTTTCCTAAGAGATCCCTGTCACCTTTAATAAGCTTATGAACTGCTAATCAGCGTAAGAAGGTTGTGAAGGTTCATATCCCCATGGATCCCTGGGTAACTCACTTAGGTTGCAATAAATATTTCGTTTATAGCAAGAGCATGAAGTTTCCCAAATAAAACTGTTTTGGAAGGAGGACTGAGGATTTACATTGCTCCCATGGTATTAGGGAGGTATTGGAGTATCAAGCTGCACATCCTCAGCAGCTATTAAGTAACACACAAACATAAGCCAAAGTGCAATCTTAACACTGTCTTTTTCTTTTTCTTTAATTTTTCTTTTAGCCAGACCAGTTAGATTTTTCAGAATTTTCTTACATTTTGTCTTTTTTTCCTTTTAAAAGCAATTTTACTATCTGTTTGGAAAAAAATTATTAAAAAGGGTGAGAAAATCTATAGATAAATCTATAATTCAGAGGGTACAAAGTTCTATTTTAGGCGGTAGTGTGTCAGATTTTTGTGTTATACCAGTGGATCACCGTTTACATGTCCAGTTTCCCCATAATTACCATCTTATTATGTCTGAGGTACCTCCAGAAGAGGGGACTGGGGGGAAATGCCACTTTCTTTAGTAGATTTTCTGCGTTATTGTGTCTTTAAGAAGCTCTCCACAAATCGTGGCGTTTGCAGCCTGCAAAGTGAACAAGGTTGTTGGATATGGTGCTACAAACCTTCCGAGCCACAAAATTAAAACAAGGCTCTGCAGATGGATGTAAGGAAACAGGAATTTCCATGTTTGTCACAAGTATGTTGAGAGCTAATTGTGGGATAGGCTACGTATGGAAGGAATTGAAGACGTTATGGTCTATGCACACCTATGTTTTCTACAGGGTTTGGCTTTGTTCCGAGATACTTACATTGGCAACATAAGCTGCTCTCTGGCAACAGAAGCTAGTATTTAAATGTTTATTTTAAACTTAAGGGAGGGGGGAAAAAAGAAGAAAGAAATTGGGGGAAGAAAGATCAAATTGAATTGAATTCTCCAATCGGTGTGTATTTCTATCTCTACATCAATATAGCTGTATGTTGTACCTTAGCTTGATTTCATGAAGATTATGGTCTCTGTCTGTTCTGAGAAGAAAGATAGTGGCAGCTTTTAGTTTTGTTATGAATTTATACTTTTGTTTATTTTAAAAACACAGAGAGAAAAAGACCAAATGCCACGGAAGTGCAGAATGTGTGTGGTGATTTAGGTGGTGGAAATGCACAGTTTCACCACATTTTAAACATCATTATTACATTGGAGTAAGTCTTACTGCTTGTAGAACCAGGCTCCTGAGGCTTACTTGTAGCTTTTGGCCTGGTCATCGGCAAAACATTGCACAGTTTTATTTGTTATGTGTTGCTAAAGGGGAGTCTGAAAAGAAAAAAAAAATAGATTAAACTAGGCTGTGTGTATAGAAAATAGAAACACGTAATCCGTTCTCAAGGGAGGATGCAGGAAGGGAGCACAGAACCTCTGGTCTGCTTTAGATTTGGGCGAAGACGTCCTTTGGTCTTGTGCCAGCTTGTGTCACCGCTGTCCTGACCCCCAGTGTATCCTGCTCAGGGTCCAAAGAGTGATTCATCCTGCCACAGACGGCTGGGAGCATATCCATCATCTCTTCTCCCTGTGAGGTGATCCAAGGTAGATTATAACAAGGGATTAACTGAAAGGTGTTCTACTGAAGGATTATAAAAGCCCTCTGAAAATCTGAGTCAGAAGACTAAACGAAATGTTTTCAAAGGTAGAATAAATTCCTGACACAGAGTTAAAGGTTGAGGCCATCTATTTCTATCTTTGTCATCTGTTTTTTCTCATTTTTCTGTTGGCATTTCATTTCTGGAATAGATGTTCCTTTAATGAGCAATTCTAAAAAGGGTTGCACTGTCATCTTTCCAAGGAAAGAGTTAGCTGTAAATTTTTCAGAGCCACTATACACAAATATGTAATAAGTAATTATGAAGTAGTTTTGTATTTATCTCTAGTCTGGTGCTTTGAGTTTCTGTCACCATTAAAAAGACCTGATGCTTACGTGATCACCAGGATTTGGATATTGTGATATCAATTGAGGTTATCCAGGAAAATGGATATTATCATATAAATTCTTTGTGATAAAAAAATCCCAATCCAGTAGGTCACATAAGGAAAGTTCCTATTAAGAAGATTTTCATAACTAAGCTAATTTTTTAACTTGATCAGTTGCTCCTCATCCCTCAACTCAGACCACATCAACTTTTTTGACACTGTGTGGTTTTAAAAGACCTTTTTTGTAACTCATTGGGAGTTAATTGCATTTTGTTATTTGCTCCATAATTGGCATAATGTAATATGTTAGGGAAAATGAAGATATATGAGAATTCATTCTTTGATGCTTCTTTTGGGACTGATCACCAGTTAAATAGATTATTATTAAAATTAATAATGGTAACAGCTATGAAATTACTATTATAATATTCACATAATCCTAGAAATCTAATTACTACTTGTATAAAAATTTGTTACATGCATTATTTAACACTGTTCTTATTTCAGACAGTGTGGTGTCCATGATACTAATTGGTGTCTTCCCATAATTTAAATACTAAAAAAATTACTACAGGGAAGTGTAAATCGATGAGCTCTCAGCAGTCTAAAATTAACATTCATATGATGTATTTACTAAGGAGAAGCTCAAACTTGACTCCAGACAAGAGACTTAATAATATCTTTTTCAGTGGAAATTGGCTTTTTATGGATAATGTAGTTTGACTATCTAGAATTTTATCTATTCTGAAGGTCTTGCTGACTGGTCCAATTTGCAGCATTTCCCCTGAACACTAGAGGACAAATCCTGTCTTTCATTCAAATGGCATTTAGTGACTGTCCTTAAAAATTTCCATTTGGAAACTTAGACTGTTGATCACTAAATAGTTGTCTCATGGCCTCTCGTTTAGTCTTTTCCATGTTCTCTTTAGGAAGAAATAAAAGTCTATATAGTTACTTTTTCCTTTTAAAAGTATTTTTATATATATATTTATATTTCATCCATATTTATATTAGATACGTACTGTTGTATTAATTGCTCCCTTCAATCTTGCAGCTGCCCACCACCTTTAACCTCACTGTTTGGGTTCTACTGCACAAGAAACAATTGTGTGCTCTCTTGCTCTTATTTCATAGAAAGTTTTCTATCTTGAAGCTGCTAGCATGGCTGAAGTTCCTTTTGCAATGAGCTCTATAGGTATCTCCAGACTCCTGAGGAAAAGCCAGGAACATCTCCAAAGGCATCAAAAACACGTTGAGCTTTGGGCACTTTTCCCCTTTTTCCTTCCACTTTTTGTATTTTTTTATCAGATAACTATCCCGTAAAGCATAAATAAGTTGGAAAAGTTCTCTGGTATTCAGAAAGCATATTGCAGAAATCGTAAACAGGGCTTCAGCTGGTCAGATACATTATTTGCTTTCATATTTGTGGTTTTCTATTCAAAGAATTAGGAATGTCTCAATTACTATGATGAAGTTTAAAATTCTATATTGTTGTATATCAACCGAATCACTTAATTCTTTTTTCTAAATTTTCCTGGCTGACGTCAACAAGATAATCTGATGTGTTCGTTCTGTGGCTTTACACTCCGGAAAAAATAAAGCTCTTTGAAGCTAATTTGTTAAGAAATTAATTGAAGTAAGAAAATAAAGCTGTATGGACCTCATCCTAGAGACATTACATTTAGAAGATACTCTCAATATAAAATATTTCTTGGTAGAAGGCCCAATCATTACTATCCAAATTTTTTCTTTGATGTAATCTTGCCTCTTGCCCCAGGAAAGAGCATGTCTCTGAATCTTAACTTGGAGCCCAATCCATTCGTGAATTCTACCGTGTTGTTGTGGGTGTCTTTTAACCATATTCATGATTAGATGTAGTGTGAAAACATAGTCATTGTAAGAGTATCTTTTTCATTCCTTCCCGCATCTTAGCACTTAGCAGTGATATCATTTACCTGTGCACTGTGGCATAACTAGTTGTGTATGTAATCCTAGTTATACCACACTTATCCTGTATACTTTAGCAGCTAGAAAAAGCTCGCCAAGGGCAAGATTTCTATTCCTAGATTATCACCCACAATCATTTTAATACCATGCAATTGTTTTATCTGGAGTTTACAAAAGTAAACAGAAGGAAGCTGCCATGAAGCCTGATGAACACGATGACCTTAGTCCTGTGATTTAATTTCAGGTAGTCCTGTGAGGAGCACAAAGTCTGACTCAATAATCCTTGTGATTCCCTTTCAGCCCAAGATAACCTGTGACTTCGAGTGTATTCAGTAGAGCCCCACTCACAGCTTAAAACTCATTCTGTGAGGACAGAATAGTAGTACAAGTCTTTGTCAATGTGTCCCTGCAGAGCTTTCAAAAGCCCTGACACACTAAAGTTGAGTAGGAATAATATTTGTGGCATCACGTACATAAAATAGTTTACCACAAAGGTGTTGACCTTTGGTATCTTTTTGAACTTCTTTGACTGCGTCAGATAGTAAATGCCTCAGGAAAACAGCTTCTGTTTCCCATTATTACCTTATTTTTTAGTGCAGAGGGATAGGTCTGTCTTGGTCTGGCCACAAAATATTGTGATGCTGGGCCTTATTTGTCCTACTTTTTATTCTCCATAGCAGACATTGTCTCCTATTGTTTATTTATGCAATATCTATTGTAATGGTCATAGTCAGTGTTGGAGACCCTTAATACTACTCCAGTACAAACACAGAAAGTTGCCATACACATAAATTTACATCACCCAGGTCATCTCTCATTCTTAACTTCGGTCACTTCAAGAAGTTTGGAAGAAGTGTGTGTGAGCATATGGAGACTTCTAGGTGGCTTGTGAAAGGTAAAAATGTATTGCTGTTAGAGCAAATATCTTTCTCCTGAAACGAAAGAAAAGATCGGCAGGATAGACCTGCTATCATCAAAGTACCTGAAAGTCAAGCTAAAGGCGTCTCTGGCTCTGAGGGTCGTTCACTGTATTGTCCTTTTTCCTGCATCTTTGTTAAATAGGAATGCTGCCATATATCACTGGAAAGGGCAACTGCCACTGAGGCAGAATAGCAGAGCTGGATGATTCTGTGTAGTAAATGACTAATCCTGTTTCTAAGCCAAAATCCTGTTCATAAGATGTATTCTGCAGCTCTGCACACTGCAGATTGTGTTGGCAGCTGGGTTAATGGAAAGCCACCTTGGGCCTGGAAGAGAGTTAGTTGCGCCTTTTTGTCTTGGGAATGCATCTAGAGCTGTTGTGTGCCTGTCTTTTGTTCAGTGTTCAATGTTCACCTGTCTTTTGTCTCAAGGTTTGATGCGCCAGAAAATAGTATAAAATTCTGTGAATTGCAACAATGGAAGGAAGCATTTATTACAATGGTCTGAATTTTTTTTTTGTAGAAAAAGGGATTTTTTTAACTGGTAATTTCTCAGGTAATAAAAAGTTAGATTTGTACACATAACATTGAATTTATGCAACTCAAGTAACTTGCTGGTGATTGTATCAGTGAATAAAACAAATTGCATGCATGCATTGCCAGGACTGCAGTGTTATTTCTCAAACTTCATAATAATAATTATTAATAAAATATCAGGTTGATGTGGAATTGTTTCCTGTTTGATTAATCTATCAGAATCTCATTATCCAATTTAAGATAGTTGCCTATATCAATGAAATACTACACACCTTGTAAGAACACATGAGGCTTATTGCAGAGGAAATGCAGCAAGAGTCAGAATTTACCTTTCTGTGAGTACTGCTGGGGAGAAAGTTGGAATCCTTTCCAGAGCTTCTGTGCAGAGCAGAACCATTCCTAGATTTGTTTACTTGGCAGCAATTATATACAAGTTAAATTCCCCTTCAGGTTTATTCAGGGTAAGGCATGCAGAAGCAAAATGTGCACCTTCTTGCTGAAGAGTGTTAAGTCAGGAATTCAGTACATATTAACAAAGTAACTATGAAAACAAACGTGGACGGGCTCTTTGTGTACCTGCCAGGCAGGCAGGATAGAAGTCAACCATTTACACTGAAGAGCTGGTTTGGGCAGGGAGAAGTCACCTTCTGCTTTAAAATACACTTTGGGTCACGCTTCTGCTCAATAGAGCTGCATTTGGTTTATTTCTGAGCTGTCACTACTGCAGAAAAGGACCGGTTCAAGGGGTGTTCTGTGAGAAGATAGCTGTAATTGGCAATCCATTTCTTCATTTCCATGCTATAGCCAGCCTTGACAAATTAATCACGATCAAATACAGGCTGCGGGAAGGGGGTGACCCACGAAGCACAGAAGAAAAATGAGGCCCTGTGCTGGCATGACAGACTAATCCTTCAATTCGCCCATTTGACTGAATGAGGGGACTTGTTGGTACACCTGTCAGCAGCACCACCCATAAACAAACTGTTCGCTCTCAGTCAGAGGGTTTGGTGGGTGTGATAAAGGTTATTGAGAGCATCCCAACACCTCATCCATCACTGATGTGGGACAGGGAGCTCCTGGAATAGTCCTCAGGAAGAAAAGTCACAGTGGCTTACAAGATCCTACCTTGAAGAGAGAACAACCTAAATTGTGTTTGTGGAGTGATTTTGTGTCTGATCCCATGGGAACCAAAATGACTCCTTGGTTTAGCTGGATGTGTTATGACTACTGCAAAAAACAGCCAAAATTTGGAGTTGAAGTTTAGTCTATATTGGGGTCCCTTCCAACACAAGCCATTCTATTATTCTGTTATTATTGCTGGCAGGTCGGAGCAGTTAGAGCTTCACATAGACTCTGATTTTGTTCCAGGGAACAGGAGGTAAGCTGGTTCCAGATGGAAAGGAAAACAATGGCAGCCTAAAGAAAATTATTTACTCTGACAGTTATACAGAGAACTTGGGAACTTTGGCTAGATGTTTGCTTAATTTTCTTCTTTCTTGTTATCTATTTTTTGGAATTATGCAGCACCTGTGTGGCTTCTAGTGTTAAGAATATGGGACTCTTTTAACTGGCCTACTCATAGTAATGTTCTTTACTTAATAATGTTCTTTATTCTATCTGTGGCTATGCTTTTAGGTTTTCATCTGGTAACTAAAATGGAAACAGAGCTAAGTTCATGCTGGAGCACACTGGTTTCAGAGGAGCTATGGTGATTTGCAGTAGCTGTGAAATATTCCATTGCACTGAGAAGAATAAATGCGGTTTTTTGTAACTGACCCTATTCACTTTGAATAACTGCAGTGAGCTCAGCAGAGGAGAAATCTTGTCCAAAGTATTGTACTTTTAAAAAAAATATTTGGTTTGGGCAGGGAAGACTTTATCTTACTTTTACTTGAATGAGTATCTAGCCCCTTGAAAGAACATTTCTTTAAAGCCTGATTTGTAAACGATTTCTGTATCTCTTTTATTCCTTTCAGTATATTGTTGATATATAAGAGAAGGAAAGTACTTCCTTTCCTATATATTACTAGATAATAATCGGTAGGTATTATTTTCCAATTTAGTTTTAGACAATGCAGCATATAAATTTTTTCCCCTTCTCTCTGTGATGTTTGAAAGAACCTTTTAACAGAAATACTGTATAATATTAAAGGTATCTAAGGGTAATAATTTATTGTATGTGATGCTGTGGCAGTGGAAGACTTTTTGCCCCCTTCTGTTTCATTTCTCTCTGGAATACGAACATTAAACCTTCATTTTCAGGGAGTATCCCATATAGAAAATACAATCGTTCATAACACATTGTGACTTGTTTCTGTTACAAACCAAATTTTGGGTTGCTGAGTCCATTTGAGTAGCACTTCCAGGTCACTCATTGAGGAAGGTGTTATTCAGTGTAAATAATTTTATGCCACTTCTGCATGGGGAACACTTGGTTCAAAAACCCCTGAGCTAAATAAGAGCCAATATAAATGTTAGCACATTGTTCTAGCTACCAGCCAGTACTGTATTTTCTGTACCCATTTTCTTGTTTCTCAGTTTTGATGAACAAAAGCATATTTTTAAATGACAAAAGATGCCACGTGAAGTGTTTGACGTTTTGATGAGAAGAATACAGAACAGGAATATCTAGAACTTAGGATGAAGAAAAACAAGTGCTTTCTCAGGATGCGAGCAAATCGACTGTTCAAGCGGTGACCAGTGTGTGGTGCATAGTTTCAGCTTTATGTACCAGCTCATTATCCAGTGTTGGAAAAATGGAGTATCAGTTTTATGCAGAGTGCTTATCACCGTAAATTGCCCAGTGTAGGCTGTGAGCTGCAGACAGTGCAATCATAATAGCTTCTGAACCGATGCAGTTTTATGGATTCAGAACATTAATCATTCTCTTATGCCCTTAGTTACCATTAGGTAGTTACACTTGTGTCTGTAATAGGTGCTAGACGTTCTGCCACTGATAGGTTTTTAACCATTCTTTTTGTTGTAGCAGTAAACAAGCTATAGCTGACTGTTAGGAGGCCAGAACATATTTTTTAGCCTAGTGCCATTAGGAACATGTCCAGTGACGTTTTGAACTGTATTTGCTAGTTGGTTGTAGCCTTCTGGGTTTGGTTTTCAGGGTGGTTTATTTCCTGTCTTTAAGAATGAGAGTACAGAATAATACTGTTGCTAAGCTGGCACTGATTAATTAAGAGATGATGGTTTTTTCCCTTTTGGCCTAGTTTACAATGTGAGAAAGGAAGGAAAAGCTGATATATTTTTCACAGTTCTAAAAACAATATAGAAGAAACAAGTGATGCTATTTACATGCTGGCCATGCCAGTCAGTGCTCTAGAAGTCTTCTGTTGTATTTTGCTATCATCATTATCAGTTAGAATTCACTAGTTTTCAATAAAGCAATGAATCACTTATGTATAGTAGGCCCTTCCCAAAAAAAAGATGTGAGATTCAAAGCTCCTTTCTAATCAGAACTGCTAGCCATGATTCAGGTAATGAGAACGCATGTTGCAAATGCTTCTGTGTTATTCCTAATGAGGATTTCATGTTATGGAACCTTATACCCATCTCTCAATTGGGTAGCTTGGTTAGTTGACACCGTTTTATTGACTATAGGTGATCAGAAGCAGTGACTGTAGTTACCCTGACTGGTGGCCAAGAGTTAGAGAATGTAAAACTGACAAATTTTAGTGTAACTCCCCGCATATATTTTCAGTTTATATTTTCCAAAATTGTGCATAAGTGATGTGGGAATATGTAACTACTCTGCCCTTGTATTTCTTTAATAATGCCAGCATGGTCAAAATTGTCTTGCTAAGGGCAGTCAGTGATGTTCTGGCTGTGGAATTTGAGGCATTTGATGGTAAACAATTCGCTTCCAAATACTTTCTTATCTTGTTTCATGTTTTCAAGATTCTCTTTCCTAGTTGTTGACCTTCTTCTGAGTTTCCCTTGTTGATTACTTGGCATTTATGCTGACCTTAACTAAGGGGAGCATTTTCTGAAAAGGAATAAATAAAAACGTTTCTCCATCAGCACTAATGCCAATAAAACATAGGTTTGAAGTTCATAAACATATATTAAGTTTAAATTACATGTGATTTCAAGAAATTATCTACTTTTAAAAAATTGCATTTGATAACAAATTACATTTGCTAACCAAGATCAATTTTCACAAATTATTTTAGTTCCATGCTTTCTGCTAGGTAGAGGTCACCTTGATATTTGTACTGAATACATTTTAGCCTTGGCTCCACATTTTATCATTCTTGATGTCTTAAATTTTCCCTTACCTCCACAGGTTTTTTTAATCTACTTATTTTTATTATTTGTTTTTATGACTTACTGTCAACATATTTCACTGATTTTCTACTTACTAAACAAAATGGTTCTGCCTGAATTTCATGTGTAGACTTAATTTTGTAACTTTTAATGTATGATCCATGCTATTTAAGTTACTCTGTATTTATTGCTTGTTTTTGTCACTCCCTACTAAATACATTAATGTCTGTGGATCTCTAAATTGTAAGGCTCCTCTCCTCCTCAAAATTATCAGGACTGATGATGAAACTCTCTTTCTTTTCCTTCACAACAAATCTAAATATCCAGATAGTAAACACTAGAAGATAATCATGGGCTTCAATCCAGTCCTGGATTATCTGTCTATAATGTTCAGCGCTTAAGGTAGTATCATCACACTGGCACACGTTAGATGCAGTTATTTAAAAGACACTTTCTTTTATCAAAAACCACCAAAACCACCACGATCAAATGCCCAGACAATCCTATCCAAGCACTATTTGGCTACTCCAGTTCCACCTGCTGTGAGGATGTTCAGCCCACAGCTGCCCCAAGGTTCATGGCCTCCTCACGTCTGCCAGTCCTCCTCCCAGCCAAACCATTTCAATCCCAAAAAGCGTTGCTTGGTGAAAAACCACCTAGACTGAAGCTGGTGAATCCAACCCACTGATTTGGCCCAAAGCAAAGGATGTCCACGCAAACATTTCATCCAGCAGGTCTGAGCATGGAGTAACTCCTGGGGGACAAGGATGTGGCAGTAGCACTTTCATTTGTTAAAACTGGATTTAGAAGGTAATGGTTTTTCACACTCTGAACTTGCTTTGTTCAAACTGGTTTGTGGTTTTTTATTTGTTTGCTGGATTTTCAAAAGTACTTCAATCCTTTAGAAGCATCAATTCTTTTCGGTGTGTTTCTGATGGTATTATCCCATGCAACACATTAGGAAGATAGATGTGGAATGTGATGGGAAGTCATAAGCAACAAGATTGATGTTAAAATTTTAGCCCGAGAAAAGTCCCAAAAGCTCACACATTCATTGTTTCCTCCCTTGACTGTTATTGCACACTAGCTCTTTTAAATGTGTTCTAAGCAGTTTTTAAACTGTTTGCAAAGTTTGTCTGACTGCTAATTTTTTTTTTCCTTCTTCCTGCTCTTTCAAGCTGTTCAGAGGATTTTTTCCAAATTCCAGCTGGAGAGGGGTGTAGTGGGTTTGGTTCACGTTTTTTACCTTTTGTGAGATAAGAATTAGGAGGAATGCAAAGCAGGCTCCAAACTTGAAGAATATAAAGAAGTTTATTAACAGAACTAAAAGAAAAAGGATTAAAAAGGGCCAGAATAAACCTTCAGAACACTTCTCCTCCCCCCATCCTCCTCCCTCTTCCCAGTTACAACATAAAGGCACAAACTTGGGATTATTTCAGTCAGTTTATCCACTCTGTAATAGTCTTTCATCAGTTCACTTAGGGGGAGGAGTCTCTTTTGCCCATGCTATGGGGCTTCTCCACAAGAAAGAGTCTTCTCGTGTCTTCCACTGTCACAGCACAAGCAGCCGCCCGGGGTGGTTTTCTGCTGGCATGTGAAAAGTCCCTTCCCTCAGCTTACAGCTTTTCCCACAGCTGTTTTCAAGGGTTCAGTCTTAGCTAATGGGGTACTATTTTAAGGATGAGCAGTTCAAGAGCAAAGGTTCTCTTCATCTACCTCTGGGATCATCTTCATCTCAGGAACAGAGGTCTTCTTTTTCCCTGGGAGCAAGAGTTTTCACTTTATCACGGTCTCTTGGTTCAGGCTTCTCAGGTGGATCACAGCTACTTCACTTTACCACTATGTTCAGGCCTTCTTGTTGGATCCCAGCTACTTCAGCATTTACTGATTTCAGCACAGGCATCTTTGCTCGTGGCTACAGTTCGAACGCTCTACCCTGCCGCTTATCACAAAATTACAAGGGGGTCTCCAATGTATCAGAGTCCATCATCATAGCTTTACAAAAGAATTTCAGCTTTTAGGTTTAAAGCATCTCCTCTATCTCCTCTCTCTGGGCTTCAGCTTTTTCTTCTTCACTGACTTTGGTGTCACTATCATGGTATCTATTCATGTGCCTTTGCCTTTCCCTTTCCTCTGACCTGGGAGAGGATTGATGTCTGCAGGTCTCATCTCTTCCGGGGAACTTACAGTTCAGAAGGGGTTAATCTTACCCAGAGTTTGCCGCTGGAACTTGTCTCTCTGTTGGTCGCATGATCTCTGCCAGGCAGCGGCTAGAGCTGGTCTCGGCCATGAAGTTCATTTTGGCCGCACCGAAGAAGGGGAGGCCATCCCAGCCCACATGGAGCCGTGGGCTGTGGCCCCAGCCCCTGCCGGGGCCGAGTGGTCAGGCCCAGCCAGGCCCAGCCAGACCCAGCCCAGCCCCCACCGGGCCGAGCAGGCAGGCCCAGGTACCTGTCCAAGGGCCGGAAGTAAGAGAGAGTTTCCCGGGCTTCCACATGGTTTAAATATGTGGATTTTGAGAAGTGTTATTGGTCTAAACAACTTTCCATCAACTCAGGTTCAACCCACTACAGGGGATGTCTTAATTTGACTTCAGTTCCCTTCTTTCGGTGTTTGCGTGAACTCAACCTGCAGCAATTAGTCTTCTGGTTTCTTCAAATTAATTTGTTTCATAGAGGTTTAATTGTAATCTCCTATTTTCTAAGGAATACAAATCCTTCGTCTTTAAACTTTCTGAATTTCAGAGGTCCTTCTTTCATTTGGATGCCCACCACTTTATTTTTGTATTCCTAGAATACTTTTAAGTTAAATACTGAGTGCTGGTTATATGGTGATTTCAACATAGTTTGATTAGTATCTATTACAGTTCTAGCATAATTTTTTATTTATTTATTCTTAAATGGTTTATATAGCAACTGCACCTTTTTGTAATATTTTCAAATAATAATCTTCAGACCTTCAGTGGCATAACACCACAAACTTTGAGTATGTTATTCTTTTTCTGTCTCCTGGTAGTTACTGTAAGTTCAGCAGGTTTTATTTGTATCAGCATCAACTTGCATGAGATTATTTTGCAAAGTTCAGATATAAATATGTATAATAATAAACATAGGTATTGATCTCACTGGGTTTGACTCATCAGAACTGTGAGTTTTCCTACTTTGCTGTGGGAGCCCTTTCTTTAGCAATTAATCTATAAAAAACAACTTCTTTTTTTTTTTTTTTTTTTTTTTTTTTTTTTTTTTGTGTACAATGATCGTCTCTTAGTTTTGTAAATCTAACTGGAAATGTCTAACTAGAATTGGTGTGTGTGTCCCCAAGTACCTTGTGTTGATCTCACCAGCACAATTACTCTCATGCCCTAATTTTCCATTCCCTTTCTTTTTAACGGTTTTTCTGCATGTAATTGGGACTTCTTTTTGCAGGCTTTCAAGCTGTGTGTTTTGGTGGAAAAAAAAAAAAAGTAGCATACGTAGAATATTTTATGGAAAAGGCATCTGTGGTTGTGTGGTGGCTTGATGTTGGCTTCCAGATGCCCACCCAACCACTTGCTTACTTCTCCTCCTCCTCAGCAGGACATGGGCAAAAACAAGATGAAAAAATTTGTGCACCAAGATGAAGACAGGGAGGTGATTTGCCAGGTACCATAATGGGCATAACAGTCCTAACTTGGGGAAAATTAATTTAATGTGTTGTCACTAAAAATAGATTTAACTAGTGAGAGGCAAAGGTCTCCCCAGAACCCCATCCTTCCCAGGCTCAACATCACCCCCTCACTGCCAAATCTTCTCCCACCTCCTGCAAGAGGAGCTTGCAGAGCTGTTTCTCACTTCTATTTTTCCCCTCACTCCCAGGTACTGTTTTGCCCTTTCTAGACTTTGACGACCCATACATTGTTACATACATACAACTTTCCCTCCTTCGTGCAGTTTTGGGGGTTTTTTTTACTGATTTTTGTTCCCAGAGATGTGAGGAAGACTGAGCTGTAGAGTCTGGTGTCTGCATACCAATAATTCACTGAAATAATCCCAACCCATCTCAATATTGTAGAGGTATTTTTTCACAATCTGGAGATGTGCAGCTGTCATGATAAAGTGAACTATCTTGAGTGTAATTGTACATATAGCGAGGACGCTTTGATAAAATTAATGGAAAGCACATTGACAAGTTGTTCCCTAAGCTTGATTCTAAGGTTTACATTATGTTTTGATTATCTAACAAGGTCTATTGAATTGACACAACTTCTTTTTACGTATCCCCCAATTAAAAATCTTCTGTTTTCCCTCGTTTGCCTCATTGCTTAACAATCAATGAGGTTTCTCCATGCAATGCATTTAATGCTTTTCCATATCCCCTCTGCTGATCTGCCTGGGATGTCATGTTTCTGAGAGGATTAGTTGGGTTTGACTGTGTCTTGGACCTGCCTTGAAAGGATGGTTTTCCCCAGACGTAGTGTGGGCCATCTCATGCCAACCATACACATAACCTAAATTTAATAAATAAATTCAATAAAGCGCTGAGACAAACAATCTCTTTGCTGCCACATGGCCACATTTACAAGGAAATTGAGGTGAGAGGTCAGTTTTCACTTCAAGATGAGGCTTGGAGATGCCTGGGTTTCAAAGTGGAGGTCTTTAAATCTCACTTGTCTGACAGGTGGTAAGAAATTTACATTTAAATTGTCCAGATCAGCTTCTTATTTGTACTGCATTGTTGGACAAAAGAGGTTTCTTAGTCTAGCAAATCTTTTGTTGCTTGATCTGACCAACCATAGCATCGGTTCCTTTGTTTCAAACCTGGCCATTTCTTCTGACGACAGTAATTGTCATTTGCTCCGTCATTGCTTTTTCCCCTGTCTCAATTTGAATATTTTTCAAAATTACCTAAAAAACATGTGTGTTTGGGCTTTTGGTTTCCCTCTGAAAAGTGGCATCTTACAAAATTAAATCATTTTACTTCAAGGCTGGATTTACTGCTGTTGGTCTAACCAGAAAGGTTGACGTTTGTTAAAACTTTCTGAATGCTTGGAAATCCCATTCCTTGTTAAAGCCGAACATGTTTGCTCATATAATGATTTAAAAATAAATTTTAAAACCTTCAACAATACACTGACAATTTACCAGAATACATGTTGAAAATGCTATTTCAAACAAGTGTCAATAAGACCTAAAGTTTGTATCAAGACTAAATTGGATTTGAGTTTCTGGATTTGGAAGTGCCATTAGCTGGTTATTTAATTTCCTTTTTGATTGAAAAATGCAAGATTCAATAAATGCATAATTGTGAGTGAAGTGCAAATTACAGATGTTAGGAGAAATCATATTTTTGACAATTAATGCTGTGATCTTTTGTAACACTGAAGAATCTGATGAGATCTGGGTTATTTTGTTGATCAACTACCAGTATAGGGCTTAAACAGCAACTGCTTCTTGGGGGGATTGTTAGTCAAAAGTGCAGTGATAAGGGTGTTCCAAAAGATAAGGATATTTTTATATTTTACCCATTAATGGTTTTTTATACACTTCAGCATTTGAGGTCTTGCTGAGAGCATCAGAAGTGTGTAATGCACTGTTGTAACCAGTTTTGTAACCTAAGGCAGGTTTGCTGAAATCAGAATGTTAAATTTCAATTTTTCCTTACTCTTGCTTTAATCCACTTTTTCCCTTCATTCCAATCCTTAAAAATCTTTCTAATAACATTTCATCTGTTGTGCATATTGCTCTAATCTCAGAATACGCAAAAAGGTTTTTTGCTGCAGCATTGGGAGGAAGGTTGAAGAGGTGCTGGTGGATTCCGTGTAGTTTTTCTTGACAAAGTTGTTGCTGCAATACATCCTGAAATGAAGATAAATAGAGAAGATTGGCTGGTTGCTGATACATACAGGAGCATAAAATCAAATAAGGCATACTGTGACCCTTGCAGGACAAAAAGAACTCTATATGGTGCTGACCTCTTTCCAGGCAAATGACTACTACAGAAGTGAAGCAGCATCTGGGCAAGGGGAAAAAACGCTTCCTCTTAAAAAATTAATGCATAAAATTGTTGAGATGGTGCAATGATGCGTCAAGTCCAACAACCTGCACAAGCACTTGTTTTAGCAGTGCACATGTAGTGTGTGTTCAGGTAGCATGAAGGGCCTTTCTGTACAGTGAGTAGTGTGTGTTCAGGTAGCATGAAGGGCCTTTCTCTACAGTGAAGAACAAGCCATTAAGCATCAAATTTAGAATGCACACACTCTCTATTCCTCCCAGTTGTACTGGCATTTTTGAACTCCAGATTGGATGGAAATATTTCAGTTTTGAGCTGTTCTAGATTTCCTGAATACAATAGCTGCTGGTATGACCCTTTAGTATGGCTTATTGCTGCCTGAGGCAAGAATGGAAAAAAATCCACAATGTGAATAATAAAGACAAACCAAGAATCAATAATGTATTTGTTAAAAAGACTAAACTAAGTAGATTAAATGTGCCAGACAGAGTATGTTGCTTTCTCACCCAACCTGCCCTATAACTTTCTTCCACATATGTCTTTCAGGAAAAAAAAAGAACATCTTTAGTTCTTATTTTTTTTTCTTTCACAAGGAGTAAGTATATATTGTTTCAGCTGATTATATGCTCTTAGGAAATCTTTGATTTCCCTTGGACTGGAGATAAGAACAGTGCTTCAGTAGAAATAGTGTCAGATAGTTTTGTTTTTTCTTGTACATGGATGGCCTTCCCCAAATACTCTGTTGGTTTTAGATAACCCAGCTAGGTCTTTGGGTTACATCTGTTAGAACAATTGAACATGGTGGAAGTGATTTAAAGTCTAGGGCTGGGCTGGGAACACTGTCTGTGTTCTTGATGTAATTTTGTATTTCTTTCATTATTGCCTATGTTATGTTTGATTCCTCTGAAGTTTCTCAGACTTTTTATGCTGCCGTCTCCCTTCATTTTGCAATGGTGGCTCATGTCCATTACATACATGTGTTTCCCCAAGTTCTTGTAACTCCTGTCATGGTATGCTGCCTATTCGAGTCAAAGTACTGCGAGCTCCAGCATAGCCAACAGCCCTGATACTGTCTCTCACATTCAACCCTTCTCCCCAAAATCCTACTCCCTGGCTTGCAGCAAGAGGTTCCATGCTCCCTCCCTCTCCTCCTCTACCTCAGTCTGCTGCTCTTGTGTGCATTTTCCTGGCTTCTGCTGTTGGCACAAAGATCCTGTCAGCAAGAAGAGCAAGCCTCTCATGGAAATTTCTACCCCTTCTCTCCCTGCCCAGCCTGTAGTGGCAGATATATTAGTAGACATCAGGGACTCAGTAAGGAGTGGCACATCACGAATATCTCTACTTCAGCTGAGCCTTCAATTAGAGCCTGCAATCAATAGCAAATGAGGAACAGGGCTTGGCAAGGTACAGAATCATTTATTCCCACTGCTAAACAGATCATCCCTTGGTGCTTAGAGACAGTGTGTCAAGGAGGGCCTGGGTTAGTGTCAGTGGAGGTTAAGGAGGTGATCACTGCCCTGCACCACACTTTTCAAGAGTAAGTACCAGTTTCATGTAGAATTCAGAGCGTGTGGATGCATGGGGGTTGGTTTGGTTGGGTTTTATCTCCTGTGGCATTAGTAAGACACTTTAGGAAGGTAGGATTGATTCCTTACACTTTGCTTCACTTGAGAACAACAAGGCATCTTTATTTAAATCAGTGGGTAGAATAAATATTTAACCTTGCTGGAATTGTAACTACACTGAAGCCAATATCCCATTGCTGTGTAATTCAGTGTATGATGGGAGATTTCACAGCTGACTAGTGCTTTACTCTTTGTTTTAAATTACTTTGGTTGTTTTATGTTGCCACCCTAAAACCCAACTTGTTTGCTATATATGGCTAAATAGAAGATTAAATACTCTGTATTAGGAAGCTCATGTACACTTTGAAATCTCTTTCAATTAACATTTCTTTGTACAACGCTTGTTTCTGGAATAGCAATTCTGGATATGGTGTAAAGTGTGTTTAAAGGAGAACGATGTGCTTGAGCTCAGGAACAGCTGCATACATGTGTTTAAACAGCTGTGTAATTTACACAGACATTGCATATACACTCTCATAGGTAGATTTTATAATTGCAAAACTACCTGCCTAAGTATATCTTCCACTTACATTTGCATTGTGTATGCTTTCTCTTACCACAGGAGAATGCTAATGGCCAAAGCAGTGAGATCTTTTTCCTTTAAGTGTTGTGGTGATGTCTTTCTTATCTTTCCCCTACTATGCTCAGCTTGAAGCCTTAATGTTCTACTTGGGTATTAGAAATTCCGTGACAGACAAAAAAGCTCCATCACACAGCACAGTAAACAGCACAGCTACAAAACAGTTTTGCTTCCCAGAGTCTCCAAGTATTGCTTTCTGTGGTTTTTTTACAAGACAGCTAGAGAATCCATTTCTCCATGATCTGATCCCCCTGCAAGCATACTCCTTTACAAATGCTGGAAAAATGAAACCAAAAACTTGACTTGTAATAAAAAAAATCTACTGACTACTGCAGAAAAGTGAAATTCTTACACACATGCAGCTCTCCTTCAGAATGGCATTATGATACTTCCTGCAGCAAGGTACTCGTATGGGAGCTCTGTTCCTCCTCAGTAGCCCAAGTGTAAATGCATTTTCACTAAAACTTCTTCCCCCCTCCAATGCTATTAAACATCAAACAACTAAGTAAACTTGAAATCTAGTTTTTCTTCAGTGGAATCTTTAGAGTTATTGGTGCCAGCCTCTGCTCACATGACCTACATAATTGCAGTGTATGTCTCTGTTCAGCTGACACTTTTAACACAGTTATATGGCAGGTATTTTTCCAGTGATATCAACATGGCAGAATGTGAAGTGAAGCATAGTCTGATATTGTGTGTTTCAGAGAAAACAGGAGTGACCTTGTTTGTCTTGCATCTTAGCCACCTTTTGGCAGCTGACTTCTTTCAGCCACAGCCTTAAGCTGAGCCCAGACATACAATAGAAAAGCACCTGAGTTGCAGATAGTGCAGGTGAGATGATGTGCTGATCAGACAAGAGGCCCCTGTCAGACAGAACACACTGGGCACCTTTTCTGACAAGCCAAGGCTGAGCAAGCCCTGTTACCAAGAGAGTCCATGTATCTTGACCTGCAACTTGTCTTGATGTCGCTGGCTTACGTGAGCTTCATCATGTTCCCTGGTGCCAACACTGACCCTGACTGACTTAACCAAGGATCCCTGTGTTACCCAGTGCACTTCGGTGGCTGAAGAAAGGCTCTCCCTTATTTCAATTCTCTACCAGCTCGGTGTCACTGTATCAGAAGAGAGAAGTTCTTTTGAGATTCTTTATTAACCACCTTCCACCAGCTGCATCTGTCATGTCAGTTGAATGCAAGTGGAAATGATTCTTCAGGAACCACATGTAGTTTTCAGTTGCTGCTGAATTTTTTCACTCAAGGAGAATGTAAAGGTGTGTACCTTTCTTGGGGGTAATTGAGAAGCGTGTAACGATTTCTTCCGAATAATGTTTTGTTTATGCATATTGAAAATTTCTTACTTCCCCTTTTGGTTTTACATGAATGATAATTAATTTCTGTAGCACAGTCCATGAAGGATACAGTGAATTGGTGCAACTTTGTTTCTCAGGGTAACAGAAAGGTTACTGGCTTTTCACAGTACTTAATTTTCACTGTCTTTCTTAGAGTTACTTTTTGAGTGGAGCAAATAAGGTTTTCTCTGGCTGAATGAGTTCAATACAGCAAGGTAGGTTATTTAGCAGAAGATTCATGGCTCTTCTGTTTAGTCTTCAACATAGCTAAACCAAATGAGGGTATTTTCTTTCCAGGTTATGAGTGTCCACAAAAATGATCAAGGTAGGAACTTAGCTTTTTTGTCCAATCACTATGTGAGAATGGTTATTAAAAAAAAAAAAAAAAAAAAAAAAAAAAAAAAAAAAAACAAAAAAAAAAAAAAAAAAAAAAAAAAAAAAAAAAAAAAAAACGAAAAAAAAGAAGAGTGAAAGAAAAAAGCAAAAAGCTCAAGAATAGCAACAAAATCAGCTTTAAGGTAGAATACTATCATCTCTGCTTCCAAACAGAACGGATTTACCATGGTAATGGGAATCAACCTAGCATGAGTGAATTCATTTTGACTACTAAAATACATCTTTGACAAGATGATTATATGGGATCAGTTGCAAGATTATGCTGCTTATTTCACAGCTGAAGGACAAGTGGATGTATTGAGTTAACCCTACCTCAGGCATGCTGGGCGATGCATCTCATTTGTTCTCTCTTACTATATAAGCAGTGTCATTTGTGTTGTCAATAGCTGGCCTTAACCCACATGGCCATAATGAAGCACAGTTATTTATGTGTCTGTTGTGATTCAAAAGGTATTTATAGTACCAATACCGGGTTTCAGAACAAATATGGAATAAATGCTTGGTACTTTTTTTCTTTCCCACTTCTTCTTTCCTGTAAAACATTCCTTATATTCCATGCCATCTGGTGGTGATGATTCTCACACAGCAAGTACTTGATGCATGGTGGAGATACCCTGTCATACTGACTGCAGAGACAGCCTTCAATACAGTCCCACAGTTTAAAAGTGACAAGCTACTATTTGAAGAGCATTATTTATATATCTATAAACATATTGACAAATTTATAAACTTAAAACATGGAAGTTTTTCCATTTTAACAGTCTTGTTGATTAAGCCGTGGGACTCAGGGTTGATTTTAGCACACAGAAACAGTCCACAAACTGTTAGCATCCTGATATATGCACAAATATGCCAGTGTAGATATTTTTCTGAGAAAATATGAAAACACATAATGATTATTTGTGTTGATGTGCATTTGGTTCCTTTCATGATTTGCTTCAAAATGAAACCATTAAAACTGGCAAATAAGAGTATTAAGCCTGTGACAAGCCTTTTAGAATCCGTAGAGAAGGGAATGTGTTTTAAATGAATAAAAACCTGCCTAGCGCTTAGGCTGTGCTAACAAAAAAAGATACAGATCATTTTTTTACCAGGATGAGTTTATTTACAGAAAACATTAGGCATCTCAGTTAAACTGACAAATTATAACACTTATCCCTACATCTACTGAAGTGATTTTCTGGATTGACATTTGCTAGTTAGTATTATAGCCCTCCCATTATAATCTGTTATCTTAATCCTCAGATAGATCATCTTACAAAGTGTGATTACTTAATATCTGTGTTTTGTTAATGGGCTTTTCATGGGGAGGTGGCATTACCTGATTGTAAGTTAGACATTTTTAGTAAGATTGGATCAAGCACAATAAAAGAGGCAGATGAAGCATCTCCACATAGTTTGGGAGTCCCTGAAATAGATTTCTGTTAGTTTTGTGTCACAAAATGCTTGTTGCACTGTTATGCATTGAAGAACATTTTGCAGGGCCAGAAATTGGACTCTATGATCCTTGTGGGTACGTTTCAACTCAAAATAGTCTATGATTCTATAAACTATTGGTGTACGTTTTTCTGATACTGCACAGATAAATTAGGCACAGAGTAACAGACATTTACAATTGACTAAATGTTTCTCTGCTGAATCCCCCAAACACAAAACACTGAGCATTTACAAAAGGGTGTCTAACAACGGGGAATTAAATGCATATTTTCTGTACATTGATGAAACAGGGAGACTTATGTTCTTACCAGTTATGTTCCAGGGAATAAATACAAAATGTAATGGGAATGTCAGTGTATATCTCTAGTTACTATCTTAGTTCTTCTCCTCACTCTTCTCTCCTAAAACAGCACATTTATGTCATATCAGATACTTCAAAATAATTCTGCTATATCTTATCATGCCTTTGCAGGAAAATTATGGCTGTGATGACTGCAAGGATTCACACAGCCTAGAGCTTGCTTTGCCAGCCATTTTGCAGGTCAGGGTTACAATTTCCAGGAATAAATATATATACCAAGTAAGTTGGTAAATAAATATATTTTACCAAGTAAGTTGGTAAAGCCCTAGAAAGAGTTGCAGAAGCTCATAAGTTTGAAGACCTTTCAAAGCTTTCCTAGGCTGTCACTGTGGGTAGTGTCTGTGCAAAGACATACCAAAAGCAGTGGAGTTCAGATGAGGTGTACTTATGTGATGGTAGCAGCATGCACATCCTCGTTCTACTGACTTAGCAGGCTTGCACCCACTGTGCCATCAGCTGTGATGATGAAAGATGTGCTGTATAGGATGGCTCCTGAACTCAGAAGGGCACCAGAGGAGTGGTTGCTCACATCCAGAATTTTGCTGTACTTGAGGAATTGGGATCCTGGTAATGGATGGACAGATCAGCTGGCACTGCAAAATGCAGATGATGGCAGTAAAATTCTCATTTGCTGAAGCAGCTCATCAGGAACCAGACACAGCCTGTGCTGTTTTTGTGGTATAGCTGGGTATGTTGCCAAGATGTTCACTGTGGAGGTGGAGGATGTAGAAAGCTCGGTCCAAGTTAGATACCTGTGTCTGTGGGTAGGTACACTTCGCCACACACCTGTCCATGACATACAACCTGCCATCTCTCTCTTTTTCTCCAGGCGGATAAACCCAGTGAAGTCCTGTACCTCATGGCCAATGTGTGCTTCTATGTGCCCTTGTCCTTTTCAGTATGCTGGAGAAGCACTCACTGCAGTAACATGGCCCAGTGTCACTCATTACTTTACCTGTTTTATCTTTTGTGAAATTGAGCCTTTAGCCAGAATTGCCTGAGCTGCTGCTCCAGCAGTCAGTTAACTCTGAGGCTCCTCGAGCTCATTTCTCTCAAGTAATTTGATTCCCACGTGCTTCCTGAGATTGCTTTCTTGATGAAAGTGGGAAAGGGGGGATGGGGGTGCAAATGGGAGCAGACCAGAAATGATATGGCAGGCAAATGTAGGTTAGAGATAAAAACAATGCAAAGGCATGTTTTGAAAGATCCCATCTCGCTTTATCTTCCTTTAACCCAGTCCTATAAATAAAAATGTTTTTCTGTTTGAGAATCAGAGACACAGGGGCTTTTATGCTGGTGCAGGGTTTGCAAAAGGAGGCTAATTCCATCCTGCTTTTGCATAAAGTCAGTAAGATAATCCTTTCCTTAAAATTACCAGATATGTGTGTAAAATGCTAATTAGATGATTCTTTTTGGGGGATAGTTAATCATAAAAGGCTCAGATGGATTTCAATGGATTTTTTAAAATCATACACAGAATTCAAGGCTGTTTATTTAGGTTGCTGAACTGTTTCCTTTACATTAGGACTTAGGAGTAATTGAACACCAGTTTTCTAGATAAGGTTCTATTTAAGCCTGGTTAGTACAGCAGCAGTTTCTAAGTGGTGTACAATTTATGGAGAGATTCTATAGAATCCCCAGTGCTTTATCACCGTTTTGGCCAACGACCCTGCTGGTAAGGGAGTGAAAAACAAGCCTGAAAAGTTAATCTTGCTGGAGGGAGAATTGTTCTGAAAATAAACCATTCAGTGCATAAACAATAGTATATCAGTTGTCTGAAATACGCATTTGTCCCTCTGCATAGTATTCATTTTATGCCCAGGCAGAGCTACCACACTCAGCGTATGGAATTTCTATGTGAAAAAGTCCCAGTTTGTTAGCTAGGATATTACTAATTTGAGCAGATGGTCTGCTTAGAGCTGTGTTATTTTATATTATGAAAATGAAGCTGTTGGAAGTCCCTGCTTTGGGTTTCGTTAGTGGTCATTAGTTGGTGTCATGAGACATATGCCTTGTTGATATCAGCAGTATTATTAAATGTTATAAGAATATATTTTCCCAGCAGCAATAGAAGTATCCACAGTAACATTTGTAGGGTCTAAGCTAATTTTTAACCTTGGACTTGGTAAGTACGTTTTTAAAAATGTAAAAATACGCTTTATTGAGAAATGTATTCAAATGAAGCACATGCTAAATGTTGGTATTATCCAAAATTGACTATTTTACTTGCTTTTCTTGATGAATGGTTGTCATCTGTCACTTCAAAACAGTACACATGCTGCTGGAGCAAATCTTTGCAGAGTCAATTTACAGCGAGTGATGTTTTGGGAATGTAATTCAGTGGAAGGATTTTGGTTTGGGTTGGGTTTTTTCCTAATCTTTCATTGCAAAAATTCTGAAAAAGGGTTAAATAAGATATAAGTCAAAAAGCTAAAAATTTGTAGTTTCTTGCAGTATCTGTGTTTCAGTGCAAGGGTGATGTATGATGTAAGAAGGGCTGTATCTACCTAGCTGTATGCCAGATTTCATGTCTCTTTCTAACCCTGTTGCTTGCTTGTCCACTATGCCTGCAGCTCTATCTCTTCAAAGCCTGTTCTATTAATCTAACCTACTGAGAGCAATTCATACAGTTTATGGAGTTTTATTTTTAAATCCTCACAGAAGTTATTTGCTGCCCCCAAGTTAGGAATTTAAAGGAAAATTAAATTAAGGTGCCTAAGTAATGAAAGCATCCTTGGATTTGATAGGTAGAAACCATCAAAGCAAAAAGCCTGTATCCCTAGAAAGATTTTTGCTACTGTTTAGTGCTGGGGGGAGTTACTATTGCTAATATATCATGCAACTAAGGCCTTAAGTTCATATGCTTATGCTTCATGAATTCTTTAATTTCCAAAGTTGTTTGTTATTATTTAGGTCATAAATTGAGAGATTTCCAACTCTAACATTTCTCTCTTTATAAGGCCTATGGCACTGGGGTCGTAGTGTGGTATAGTTTTGCTGACAGATGGATTAAAGAAAGAAAGCCTTAAGAAAGCCCTTATGCCTTAGGAAATGTCTGAATTTTTCTTGCTGCCATGAAATGTAAGCCTAGTATTCGTTACTCTGATATATGTGTTGAGTGGTTGCTTGTCTAGTATGACACATACATAGCTCTCTATTGCTTCTTCTTTTCTTGAGCAGTGGACCTTTCTTAACTAGAGTCAAGTAAAAAAAAATCCAATAAAGCACTGTTGGGCCTATTTTCAGTTTATTTAGCTGGGGAAAAATGTAACTGATGTTACCTAAAACCTTTATACACATCTGTGAACAATGGAGTTGACCAACTGTAATTCCAAAATATTTTAAGGAATAGGAAGAAAAAAGCCCAGATTTTTGTTTTCTTATATATAAAAGAAATATATGCCTTTTATTTATCATTTCTTCTCTTTTTAGGTTTTCCAAATGAGCCTGCTGCTGTCATTGCCCTTAGCACTATTAAGGAATGGTTAAGCAAGAATCACAATGAGGTATGGAATAAAATAAATCTTTTCAAATTTATGTCTAAGGTTACAGTCTTTGACTCCAAAATGGTGAAAAGAGTAAACACAGGCTTGAGCCTTGAAGTCTTTTATTATTTAGTCTTAAGACCAATGAAGTCAGGTCAGGACAATATAGCCAGGGAAAGATTTTTATATCTAAAAGCTATACTAGAGCTCAAAGGAAATATCTTTGTTTGAAACCATAGTGTGCATTTCCTGTGCATTGTAAACTTTCTTGGCAAAGCAGAAGACTATTCTCTTCCTAAGCTGTTTCTGAATGTCAGAGTTTTTGGAAAATAATGAGGAGATTCTTGGAAACGAAATGTGTATACCAGTTGTCAGTGGAAATGGCCACCAAAGGTCAGTGGTGTTCCAGAGGTCATCTTACAATAAAGAGCTGTAGGATCCTACTTTCTATTTTCATTAATTTTTTTGTTTGCTTACTGTTAAGTGTTCATTTTCGCAAAAGCACTCACTATATATGTGAATTTTTAATAGTACTGGTCATCTTCCAGTGGCAACATAACACTGATTATTTGTACAAGATAAAAAATGCTTTTAACAGAATGATCTGCATCTCTCCCCTTTCTAGCTTTTGTCTTTCTGTATTCCTAGTGTTGGAATTGGAGAAGGGCAGTAAGGAAGTGGCAAAACAAATAAAATAATCATGTCCTAAGCTAACAGTCTGTCTGTTTCCTTATGACGACAGCCAGCAGATTTCAGACAGTTAAAGTAGTTTAGTATTTTGTCTGAAAACATTGAACAAAGCATCCAGTGAAGAAGCACTGCATACAGGGACCTAACTAGTAGTATTTTTCCTCTAGCAATGTATTCAGGGAGCCTATTTCTTCGCAAGGAACTGATATGTCAGGGTATGAATTTAGTGGGTTTATGTGGTTTGGTTTGGGTTTTTTGCCAAATTTGAATTGAAACGAAGTAATATGTTGAGATTGGAATGGTACACTGAGGTTTTGAAACCTGGAAGTACACTAAGGAATGCATACCTGTTTGGACACTGATTCTTTGTAGCACTGAGTAGTTGGTTGCTGTGGCTTTTGCTGCTGTCACAGTTGCTTCTCACAGCTAGAAATCTGAGCAGTAAAACAGGAGTTTTGGATGGACAGGCTTCATTAACACTATTAGTGCCTAAATCTCATGAGCTTAGCCCTGAACTTTTATTTTTGGGATCTTGTCTGTTTGTAATTTTAATCTTAACCTTAACGTGTAAGGCTAAAACCAATATGTTTCTACTGCTTACCATCTTGTAATTCCTCCTAGCTTCATTTTTACCACATAATTTAAAAAATAGGCTGAAAGGTTTTTGGTTTTTACTCCAGAAATAAGCTCTTCTTCCTTAAAAGCTGAGTCTGTACTGTATATACACCTCTTGCCTTGCTCCTCACAAACTCCAGTTTAACCAGAATTACTTTTAAATAAGTAGCTGTAGTTTATAATGTTTGGACAGTGAAAGGAGCCCAGGCTGTCCTAACTACAAAGCAATTGTTTAAAGTTATCCTACTGATCTCACACCACAGCTGTTTTTTCAGTTTGGACTATTACAGCTCGTAGTTGTTGTCTTAAATGTTGTCTTCCTAAAATCCTGAATCCCAGCCTCACCAAGCTGAGGTCTCACACTGTTAGATGCACTTGAAGACATACGGGTGGTGCAATTATTGCATATTACTGATTATGGCAATTCAGAGCTGTTCCCCCAGAGTTTTTGTTGATTTTCAAAGGAAATGAAGTATTAGGTCTCCACCAAGATACATTTTGAGAGTTTGGTTATCCACAGCTTTGTACTTTCTCACATGAAGCTTACCCTCTTCCTAAGGTTTTTCCACAATCCACTGGCTTGAATTTTAGACTGTGGCATACTAGCCTGTTTTACATGTTATAAATAGGACAGCAGCAAAATAAAGATACTTAATTTTATTGAAGACAGCAGTAACTTATGCAGTAAAAGGGATCTTTGGGAAGCATAACATTACTGGGTTGCTGGTATTTAATGAGTATAGCAAGGTGAGCATAGTTATCTGGTTTAAAAGAACTGATGTAGCTCTGTGCCAGGTGTCAATCTGATCAATTTTATATTGTTATGGAATCATATTGCTATGGTTTATACTGCAAGGGACCTTGAAGTACATCTAGTTCCAACCCTTGCTATGGGCAGGGATGCTACCCACTAGACCAGGCTGCTCAGAGTCCCATCCATCCTGGCCTTGAACACTTCCAGGGATGTGTACACCTATTCCCTTGGATTAGATTTTGTGCTTTGAGTAGTAATATTATACATTACCCAAGCTTTTCCCCGAAGTAGCTCATCATACAGCAATGGATTGAAAAAGACTTTCTGTGCTTTAATACAGTCTGCTCTTATTGCACACAGCCATATGATATAGTCCTTTCTACAAAGTTGTGTTGTAAAAAGCAATTCCCACTACCCCCACTGGATATTTAAATTCACATTTTCTAGTCTGGGAGCAAAACCGCTAACAATCTGGCATGAGGGCAGCTTTTCAGAGTGCTGTCCACATCTCATTCCTGTTATAACTGACCAAACCTGCTCCCCTGGTATTGCCTGCTCTGTCATGATTAGTTGGTGTGTCCTGCTAACAGCCTCTCCTGAACAAGAGAGGCCTTCTACACTTGGCTCTGCCAGAGTTAAATTAATCAAAGTCAGCTTCTTTCCCTCAACCTTTGTTCTGCAATCTGCCTTACCTGTGAGAAGGTTCTGCTCCTGCTCTGCTCCTGTCCCAAAGGTGTCTGGCAGCCAGTTACGCCCTTGGACCTAACCACTCAGTAAGGTCTCAAACTCTTTGATTGTAGAATGTGAATTGACTGAGTGAATTCAAGAAGTTTTAGTGCAAGATAGATAGAATGCTCACTAGGGAATCTGCCTCCATAGCAATGCACCTGGCAAGAGCAGGTAGGTGAATAAGATGGAAAGCTCACAAATTTCCAAGTCTTTTGTTGTGCTCTACAGCAGCCACGTCTCCTCTGCCTTCCAGCAACACAGGAATCTGTGTCAAATTTGGGAAAGATAAGGCAATATTCTTGTTTTCAACTCTCTACCTTCCTGTAGTACTTCTTTCCTTTGATGCTATAATGAAGATTTTTTACATATTAATTCCAAATATAAATAAATCGGTTGCTATCTTCCTTAGTCAGCCCAGGGGCCTGAAAATGTAACTTGAATGACTCCTGCAAACTGTGTCAGAGTCCTGTGAACTTCTCTGTCATAGTATTTAAAAGACAAGTGATTTGCATTTAATAAAATGTTTTCTTATCCAAGGCCATGGTTGTGGTTGACCCTCGGGTGTTTAGGTAAAAACTTATTAGCATGCTTAACTCTGATGTCACTCAGATGAATGTCTCATTACCATGCGAATGGAGTTAGCTCCTTTCTGAGGTTAATTGTTACAAAGCAACAGAGATATATTTCTATTGTAATTTACTCAACATACAGCCACCATAGTCCAGCAGCCTAAAACTCAACTGCATAAAGTTGGCTGGGGAAAACAACCCTATTGTAAGTAGTGGTTTGGACTCAGTTGTGTGTGACAGCAGCACCGTTCTGCTCTTGAAATGAAGCCCATAGTCAAACTAATCTCTGACCATGCTTTACACCAAGGTCTGCTGACTTGCAGCCAGAGGGCAAATACAGTTTAGAAGCTGGTAAATGGTTTTATGCTGTAAGTGTAGAAATCCCTTGGAGCAAACTCTCCGGTATGGCCTCAGTCAGCAGTAGTGGTTAATTTACAGCAGGCCACCTAGGCTATCTCCTTAGCAAACTGTGTTTTCACATTTCACAAAGTGCTCCAGAGGTTTAATAGAATTCTTTAGAGCACAAAATAGAATTGGAGTCCATTCTTCAGGAAATTATACCCTGGGATTCATTTTTAAATGCACATTAAATTCTTTGACCAGGTCAGAATGTTTCTTTCTGGGGTAATTTGGCAAGGTTTGAGGTGTTACCACCTGGTTTCCTATAACGGTATCTCAACATTTGTCAACAAATGTATCAAAAATATTGTGACAACTTAAAATACTGGCCCCCCTGCATTATTGGGGGTGATGGGGAGAGGCTTATCTTTGGTTTTTTGTGGCAGATATCTAGGAATGTTTGCAATAATAGAAACTATCTACTTTTGCTTTGCTACGTTTCTCAAAAGGGTGAAAACGAAAAAGATCTCAGTGTATGCCTCACCATACAATACACTGGCATGAAAAGCCTCAGGACTTTTTCACTGCTCAAGAAAAGACTTGAAATTAACAGCACATTTAGTTCAAAGTATTGTTCTTTCTCTTGCACAATATCTCACAACATTTATTACACACCCTGGTAGAATAATAACTAGGAAAGTGCGATGGCAATGTACGTGCTTTGAAATAACTGATACAAATTAAAAGCACATAAATGGGAAATAAATAAACACATTCTTGATTCTTTTTCATTAGACTCATTGCTGAAGAGGGACTTTTTTCTTATTTTGCCTGAAGTACATGAGGTCCTTGTGTTTTAGCAGGTAGTTATGTATCATCCCACAGCCAAAAAAAAAGTGACCATTTCCAACAAAGCAGGATGAGCCAAATCCTGGTCCACCTGAAATTAGTGGAACTGTGTTTTAATGGGGGTGGGGAATAGGTCAGGATCACACTTGCTATACTCCTCCTGACAAAAATGTTCATGAGGAAACCCATGTTTGTCTAGTTAGGCCCACTCCAACATGGGTGCCCTGCACCTGTGCTTCCTTTTGTACTGTGCTCCATCCAAATATGATATATGGGGGTATTTTCCACTACTGAGGTAACTAAAGGCAGGCTATCTCACACACCTAAAATGGTGCTGGGTACTGGTGACCAGTTTGGAGAGAGATGTTGTGATGGCCAGCCACTGTCTCGGAGGGCAGAGCAAAGGGAGCTGCCACTGCTCTCTATTGCACAAGGCAGGCTTGCCTGCCTTGCAATTTCACTATTATTTTTTTGTTGTTGGTTTTAATTTCTCTAATCCCCTCCTTTTGGTGGTCTCAGCAATCTAATTCTGGCTCTTCATTCTTCAGAGACAGTTAAACAAAGTGGCATGCTGATATGAGGTCTAGTCTTTATCTCTGCAGAAGGATGCAGATGGAGACAGGGTGTCTTGGAAAATGTTGCCTGATGCAGTTCCACTTAATGTAACCTCAGTTAGAATCCCTTAGGGCAGAGCAACTAACTTGCAGCATGTATTCCACAAAGGAGTGGAGTAGCTAGCTGACAATATTTAATTAATGAAAGCAAGTTTAAAAAAACCCCGAACATGTATATTAATGCAAATATCTCCCCTTAAGACAGCATGACTTTTTGTTTTGTTAGTTGTGGGAGTCTGGATAGTCAATTTTGCCTTGGCCAAGCCCACAAGCTTGTTTTATCTCCTCCCTAATTTATGTTAATCCCCTTATGTTTATTCAATTTTGTAGTTTAATATTGCATAGGTTCTGGAAAGTTCTGTCATACTCGACGCCCCATTGTTAGTTTGTACTGGTTTACGCCCACAAATTGTGTGATTGGGTGTTGTAGCCTTAATCCCTCCTCTGACCCTCCTCCTTCCTCTATCCTCATTGGTTATGTACCGTTTCTTCTCCCTTTTTCCTGGACCTTAAATACCTGTTCCTGGACCCTCAGACCTGCCTTTGTAGCCATACCCCTTCAGCCTCACTTCCTTTTCCCCTGGGGAATAAAGTGTTGCCTGGATTACAAGCTACGAGGTCTCCCTCGACTTCTTCGCCTCCTCCTGACGTGCCTGCTTCCATCCGCCCCCGTGTGGAGCCCTCTGAGAGTTCCCTGGCAGCAACTGCTCACTGACGCGCGGGCAGCACTCGGGCGACTGCTTGGACTGCGTCAGTTAGTTTCCATGTTTACAGTTTTACAGTTGTCAACAAAACCATGTGAAATTTTGACAAAAATATATATATTTATACCTAAGGTGGTATTTTTTACAGCAAATTTGGGCCTGTGGTGACATGTATTTATTTTAAAGAATATTTATTACTCAGAAATAAAGCTCTGAAAATACAGGTTTCTACTGAAGCCACTGACAGATCCTCAAGGACAGTAAGGGTGCTGATAAAAATTCATCTGGCTATTTTGGTTGCTCTGATATGCCAGTATCACTTGATTAACATAATCTCCTCCCCTCCCCCAGCACTGTTCTCTTGGGTAGGTTAAAAAATGATCTCCTTTCTATTTCTACATTCTAATTAGGTGGTAATCATATGCTGCTCTGATTGAAATGAAAATCAACCATCATGACACTGTCATCTTGCTGAAGTCGAGGAAAAAAATGCTTTTCAACTGGTACAAAATTAAGATGATATACTTGCTCTGTGTAGCTGCTTTCTCACCAGGCTCAGAGAGATTCGGTGCTGTCCCCAAAGCCCAAATCTAACTATCATCCCAACAGAAAAGTCATTTTTTGAAATGATAAGGCAGCTACCAAGGCAGCAGTGCTTTTCTTATATGTTTTTCAGGCTGCTGTTTAGTTAGAGGGCTGATAAAGCGAGGTGGACAGAGCCGGTCTTTGTTACACACAATGCTTAATTTATTAGCTTGAAAAGGTTTTAGTATCTTTGCTACAGCTACTGAGAAACAGGCAGGAAGGATCCCTCTTGGACAGAACTCTTAGAGTTCGTGATGGCTGGGAATGTCCCACAGAGATGTCCTGTGGGATGGTTTCTGAGAATCTCATTTGTGACCAAAATGAAACTGGGAGGAAGGAGTTGGTGACATGGCTTTCTGTCAACCCTTCCATCTAAAATTTGTGGAGAATCAAGGAAATCCATGCATAGTGTAGATGTTTTCGCTGAATACCTCTTTGTAAAGTTTTATCTAACCTTCGTGTACTGCATCAAAAATACCTTCAGTAACTCCACTACAGCTAATGAGTGTCACTAATACCAGACAGAGCTCTGCGTGGGTTCGTTTGTGTTTACAGCAGTTAACTATTTAATAATTGAAATTTGTCAAGCAATTTATTCTTTTTATCCTTACAATTTAATAGCAGTTATGATAGCAGGAGCCTGGATAGCTTGAAAATTCTACAGGCATGTAGCTAAATTAACAAAATTGTCTCTACTTGAGGGCTGAGATTTTGTCTTCTTTCTTTGATTTATTTTTTTCCTTGTGATTTCTGTATGTTTAGAGGGGCCTTACAACTATAGTGAGCTGTGTGAAAAAATACTTTAAAAAAGCAGAAACAGTGGCTTTATTTTCTTTCTTGTTACTTCTTGCATGATAAAAAAGATCAGGATAAGAACTTTTTATTTCTGTATTGGCTTTCAGCCAGAAAGCTGATAATTTCAACTGGCTTCTCAAATCAACATAATGCAGAGGAGGTCCAGCCTTCGTTTTGGAAAGATTCAGTTATTCTTGCTGCCCTTCTGAAGACTTTAAATCGGCTCATGTTCCTTACCCTGTGTGTATGTAGAAATAAATAGGTGAGGAATAATGGTCCATGTAGCTCGAGTGAGATTCATGGATAAAATACTTCATGAGTAATGGAGAAATTGCCATTACAATCTTTGTTTTGCTTCTGAGCTCTTCACGTTAGTAAATCTGTTGTGATTTATGTTTTGCTTTACTTTGGTGTCTGACTGAACTCTATCCGTGGATTACAGCTGGGTCTTAGCAGGAGCTGCGCTGAGATGGGGTAAGAGGAAGGAGACGGTGGAGAAGGTTTTCCTTCCATCCGCTCTGTGGAGGTTTGCAAGGAGGATCCTGTTGTGGAGACAGTGCTTTGGGAGACTCGAAGGAGACGCTGCCTGCCAGGGATGGGTTCGGCTGGCAGTCACCAGCAGATATAAACCAGATAGGATGGATGGGTACCAGCTGCTGGCCAGGCTGGCTGCCTAGCCACTATCCCCTGGGAGAGAGATGGCACTCTGCTGTCACAGGCAGCAGCCCTTCCACATAAGCCAAGAGCACGTGCTTGGTTTTGCTGGCACTTCCCTGGCATCCTGCAGAGTGTGTGATGGCTTCTTTGGGTGTTTTGTTTCCAGTAAACTCACGTGGCTGCTTTGCTTTTGGAAAGCTGCCACTTTGGTTTGATTTAAATTCAGTTCTCTTGCTTACAGTTTTTCCCAAAACACAATGTCCAGTGTGGAATATGAGGGTGAAATAATTCTAAAATACAAAAAAAATACATTAGATGACTCTCATACTGAAGCAAACATTGGATCACCCTATGAAGAACCAAACTGGTGTGAAAGAGATAACTGTAAACAGAATGTTTTGTTAGGTTTTATTCTATTTTCTCATCTCTAGTAGTTTTGTTCGCATTTTTTTACCCTCTGTGGGATAAGAATTAAGAGGAATGCAAAGCAGGCTCCAAGCTTGAAGAATATAAAGAAGTTTATTAACAGAACTAAAAGAAAAAGGATTAAAAAGGGCCAGAATAAACCTTCAGAACACTTCTCCTCCCCCCATCCTCCTCCCTCTTCCCAGTTACAACATAAAGGCACAAACTTGGGATTATTTCAGTCAGTTTATCCACTCTGTAATAGTCTTTCATCAGTTCATTCAGGGAGAGGAGTCTCTTTTGCCCATGCTATGGGGCCTCTCCACAAGGAGTCTTCTTGCGGCTTCCAGGTCACAGCACAACAGCTGCCCGGGGTGGTTTTTTCTGCTGGCATGTGGGAGTCCCTTCCCTC
>VZRQ01006817.1:1647307-1696831 GCA_013397975.1 Machaerirhynchus nigripectus
AGTCCATCACCATAGCTTCACAAAAGAATTTCAGCTTTTAGCGTCTCCTCTATCTCCTCTCTCTCTCTGGGCTTCAGCTTTTTCTTCTTCACTGACTTTGGTGTCACTATCATGGTATCTATTCATATGCCTTTGCTTTTCCCTTTCCTCTGACCTGGGAGAGGATTGATGTCTGCAGGTCTCATCTTTTCTGGGGAACTTACAGTTCAGAAGGGGTTCATCTTACCCAGAGTTTCCAGCTGGAGCTTACCTCTCTCTGTTGGTTGCATGATCTCTGCCGGGCATCGGCCGGAGCTGCTCTCACTGTAAAATTCATTTCTGCGGCCGAACCGGAGAGAGAGAGAGGGCCATCCCGGCCTGCATGGAGCCGCGGGCCGTGGCCCGGCCCCTGCCAGGCTGAGACGGAGCAGGGCCATGGCCCCAGCCCCTGCCAGGGCCAAGTGGTCAGGCCTTGCCAGGCCCAGCCCGGCCCCCGCCGAGCCGAGCAGGCAAGCCCAGGTACCTGTCCAAGGGCCGGAAGCAAGAGAGAGTTCCCGCGCCTCCACACGGTTTAAATATGTAGATTTCAAGAAGCGTTATTGGTCTAAACAACTGTCCATCAACTCAGGTTCAAACCAACACAGCATCTAAGATCTGGCCAACTCCTACCATCATTTCCGACCACATTAGCCATCACCAGCAGGTCACAATCAAATATATGCAGAAGGAAAACCCACATGGATCCTTATAGCCAGGGGATTCCCTGTGGGGAAAAGTATGAGTTTATTGCTGCTAGACTTTAGCATCTTGACATATAGTTTGAGATACATGATTCTGACATTTAATAGGTTAGATTATATTGGCCACATACTTTATAGGTTCTGTATCCTACTGTATTCCTGGGAAGGTGAAAAATAGGTCTGTCTATTAAATATGAAATGACAGAACAGATGAGAAGAGCACTGTGGATGTGGAGAGCATTAACAATGAGGACCAGTGGAAACATGGGAATGACAGCAGGCTTCCAAAATATAATACCTGAAAGTTAATACAGAACACATTGCTTAAATTCAAATGTGAGCACAGTTAAAGGGTGAATATCACCTTCCTACTTAGACTTCAGGACAGATTATGTGATTCTTTCATTTATTTGGGATTAATGAAAAAATTGAAAATAAATTAGATGAGCTATGAAATTTTTCACTTCCATAGGAATTGTAAACAATGCTTTGTGGGAAGAGGTTTTGAACAAACACCACACAGAGACTTACTTAGGGTTTCTCCTTACTTCTAACCTTATCTCTCATGAGATTAAAAAAATGAAGATTAACTTTTACCAGCATAGATTGTTTACAGCTACTAAATCTAAATAGAATTAATTTCTTGAAGCCGTATTTTCTTTTTACCTACATAAAAAAAGAAAAGGATTAATATAGTTTGGGGCTTGTAAAATAAGTGGAAAACAACCAGTGGTTAGATGATAAATATGGGTGAGGGTGAAAGTGGAATTAAGTAGCTTTAAAAGCAATATAGTTTTACAGTTGAGATGGAAGTTTCCATGGCAAAGAGCACAGCTTTGCCTTGCAGTTATGCCTTGTAAATAACAGGGTCAGCATTGCCCCATCTCTCTTCTTTTCTGTCTGTCTTCATCCTGATTCAGGAGCACGTTTTCATTCAGGAGTAAATTTACATTTAGCAGAAGTGAACTTGGGATGCTTTTCTGAACTGGTATACTTTTCTGAACTGGTATATACTTTCTCTGAGCTAGTATACTTGTCTCGTCTTTGCTATTAGACCTAAGATACCACTTTGTAGGACACGTCCCTGCTCTTTAGTACTTCAGGCTGAAAAGAAATGCTAAGAACCAGCTGCTGTATCTTTGTCTGCATGACCAATGCACAGTAAATCCAGGGGAATAGGTGTCTTTCTGATTTCTCCCCCTTGAAAGAAACCAAGGCCTTTCAGGAACCCAACTCTAAATTTCCTAGATTTGATGATGTGCAAGGAAGGGATTTTTCAGGTTCTGCACTCTTTTCTGGTTTCTTCCATACAGCTTTTCCACATACTTAAAAGGCGCTGTGCATTTAAACCTCAATCCAGCTACATATTTTCAGGGTTGGGGAAGGGTTTAAATGTGATTTTCAGCCTCTTCTGCTGGAAATTTCACCTTTCACTTAAAGCCCCTTTGGCTTTTGTGATCCAAAAGGTTAGAAATCCTTAGTCTTCTATTTCCGTATCGATAGTCTTATCCTTTAGTTGAGAGTGATGGATTGTTTTAAAGACAAAATGCAGTCTATATGATTAATTTCATTTATTCTTTTTGCTTTCACATTTTTTTAAAAGTGCATGTCAAATGTCTTTTCTGTGTGTGGAAACAAGTCTTTGAACTTGCACTGTTGCTTATTGTTCTGGACTGCTCAAACCTAATACAAAACAAAGTTACACACAGCACTTTGACTCCCCTGAATTCAATCCTGATGCCTGTTGGATGATAACCTCTTCCCTGTGGACATTTAAACAAACATCTCCCTTTGGGGCTGCATATAATAATACACGATCTGTATGATGATAACCTCATGATGGGAAATGTTTTGGAAGGGACAATAGAAATAAAGTGCTTTAGTCCTGCTGACTGTTCCGTGCTAAAATCTCTCCCTGTAGATATCATATAAAGTTCATTATATTTACAAAGCAAATACGTTTCCCTTCAAACAGTTGAGGCACCACTGCCCTTGATTTTTGTTGGATTCTATGAACTTTGATACAGTATTATATAGCATAACTGCAATATCTCATTAATATGCCTACTTAGATTTGTAGAATATCCTAGGCATTTTTTATCTAATGTGATTTTTGTGGGATATATCATTTGAGAATAAAATCTCATTATAACTATAGGTTTCTTATGTGTGTATGCTCATCAGATGTGTGTATGCTCATCAGATGGGGTCTGAGTCTTCATGCGAGTTTGGGAAATGCCTGGCATGCTGTTGGTACTGAATCACTTATTAGCTAGTTGGAGTTGTATATATAAGAAATTGCTGTACTGCAAGTTATCAAAGATACTTGTAATTCAGTGCTCTGACTGTAAATCCAAAGGGTAAGCTTCTATAGACCAACACTAAAGCCTTCCTAAATTTTACCGGAGACGGAATTTTTGCTGTGAAGGAATTTTTGCATCACGATTGCTAACAAGGAAGGGTGGGCATAAGGATCCCTAATCATGGAATCACAGAATGCTCTGAGTTGGAAGGGACCCAGAGGAATTGCAAGGTCCAACTAGGGCGGCAGTGTTAGTGTTTGTTACAGGAGATAGAGGAAAAGGCTGAAATAGCTCTCATGTTGAAAGCACAAGCATTTGCAGAAAATACAGTGGTTTATTTGTTAGCACTTGTGGTAGTGTGAGAATGGTGCTTCAGTTTCTGCAATGCTCTCTTTGAGACAAAGATGTCTTTGAGGGACAATCTCATGACATGCAATTTAGAGTCAGGGTACTACAGAAAGAAATCTAGCTTTTGTGATGCCTCCAAATACCAGAAGCTGAGAGGGAAATAAGCAACTGTAAATTTTTTCTGAGATATTAAGAGAATAAAGAATTCTTTATAGGTATATAATACCACGTATAAATACTACTTCAAGGTCAGACTGCCCAGTGAACTGGGGTTTCCACTTAAATGATGAGTAACTTGTCTTTATTGGTGATTTATGGTCACCTTCTATGTTGTGTATGCGGTAAAAAGGGATCCTGCTGCTGTCAAATGAGCAAAGATCTGGGGCAGATGTCTGGCTGTGGATAGCCATGGAGACCCTGTATGGTTTTTCCCTCTGGCCTAGACTGGGATTAAGCAGGGGCAAGGAAGGCTGACATTGTCTCTTACCCAGCGTATTGCCTGAGCTTTAGAAATGATGTGCTGAGAAGCTGTTTGATCCAGATTTTTAGTTCCCAGATATTTTAGGTGAAAGGGAGAACTGCAATAGATCTTATAAGTGCACTGTTAGCTGGTGGGTTTTCTGAAGCGTGCAGGTGGAAAAAGTTCATCTTGGATGTCCAGCATATCCAAAGCAGCCACATGGAGTAAAAGTGAACTGCTGATTTAGGGATCTGGCAGATTCCAGTATGCCTTGCTCTCCCCTCCTTTGTACTTTCTTTCCCTTTGCAGTTTCTTCTTTTCAGCCATCCCTGTTCTGCCCCCTATGTGAGTGGTGAACTTGTCTATTTATATTCTACTCTGGTCTAATTATATTCTATATTTTGCCTGGGCGTTTAGCTGAGTGCTTTGGATCAGGAGGTGGAAAACAAAGGCTGTACCTCCTCTCTGGGTCTATCTCGTGTGCTGCAGCTGTTGTTTTTAGGTAGGGATTTCAAGTCCAGCTGCTCCTTATTGACCCTGTGGAGAAGTGGCAGGTTGAATCAATTATTTGACATGCACATTCTCTGTTGGCACAATTCTCCAGAGCCTTATAATGGCACAATTATGATACTTGCTGGTGAAAAAAGAAAGCTACAATTGGGTATAGCAATTAATACGCAATTAAGAAGGCATTCTTTTTTCTTTCCAAGTATTTTTTTCCGGCTATTTTTAGATTTGAATTGACTGAATAGTTAAAAGAATTGCTTTTGGAAAGGAGGATGGGAGTAGTATTTTTTACTGCATTAGCTTTGATTTTCCTTCCTGCAGGGACAGCAAGAAGCACAGACAGCTGTTATTTAAAACAAAATTGAACATGAAATGCTATCAAACCATTTACTATCTCTGAACTATAATGCACCAGTTCTGTGTTTTAATGATGTATTGTTTTTATTATGCACTGCATTGGTGTTCAAACTTAAATTTGTTTAGAAAAATAATGAGATTTGAAGGTAAATGGAGTGTATATCTGGAAACAATCTATGTCTAAGGTATTTTGTTAATTTCCTTGCTGCCCAAGGTAGTGACATTGCCCAGCATGATGAAAGGAGGAAGAGGTTGAAGGGTGTTGGGCTGTGCATGGGTTGAGATGTCAGCGCAATCCGAAATGACAGCGTCTGGGAGCAAAAGAACAGAGCAGTCACAACCCCCCTTTGTCCTGTGGCAGCACCACTGAGGCTCCAGCACGGGTGTCAATTTGTGCCAGTGCCTGAAGCACTTGTTGTGACGGTGACACATTGTCACTTCGGACCTGGATTGAGACATCCAGGGCCACCAAGCAAGCCCAGTTCAGCTGCTGTGCCCCCTCAGACACGTGTCATCTACAATGTGTTTGACCTTGTGATGTACAAGCAATAAAGGCTCTATATTTTATAATTTTCTCCAGAGCTGTCATGTCCCAGTTTTCAGCTAGATTAATTCGCACCCATGTGAGTAATTCCATACACCGTCATTTTGAGCTGTTAATTTTCTTCCAGATTATTTTCTTCTAATGCTCTAGAAAGTGGTTTGGAAGAAATATGCAGTGGTTAAAAGAAGCATCTATACATGTGAAGCCATAGATGGTGTACATTTTATAAAGCTTTGTCAAATGAAAATATATGACAAGTATAACATTTTGCTGGCTGGCTGGCCTCTGTGGGCTTTTGCTAGAAGAGGTCAAATTGATTCTGTGAGCTTAAAACCACAACTGTACTAATTATTGTGATAGGAAAACGTTAAGAAATGCAATATAATTATTCACAGAACTGGGTCATAATTTCTTTTTCAGTTAGTTTTTGAGCACATTGCCACACCACAATGCTTTCCATTAATAATGAAGACATTTTGGAGAAACAGTATTAGCAGCTGGTTGGCTTTAGTTAATTGATATATTATTGTATTCCGGCACATTCTGTCAGGGACTGCTGTGAATGGCTTAAAGGCTTCCAGGGAGAAATAAAACCAAGATAACCAAGGAGAAGTTGTTTAACTTCATAGTTCTCAGGCTCTGTATATCCTGATTCAAGGAGGCAGATCACTCAAATACGTAGAGAATTTTGATGTAGAAAATAATGATACAATGAATTTAATAAATGTTGTCTGTGGGAAGAGCACATCAGCTCTTGTAGGAGTACAGTAATGCAGTGAGGCTCCGGAGAGTTTTAAAACTTGAGTGACTAAACAACATAAATCCATTTATTTACGGATTAAATCCAGGCGTCTTTGTCAAAAAGTGGAATAATGAATTGACAGGGAGTTTAAGGAATGAACCCTTTACATAACTGAGGCATGCTAATTACTGCCTTCACCCCTCCCAAAATTACCAGAGCTTCAGATAAATGCATCTTTGTTTTCAGAGTGAGGACTAGAGAAGAGAGGCAGAGTAAAGCCCTGGAGAGGATTTAGCAAGTCTTTCACCTTCAGGTCACCAATTCCAATCCAGACTATTTTTCCCATGTTTGAGAGCTTCCCAGCCTTTGTACTTATCTGGCCCTTGTGGAATGAAACGGAGAATGTGGCTTTGGTCCCGATCACGACTGACATGACTCTAGTTGTACTGATGGACATTATGCATTGAAAAAGTCTTATTCTGCTGTCACAGCACCCAGCTGGAGATTTTGCTTTTCTCTCCAGAGTAGCTGGGATTAGGCACAAACCAGCAGCTTCTGGTGTGGATAGTTGCAAATGTTCAGGCATGTAAGAAGGAATTCCTTCTTAGGTGTGCTTATTTCAGGAAATGGAAAGTGAATACTTCAAAGGAACTGAGCTATTTGATCACAGAACATTTTATTGTACAGTTAATTATGTCAAAGAGGCTGAACTGAGATAGAGTTCTTAATGACTTTTTTGCTGTGTGTAAAATTAGATATACTGAGCTGTTTCCTCAGCTGATGTCAGGCTGCTTAGCTCTATTTAAGTCAATCTGCATCAGCTCAGAAGCTGGACCCTGGTATTTATGGAACCATTGACTGTTTATTATACCAGAGTAACACCCAGCTAGGTTCTGTACCCTAAGGACATTTAGGCCAAGATGTATAAAGTCAGAAAAATGGTACCGTGTTCACTTTTAAGTAAAGACGGGCTAATCTCAACCTTCAGCACTTTTATTTGGCAGTCCTCAGAATTTAAAGCAATTGGATACAGAAGTAAAATATTGCCATGGTGTTTTGTGGATGGACTTGAAATTCAGAGGAAAACTTGTGGTGGGGCATTTTGGTCTTTGTAGTCTGTGCAGGTATGGAAAAGTTTTTCAATTGAAAAATACAGAAACTCTCCATATTCAAGCTTCCAGATTCAGTTTTAAAAGATGACACTAAAAATACCAACTTTCCCCTGCAAACTTCATTTTACAGGTGAGGCCAGTGTTAGCCTGAAGCTTCCTACAGCAGAAAACACAGGGATCCCAAAAGAGTAGCACTCTCTGTATCAATTAAATTATTTTAATACAGTTAATCTTTCAAATCATGTTCAGGCTGTTCACGGATATTTTTAGCTCTGTAGTACTTGGAATGCCCAGTTTCTTGCACTCTGCTTTTATGTTCATCATTGCCAGAAACGGGCGTAACAGATGCATTAAAAATACTGTAGAAAATGCCAGTGTCTAATCTAGTGATTAATAAAGTTACAGTCATTTACCTCAACTACTGCTTTGAAAAAATGCTTTGCCTCGCACTAATTATTTCTGTATTGTTCTTATTTGCATCACAAACATTTCACGTCTCAGGCATTTTGCTGTTCTTCATCTTAACTTATTAAAACCTTCTTACTCATGCATGAATCTGGACAGCTGGGTGCCACTAATGGGGCAGCTAGTGCTACCCAGTGGTCTATAACCAACATTCTGTTGCCACACATTAGCATCACTCTGCATGCCTAAAAGGACTAAGAAATTTGATTTGTAAAGCAGCAGCTGATTAGGGATGATTAACAAAAACACTAGAGGGTCATGGATATTGTGTAACACTGACTCTTGTCCTTTCAGAATCCAGCCTAGAATGGCATATCTGCTAATGTCAGTGTAAACAGAAATAGATGAACCATTATCCAAATGTTTTTATCACTAATCATTTCTCAAAGGCTGTTCAAAACCAAACATCTTTAATAGCATTTAAATGAAAACAAAGATGGAAATTGTCATAAAACCATGACAAAGAAAATATGTCTATTTTAAAGAAAACATAACAATTCATTTTTCTGCAATGGCAATGGAATACAGGATGCCATGATAAAGATATAAAAATATTGCTAAATCTACCTTAAATGACTTGGTAGATACCACAGTCTTCCACACACTGACATTGATTTCAAGACTGTAAAAAGAAGCAGTTCATTTTGGATGGAGATTGAGATACACTGGGAAACCCAAAATTGTACCAAGCACTCCTGAATGACCACTGAAGAATATGGTCAGTGGTTTCAATGTAACCTGTTTATACCTTCATGATAGCTCCATTTCTTCAGAGTCCTCCATAAGCATCATCTGCACCTGTATGCTGGTCTGTTTCCAGTTTTCAGTTTTGGATGGCAGTGCTTTTCTTCATGAAAAAAAAAGCCAGTAACAACAAAGCCCAATAAAACCGCACAACACAGAAACTCACAAAACATTAACCTCAAAAACCAACCAAACAGAAAACCCCACCAAGAGCCTCTGTGAATCCAACAGTTCCTCTTGCATATCTTTCCTCATTCCTCATCCTGGGGACCTCAGTGTATGTCTCTGTTAATCATGGAGTGGTTTAGGTTAAAAATCATCTTGTTCCAACGCCCCTGCCACACCTTCCACTAGACCAGGTTGCTCAGAGCTCCATCCAATCTGCCCTCGAACACTTGCAGAGATGAAGCATTCACTGCTTCTTCAGGCAACCTGTTCCAGTGTCTCACCACCCTCACAGGGAAGAATTTCTTCCTAATGTCTAATCAAAACCTACTCTCTTTCAGTTTGAAGCCATTCCCCCTTGTCCTGACACCCCAGGCCCTTGTAAACAGTCCCACTCCATCTTTCTTGTGGGCTCCATTCAGGTACTGGAAGGCCACAATTAGGTCACCCCAAATCCTTCTCTTTTCCAGGCTGAACAATCCCAATTCTCTCAGCCTTTCCTTGTAAGAGAAGTGCTCTAATGCTCTTCTAGTGCTACAGATATCCAAGAGAGGAAACAATACTTTCTGATCTTACTGTACTTGCTAAAGGGTGGTTTTGGATGGGAAGCACTGATCATCTTTGTGCTGCCTGTATTCAGCTGTTATCAGTGCTGGAAGAATCATTCAACTGGGAAATTCCCTTTGCTGTGGGATTTTCACAGTATTCCCATTATTTCAGATTCTTGGCCACCCCGACATTTGGCTTTGATTAGATGTCAGCAGCAGTTTAGAAAGTGGACAACATGGCATTTCTATATTTCAGTAATGCTGAGTCCAGCTGTGGTCTATATTTGCCAGGATTTTCTTTTTCTTTTTTTTCTCTCTCTCTCTTTTTTNTTTTTTTTTTTTTTTTTTTTTTTTTTTTTTTTTTTTTTTTTTTGACAACAGTAGAAGGGATGTGATGTAGTTGTCTAGGTTCCCATTTGGGAAAGGTTGGGAAACAAAACAACAAAAATTATTTTGTAATACCTATAAAAATATTACACAAAAAAGGGATAGATTACCTGCTTCCTTCGGTCATACTTTCACTGGTAATTGCTAAAACAAAAGAATGACGTTTGCATTAAAAATTGGGAAGAAAGTGAAATACTAGTTGTTGCACTCTTGGTTACAAACCACAAAGTGATGTGGATTACAGAGCTGTTGGTGCCTAAGGCGCCTGTAGGCAGCAAAACCTAATGCAATCACAGCGTACATAAATAGCCTACTAATGTAGGAACTGTTTCAGTTCATCACTGTAGTGGACATTATTAACATAATTATTTGATCCTTTGTGACTTGCTATTTTATTGTGCTGTTATATAGATTAATCTAATAAATATGTTTGGAGGTACAATTTTCATCTCTTCTTGCAAAAAATGGTTTATTGCAAAAGGCAGCCTTGTTAAAGACTTGTCACTTCAGAGATCTGGTGACAGTAAATGCTTGGCTGTTCATTTACTGGCAAGTCACGCAGTTAAAAACAAAAGCAATGCAGAAAGTGGCATGAAAAAAAATGGGTTGTTTAGCTCTGTGCCTTGTCTGGTTCTATTTCTTGTCATTTTGCTTGAGTTCAAGCTGGGCTTAAAACAGGACATTTTGTTCCACCTGCGTAAGTTCAGAAGGTGCCTGAACATACATATAAAATGCAGTTCAAGTGGAAATTTATTCTTGACCCAAGTCTTTTGTTCATGTCTTACGACCTTGCTGATAATATTTTTGTTAGCTGATTAGTCTGCAAGTACTAATTCTACATGTATGTTTGAATGATTAAAGAAATGACAGTGGCAAAGAGAAAATCCTCTTAAGTAATACAAAATTTATTTCTATGGCTTTTTTTACACTGTGAACTTCTTTATCTGTGTTTTCTGAGATCAGTGATATCCAGCTAGAACATGGTAGATATAGATTAGCTATATTGCAGCTCTACTTTCAGTGAGAATATGTCAATAGAGAGGTCATTGTTCACAAAGAAACACTGATATTCACATTGGATAAAGACTTTTTGGTAGAGAGTCAGAGGTCTACAGTTTTGATGGATTTGGATGAACACACAGATACATGTGGTTTTTGTTGTGTTCAGCCTCTAAGGGATGTTTTTGAGATTTTTAGGTCTGATTATTGCCAAAACACCTAAAATTTTTTGCAGCTTAAAGGGAAAAATTAAAAAATTGCAATTCATTATGTGCACCATATGGCAAAAACATAATGTTTAAGAGAAGGCAGCACTAGAAAATTAGATCAAAAGCTGTTGTCTGGAATTCAGGATGTTAATAGCAATTTGTATCTTTAGAATGAGAATGGAGGAACACAAGGTATTGTTTATAATTGCAATTATAAACACAACAAAAATGACAATAGCCAGTTTAAGGCAGCTCTGCCAACGTGTTCCACGCAACAGTTCCTTGTATTGGCCAGCAGTTGTGATTCCAGAAGCATTTTGCTTTAGGGAACAAATTCAGCAAGTGAATGCTGATGCATTTGCATATGGCAAACCAGCAGTGACTGGCAGCTGTTGATAAAGATGCATCACCCTCTGGTTCTGTTCCTCCTCATCAACACGGAGGTGAACTGGGAATGTGTAGGCTCTTTATCTCTTCCACAGGGGTTGTCTTTGCCATACAGTGACAGCACTGCAAGCCTGGATGCTCATTTCTTGTTTTGTGAAACAGTGAAGAGATCAAATTATTTCCAGTGCTTCAGAGGCTGGTTTTGTTTACAAACATTTAAAAAGGAAGAAAACAAGTACATATTAAAGGGCTCAATAGCTTTTCTTCTATGTTTTTCTATACCTTCCTTTCCTCTCCTCTCCTTTTCCTCCACAGAAAAGCAGCAGCTTTCTGACATTTATCATAAACATTAATTATACTATCTCCAGCTTCCAGGACTAGGATATTATGAGGAATGTATTAACAATTTTGGCTTTTTGAAAGTGGTACATTATCAATATAATTAAGTAGGAGTACAGGGTCAGCAAGTGAGGGGAAGTGTGTTCATCAAGAGTATTCTCTTGATTTTGGAATCAGTATTTTATTTCATAAAGTGCTCCATAATTACTTACGGGTAAATATATCTGGGGAATGTGTATTAGCTACTTGTTTATCTCGGAACTTTGTTTTCTGGTCTAAGCAATGCAAAATCTTTCTTGAATTAATGTTAATTCTGGGAAACAAACTGAGTTGTTCAGTGCAAAATTATGAAATAACATATTGATTCTGTATAATTCTAATTATTTTTTGCTTTAGGAAATGATACCTTCAACATTTTGCAGCAGTAACACGTGCTTTATAAAAGCTTTAACAAATGTCTTAGTTGCAATTAACCTAAGTGCAGTCTCCCATCTGATGAAATCCTAAATGAAGTCCTCCTGTACTGTCATTATTATGGAAGGATGCTGCAACAAACTGATAATTATTTGCCGGGGAAAATTTGTAATTCAATTCACATACTGATTCTTTTAGAAGTGATGCAGAAAATATTTCCAGGAGATGCCAGTTTAAAATTATACTTAGAAACTGAGCCTTACCATGAAAAACATCATATTGGATATGTGTCTTTGAGGATCATCAGAGATCTCTGAGAGATAATGACAGGGAGGCTATTTGAATTTGGGTGTACCCAGTCTACTTCTTGTAATAGAAAAGTAGGTTTACCAAATAGTGGAAGAAATTGACTTTAACTGTGGAATGAAAATTATGAAAGAAATGGAATAAAAGCATATGAATATATGGTAAATAAAATATATGAAATAATAGTTTTGGAAAATATAGGGAAACAAAACAAAAATTAAGATAGTTTCTCACCACTGAAACATGATTCCAGTATCAGTGCTGCTTCCCAGCTCCTGTCAGTGAAGTTTGGAAGCTTTATCATACGAGACCTGGCCCTACTCAGGGCAGGTAATTTAGCATTTCACCTCTCAGATTATACAATTTGAATGAAGAATCCAAGTACTTTTTATTTTTATAATCTTGTAAGATTTTTCCTTCTAATTCTAACAAGAGACATGTTTAGGTGTTCGGGGCTATTCTTGAATAGGGTTTATGAATTTCATCTGATTAATTTTATCTTCCTTAATGAGTTTTCCTAATCAAAAGCAGAATCAGAGTTCAAAAGCAACAAAGGTTCTACTTTAAGCTAATGAACAACTGAGTAAATTGTAAAATGTGAATTTATAGAGCTTAGCACATTTTCTCTGCTTTTGGTGATGGTTGTGAACATTAAGAGCACGGTTTTGAGCAAGAGTCATTCAAATCTGGATGCAACACTGACAAATCTGCCAACTTAAACTGTAGCTATTTCTGCTCTATTGTAGGAAGTTCTCCATGCTTCCAGACAAGGCATGCAAGAACTTTTTCACTGTTACGCTAATGCTGAGGAAGATGTTGTTTGCAAGTGTTTTCTTCCTCTTGGTACTTCCATCCCATCAATATAACAAAAGGTCATAAATGGAAAATAGAGTGGAGTCATGAGTGGATTATTCTCTTTCAACTACAACTATGCCACACTATTTTTATAATTTCCTGAAGGATTATTAAAATGTCCCTTGAGACCCAGAGGAAACTGCTGAAGTTTTGGGATAGTTCTCTATCCTTTTTTTCTGCATCATTTTAGGCAGATACAGCTTGTGACTTTATCTGAAAAAACAAAGATGAAACTTGCAACTGTATTGTATAGGGTGAAAGATGTAGTTTTGGTTATTTGTTTAAAAATAGTTTATTTTTCTGTGCTTAAAGTCTCCATGGATCTGTGTCATATATATTTTGCTAACACTGGAAGTTGTCTATTCTTCTTCGAACATGTGTATATAGGCATGATGCTGCAAAAATGGAGGGTGGTCTTACTAGACATAGTTTAGTTGAAATAAGTAGCTGTTTCAGTGCTATTTTCCTCACACCAGTTCTTCCCCAAAACACTGATTAGGTGGCCTTTTTATTACAATTGGCCAGATTTACATCTCCCTTTTCCTGCAACTAAAGACACTTTTTGCACGGGTGGAATGGAAAAGGGTATGCTCTATGTCTCAGAGCATTCTCTGTTGCTGTGGAGGATTGTACTGTCTTGTGCAGGAAAAATTCCCCTTTTCCTGAAGACTGTGGCCACTGTAGAATTTTTCCAGAATTGAGCTACATAAGATGGATGTCCTGGGTTACAGTGTATTCTATTACCATCTTCATGAGCTGTTGAGACCAGGTGTAGCAATGTTCCTTGCTTCCTCCCTCTGGACTATCTCCTGTTAATGGGCCCATCAATGCCTTGCCTCATGACTCACCATCCCATTGTGAGATGAGATGCTCCACCCAAGGGGAAGGAGCCAACCATTCCCACCTGGATATTGTCTGGGGCTTGGAACAGCACAAGTAGCCTTTTTCCACTGGATTCCCGGAGGACAAGAGCTACACAACCACCCCTGGACTTTCCGAGGAGGACCAGACCTTTTTCTACAAGAACACCCCTTCAACAGAACCACTTCAAAGAGAACTGCAGCCACCACCTAATCGGACTGCTGCCATCACCCTGCCTGGCAGGGTGTCAGGTTATACATACCCTGACTCTGTCAGGTTAAACCGCTGTTTCTGTATTATTGCTCTGTTATATATCTATATCTATATCTATATATATAGATATATAGATGTCTAAGTAAAAGAACTGTTATTCCTATTCCTCATATCTTTGCCTGGAAGCTCCTCAATTTCAAATTTATAATAATTTGGAGGGAAGGGGTTTGCATTTTTCCAGTCCAAGGGAGGCTCCTGCCTTCCTTAGTAGATACTCTTTCAAACCAAGACAATCAGCATGCAAGCAGCTGGAGGATAATAAAATAAAAGTGTTCCTGCAGTGCCTTCTTTCACCTCTGTTTAGAAGCAATGTGTTAGGTTGTCTCATCATGGGATTATTTACTTTAAAATAGTGATTCCTTCCCTGACCAGTTCTTTTTTCAGATTTTTATCATCCCCATGATGAGACTAACATGAACTCTAGAAGAATTACAGTTAGAGAGGAGTCTCTTAGGTAGAGGTTCAGATAGTATCCAGCATCAACACTACTCTGTGTATGCTTATATTGATTTTACTCTATGCTCATTCTCTTATCAGTTTCAGATGCTTTTATAATACTGTTATCATCTTCCAGGATACAGTGATTCAATGGCCCAATAAAACTAGCTAAAATTTGGATTTATTACCAGATGTTTTGAAACTTTGCCATTAAGTCTCTAAGTTCAGAATGTATGCGAGGCATACAGGTAAGTATTTTACATATGCTTATGTTACTCAGATTTTTAAGTCTTGTGCCAAGCATAACTCACATGCCCAGAAGCCTAAGTCTCATTAACTTTCAGTGAGAAATCTCAAAAGCTTTCCATGAGAGCTGGATGACTAAGTCATCTCTGGAAAGGTAACTGAAGCTCCTAGACAGTGAAGTACTTCTGACGGTCTTTTTACTTCAGTTGGATTCGGATACCCCTCATGGAAATACAAACACTCCAGAGCTGACAAGGCTGTGCCTCAGAGTAACTCCTGCCGTATGGCCTCTGTCACTTCCACTCTAAGGCCGCATCCACCAATATCATCCTGTGATGGTGCTGTGATGTTGTTGGCTGGTTTGTGGGCACCATGCCCAGGAGGAAAATCAACGTGCCCTCGAGCATAATGATAGCACTATGATTTTAGAAGGTCACTGATCATCTCTTTGGCACCTGGCATTTATATATTAAATGGGGAACCCTTCAAAATGACATTTCAGGTAATGAAAACTAAACCAGTGTGAGGCCTGGTACATACCTGTACAGATCTGAACTGATGCCAAAGCACATCAGCACTTTGCGGTGGGATCAGTGACATTTTAAGACCTGATGTTAGAAAGCCATCAGTCAGAAGTTCAGGCCTTCTGCTAAGGACAAGTTGGAAGTTGTCATTTTTTGGCACTCTGAAGGTATATTTTTCTGAATCTTTGAACTGATGATGGGGTTTAATAAGTGGTTTTGCTAAAATGATTTTATCTTACAGAGCAGGATTTGTGCTGCCAGTTACACATTGCCTAGTTGGGGCTGTTTGGCTGTCACTGTGGTTTTTGTCCATAGTTGGTGATTGAGCGTTCTGGGGCGGCACAGAGCTGGGATTATTGCCTTGTTTTACCTGCTTCCACTAGCAGATAGGTCTGGACTAATGGATGTGACTGGATCATGGATGGTCTCAGAGGAATCTTGGTGTAAATCTGTTGTATCAGGTTTGTGTGAGATTACCTACAGCCCATTTCCACTACTGGAACAATCAAGATTGTTTCTATGAAGCAACACATTCAAATATGTTCTGTTTTAAGACTAAAGACCCTCTGAAGCAGCATATCGTGTCTTCTTGTGCATAACATTGAAATGCAACTGGAGATTTGACGCAAACAAAATAAATTACGTGACTTACAGAGCAGAGCAACTCACTGAGCTATATCTAAAAACCATATTTTTAACGGCGTCTCTTCAGCAAAATGCATGCTAAATATTTGACAGCTGATACACCTTTTAACCAACTACAGTGTACTGCCATCGTGCTCTGTCTCTTCCAGGTTTCTTGATTTATGGTTTCCTGAATTGCAGATGCATCAATCTATGGATGTGGTTCATTTTTTTAACCAAGTCTCACCAAATTCAGTTGAGCTGTGTATAGAAGTGGAGATTCCCACATACATACATTCTCACAGTGAAGCACTTATTTAATTTGTCCTTCGTTTCCAAAGCAGGAATTTTAACCTATATATTTATTATTAGGAAGGCTTGAGCTTAAGGAGAAATCCAATCAAATTATGTTCTCTTCACTGAGAAAGCATTTTTCATTTGGTGCTGCAGCTATCCAGGATGCTGGAAAATGATGACTTTTGGCAAATGTACAAGAAGCACATTGAAAGATGAAAGAATTTCCTGGGATGCTCACAGTCTACTTAATATCTATGTGCCTGTAAATCAGTGGTACAAGGTAAATATTAAGCTGCAAATCAGCTACATGAGAATCCTGTTGATCATCTAATGTAGTCCTGATAAACTTTTTAGTTCTCTGTTGTAAGCAGATCTCTCTCCTAGACTGTCATCCAAGCTCCTCTTCTTCCTGAGCTTTAAGAGGAAAGGAAATAAAAAGGTATTTTTCCTAAGCTGGGTTGCTTAGAGAATTGACCCTTAAGGATTGCTAGGCACATGCACAGCAGCTTGGGAGAATAAATCTCTTGCCTTTATGAATCCGTGGAGCACTTGTCTCTTCTTCTCAGCAGGATCAAGCCGTTGGTGCAAGCAAAAGCAGACAGCCTTTTACATCTGTTTAACTCTTTCTTCTCTAATTTTGCACTGGAATCCATCATTCTTCAGTGCTTCTTTAAGCTTAGATGAAGCTGTCTGCTCAGTGGGTCTCCCTGGGGAGAGAAAAGTGTGTGTGCATAGGTGGATAAACATTATATGAAGTTTCTACAGTTTTCATCATATTTTACATTAGCTGTGTATTGTCTCTCTTTTAGGAGATACTGTCAGATGAAATGGTGGAAATTCATGATGGTGCTATCTGTGCCCCACTGGCTGCACTAAAGTGAAAAAAAAATGCTTTGCAAGTCTTTGTAAATGTGCTCCTAACTTGGAGACATGTGTTTGTGAAATATTTGGATTATGCCTTTGTATACTAGCTGTACTTCCAAACTGATAGTTTCTATGGGTTTGGCATAGAAAGAACGATTTGATTGATTTGCAATGTCACTGTTATAAAGATTTGCACAGAGCAATTGATTCTCTAGCATTTAGCACACTTCAAAAATGTTAACATACAAAATTATCTTTTTTTTAAATGAATGCTTTGTTAAAAATGTTCATAGGCTTAAACAGTGCCAGTAGAAGTGAAATTATGGAAGCTACCTTGGGAGCTCTATAACCTATAGCCTGTCTTAGCACTCTGTAAGTTTAATAGCTGCACTAAGACTTCCTGTGTCAAAGTGTGACCATCTCCAGTGTTTTGCTGTAAACAATCTGTCAGAAAGTGTTTCTTTTTTTTTTTTCTGAGGTTTTATAGCAAAGCCATATGTTATTGTGGACCTGAATACCTATAAGACTATAGATTTTCGTATTAGGCTTTGTCTTCTAAGTTTTCACTTCCCTTCCACATCTGGGAATTGTTTCTTGAAGTTATCCTATCCTATCCTATCCTATCCTATCCTATCCTATCCTATCCTATCCTATCCTTTTCAGTAGATGTTCTTTTGATGCTGATTTTGCTTTGTGTTAGGATAGCTGCATTCTTGCCTTCATCAAAGGTTGTTTCACTCTATTTTGCTTTTATCTGGACATTTTCAGAGAAGATCTTTGACTTTGCTATCAAGTTCCTTTTCCTTTGCTACCTCTAAGCCATTACAGATCTTGAACTGAATTTAGCTTATGGCATTACAAAAAAATCCACACCACTAAGCTGGATGCTAGAGGCATGAAACAGACCCTGGATGTGGTGGTTTGGTTTGGGTTTTTTTCTTCTTCTTCTACCAAAATGCTGTTTTTAAGGGATGATAAAGAAAGCTCTGAGTGATAATGTTCACTTCTTTCCTCCCAGGTAGACTTCCAGCCAAATGTTTTTTGCCACTAAGAAGAGTCAACTACAAATTGTGTCACAGAGAAAGAGGAGCTACAAATGTTCCTACTTGTGCCTTTCCCCAGACTGCAAAATGAGTCAGATTCTTGCATGGAAAAACACAGAAATTCTTAGCTTTAGCCAGAAAAAAAACCTTCTAAAATGCCCCCATTCTTCCCAGAATAAATGCAAGTTATATTTCAATGCCTTGCCCTCCTCAGTCCCCTGCAGAGTCAACAGGCATTGCTGCGCTAGAAGGCAATAGCACCACGATACCTTTTGCTGCCCACCCACTGTTACTGAAGGGAATCAGCAACATTTTTGGCCTCCCTCTTATGCATCACAAACAAGAAAATGGAAGTGTCAATGGAAATATCATCCTGGCCCCACAAAGAAAATTTTCCGCTGTTTCTAATCAGGAGCCTTATTAGGGTGTATCTATTTACAGAGATGTTTCTGAGTAAGAGGGCACGTCTCTCTGTGTCACCATAACATGTGAGTCTCCTCCATACCCCTCATGGCTGTTCCTTTGCTGAATCCAAATTCAGTGGTTGCTTCAGGATCTGTGGTTAACTGGTTTTATGAAGCCAGTCTGCATGCTCAGGTGGGGTTGGCTACCACAAGGTGTACTGGTGGGAGCATCATAGAATTGTAGACTGGTTTGGGTTGGAAGGGAGGTTAAACATCATCTCGTTCCAACCCCTCTGCCATAGGCAGGAACACCTTCCACTAGACAGGGTTGCTCAGGGCCATGTCCAAGCCTGGCCAGTGTTGGATGGGGCCCATCCAAGCCCCTGCAGTCCCTGCAGCATTGTTTACAGTGTCTTTCTGTTGAATTTGATATCACTATTTTCTCTGCTTATCTTTTTCTTTGTCCAAATACTGGCCTTTCCTTAATTAATCGTTCTGAAAGCAGAATCAGCTTCAGGTGTTTGATGTGAGGAAGTGCAGCTTGCATCCCTGTCTCCTGACATGCTGTCCTCTTCTGATGGATGTTGGTGCAATGATTCGTAGACATTCTGCCAGAAGCAGCATCTGGCTCTTCGCCACTCTCCTCAGGCACTATATTTGCAGCTTTGAACTTGCCTCTGTATATATCACACTGTTAACGTGTCACTATCTTCCATTAGCCTTCCCAACTGCTGTGCGCTTGGTTGGCAGTTTCCAAAGGCAACCTCTAAATTTTGAGTAAATTGTGGTTCCCGTGAGTTTCTGAGAGCCCAGCTTTGAAGGGCGATCCTCTCTTCATCTGTCACGTTGCACAGCACAGGAGTTCAGGTCACACATTCTTGTGCAAAATAAATTCAAAGATCTATCCAAGACCACGGGAAGGCCATCAGAATTCCTGCATTGCATTCACATGGTGTTACTTCCTGATAAAACTAGGACTTTTTTTTTCCCCTGTTAACCCTGAACAGATCTCTAATATGTGCAAAGGGTCTCAAGCTATTCTGTTATCACTATCACTCATCAACGTTGTGGTAACAAAGGCTTTCTGTTATGAATTACTTGCTTAGTTTTTGTAGGCTTATCAATGGGAAATATGTAATTCTGGATTTATTGCCTTGGCATGTGCTAATAGACAAGTATTTTTAAAGAATCTTAAGATGAAGCTAATGTAGTGCAGAGTACATTGTTTTCACTATATGCAGAGGGGTATGAAAAATTGGCTTCATATTTTTATGGAATTTTCCTTTGTCTTGTTAATGCCCGGTAGCTGTAGAATCACTTTTGTTTGTCTAAAATGAACTATGCATGAATTTACACCTAATGTAAGAGCTGCACCAGTTGTGATGAGATCGATACCCATTGTGGATAAAATTCAGCTCCATGCTAGTGGCCAGTTGAAGGCATATGCATTGCATGCATTAAGTCCTAATTTAAAGTCTTAAATGAGATTGAAGTAGTTCACAGGTTTTATGCTGCCCCTCTTCACAGGGATGAGTGTTACCCAGTATGCACACAGAGAAGTTATATGTCATAGTATTTTGATGTCTCATGGAAAATACTGTATTTATTTCTTCTGATAATTTTGGGGTTTTGCTAATATGATTTTATTATGAATTTTTCATTGTTTGCTCACCTTAAAGCTTCAGATCCTGGTATCCTGTAAGAATCACATAGGAATCTTGTAGCTTTTTTTGAAAAGGAAAGCGTTTTTTCCTTTTCTGGTGGTTCTAAAGGAAACTGAAGACCCAGTGTAAAAGGAACACAGAAACAGAGAACAGGAACACCATTTTGTAAAAACATGATCTAACAATGTGGAAAGAGTTACAATGACTAAAGCCAAATGTCAGGCTGACCCCATTCTATTTCTCTGAGTGACCAATGCTAGGTGCTTAGACAAGGAGAAAATAAAACAAGGGAAAAAACAGAAGAGGAAATAATGGGGTAAATGCAAAGTGTTCTCCCCCACCTCCTCATTCTTTTCTGCCAGAGTATGCTAGTCATTTCTTTTGGTAATTTCTCTGATTTGTTTTTGTTCCACTGGCTTAATAAGACAATTAACTTTCAAGAAAGTCCTAGATGTGCTATACCAAATTTAAGGTTGTCCTTGAGTCTTTTGTCATGGCCCAGTCCTGCCTCCAAAACTCAAGAGACAGATATATATTTGTGTTGTGCTGGCAGCATGAAATTCATTTGTTGCTGATCAGTGCCACTAATGAAGCTTATTTGATGTAAACTGAATATTAAGTATTTACTCGTGTATGTACCAGGGCAATCATGGAGTTTTGGCATAGGGAAGTTAGATGTGAGTTTATAGAAGCATCAGGAAATACACACTTCACATATAGTGTGACTGAGGGTCTCCTGCTCTTATTCAATTTGTAGAGGATTTTACTCAGGGAATACCAAGTAGTGGCAAGAGCATCTGGCTATGAATGTTTGTTTATTCTCACAAGCAGCCCTTCACAGTAATAGACCCTCCAATCTCAACAGGAGCTGCATAGGAGATATGTGCACTTACATCAGTAAATAGAATTTTATTCTGGTTTAGTCAATATGTTGGGGTTTGTTTGTTTACTAAATGATCAAATGCCTCCCTGAAGCTGATCATGCTTCAGTCCTGAATTGGACATTTAGTTATGTATCAGTTGACTTAGCATTGAAAGAACAGTCCTCACACAGATTTCTTAATCTTCAAGTTTCTTTCTTTAAAATTCTGCTTAAGGAGCACTGATGGAAGGAGGAGACAGCAAGTGTGGGTACAATTTAAGGAGAAAACAAATGCTAATCCTATCAGCCAGCTAGTCTGGGGAGCAGTGGTTATAGATCGAATTGTTCTGCATGGGAAGTAGATGCTCTTCTGTAGTTTCCTAATTCCGTAGACAATGCAAAACCTTCAGCTCTGAGTCTTAGTCCTCTGATGTGCTTTCCTTTGGTGCCCAACAATTGGTGGTAAGGCAAAGTGAGGTACAGTCACAAACCTAAACAGATAAACAGAAATCTCTTCCTCTTGTTTCTTATTCTTTGTTTCTGTACTTGTTAACATAGCCAGAACTTACTGCTCAGCTGATAAATAACAGAGAATCCTTCTTTCCCGGATAATAAAATGATGAATTTCTTAAATTTGGAAAGTCATTAAAAACTTCTTCTGTGTTTATTTCTCAGTCTTCAGAGTACATGGAAATGGTTTGCTGGAAATATTTGCCATTCATAATTTGAGGAGTGCTAATTAGACAGGGTTGAATGAACAGCCATCTCAGCATGAATCAGAAAGTCAGCACGTGAACATACTGTAGATAATATTCTTCTGAATGTTTCTTTAACTACAGTCAAAATGTGCTGTTGATGAGTAGCACAGTAAGTAAACCCATGTGCCTTGGATTTTTGTGGGTAATGAGCACAAAATAGATGTTCAGAAATGTATTGTGAAATGAGTATTTGCAGAGTATGTTTTCCATCATTACTGATTTCCTACTCTGTCTGTAAGAATGTTGGTTGGATTGCTGTGAATAACATTTCCAACTGTAGAAAGATAAGTAAAACTGTATAATGTAAACTTAGAACTTTCTGCTTCTGTAGTTTCAGCTATTCAGAATATAAATTCATTTTGTGATCCTGTTAACAATTCCATGTCCTATCAATACAATTTAATCTAAAAGTCATTGCAGTGAAGTAGCCTACTGGACGGTGTCATGAAGATTGTATCATAACCAGGAGGATTTGCTCTTGGTTAACTAAAAATAATTTACTGTGAGCATCACAAGGTCCAGTGAGATGCTGTTGAGAACTGATGACATTTCAGGTTTATGGCCTATGCTTATCTTGGATTCTTCACCCACAGCAATTTTGCAAATGAGTTTGGTGTTATTTCCAGCTCTGCAGAATGTTCAAATGGAGAACAAGTACCTGAGTGAAGATTCTTTACCTGGGACCCAGTGCCCTGATCCTTCTTTCCCAGGAGTCACAAACAGAGTGCTCACTTTCACCGCTCTTTGAGACCTACTGCTGAACTCTGTCTCATTTAGCCAAGCATACAGACTCAGAGGAAGAAAATGAAAAAGGGTCATATAAGTCTTTGTTTTCTTTCAAGCATGTCATGAGAACAGCCATTCTGGGAACCTGATAAAAGCTTTACCCATCTGTCCAGTTCAGACCATTTGGGGAGTCTTCAGTTCTGGCATCTCGCTGAATAGTGCTGTAATGGCATGATGAATGTGAACAAGGTGAATTCCTGGGATGCTGAAAATTGGATGCAAGAAGTGGATTGGTGTCATTTTTTTCATACGGAAACATTTAGATTTATGATTCTCCTGAGTTAGACTATGAATTCTTGCTTGTTTTTCTGAAGTCCTTGTTTATATTGAGGTGATTTACTTGCAACAAAAATGAGCTTACTGTGCGAGTTGTGTCAAGTAAATAGCAGGTTTTTGATATACCACTGTCTTACCGTTTCCTTATTAAACATAGGATGTTATTTACGGTTATGTGCTTCCTCCTCAGTGATCTTGAGTAGTGAAGTGTGTAGCACAGTGTAACAGCTATTTTCAACACTATAAGGCCTGGCTTAAAGTTAATGCTCTTTTTTCTTACTTTAATTAGCATGCTAAATAGTGTATGTACAGATACACAAACACTTTCTATGCACTTTCTTATGCAATATATATTATGCACTCTAGAAAGTTGTTTCTGAGAGAGGGAGAGTTTTCCTTCATTGTTTGGCTTTGGGAAAGAATGCGGCAGTGTGGGGAGAGCACTTTGCTCCAGTGAAATCAAGCTCTGGGAAAAACTATTGGAAAGTCAGTGTTTTCAGTGGCCTTGCTCCACAGGTATGTCCTCCACCCAGCAAAGTACTAAAGCATGTGCAGTATTTCCAGGATGTGCTTGAAGCCCTTACTGACCCTTTGGAACGTATGATAGAGCACAGTGCTCAATGTAATTTTAGGCTTGCATTGTTCCTTTAGATGTTTGATGGCAGTAAGAGCTGAAATCAAATGAAGTAGCTTTGTATGGAGGATCCAAATTCAGCTGCCTGTCCAGCCTTTTATCTTTTTTGGTATTTTGGGAGTGGCATGAAACACTATTTATTGTTATAATACATAATATCTGCATATGTAATATAAATATTTATTCTACAGGAGAAGTAGAGTATTGAATCAAAGCTGATATCCCTCATCTCTGCTAAGCTGTTTGTCTTTTGGGCTGCAAGGGAGGTTTAAATATTCCTGTTTCTTGATTTGCTATCATATTACCTTCTAAACATATTTAGCATACCATTTATTTTTATATATGCTGTTCACCATGCAGAACATTGTAAACTACTTTACAGTCAGAGAGAGATAAGGCAGAAGAAGAATTCTTTAGTTACAGTGAGTTGCAGTCAGCCAAAAAGGGAAAGAGCAGTGCATTAAGATGCAGTAAGAAAATGAAAGTTGAAATTTTAAAGTAGCAAAAATGCTAATCAGCATGCTGGAGTGATTCATTGCAGTTTCTTTTCAGAGATGTGCACTGCTGTACGCTACTTTCAATGCTGGTATTTGCAAGTATCAGCATATGCTGTGTATCTTCCTGCCTTCTGAATGCTAGAGTGTGGATGTGAATGGGACAGAAAAAGCACAACTTTTCTGGGAAATTGGATAAGATCTGGGGAAAGAACAAACATAGAAGTGAATGAAGAGTATTAAGTACTGTATTTATAATGATCACAAATACCTGCTCACCTTTGAGAAATCAGCAGCTTGTTCCACTACTGTTGTCAGGACAGAGTTGGTATTTGAGGTGATCTAAAGGCTTTGGTGAGCTATTTATTTGTTCAAAGCATTTGCCTAGATGCATTAGAAGAAAGTTTTCTCTATTGATGTGACCAAAAAAAAAAAAAAAAAAAGCCCCTATAAATCAATGAGAGCACCCCATGCTCAGCTTGCTTATGCAGTCATGGCTTTGCTGAAAAGACAATGACAAACACTATTCTTGGTATAGCAGAGCTGTTATTTTAGTGTGAGGAGGTATGTGGGCTCTTTTATGTAAGATGTAGTGTGCTTGATCTACTTTTGGTTGCCAGTATTCTGCCAGCTAGAGAATTCTGCCAGTTTGTGGTCCCCCAACTACTAGATATTATTATCTTTTTTTTTTATCCCGCTCCTGTGGATAGGCAAATGTGAGAGGCGTGATCCACATGGAATAAGAATAGCCTTTAAATTTAATCTTTGAAATAAAAAGGAACATCAGGGGAACAGAAAAGCATGCAGTCTCACCATCAAAGTATGCCATTATCCTGTGTCTTGAATTTCTTTATTTTTTGGGATCTAGTTAGAGCTCCAAACTCCATAAGAGGAGGTTGTCTTGTCAGATTATCAGCCCTGTTCTATTCACTGCAGAAAATGGTGTCAGTTACAACTTCTGGTTTTTTCCTTTGAAAAAGTTTGGATTGTATTGGTGCTCATATGCTGTGTCAGACAGGACACACTAAACTGTATTCAAACACAAACTTTCCCCTTAATGATGTTATTTCAGTGTAAACTGATTTTTCAGAAGCTACTGCTTTCAAAAATAGATTATAATATACTTGATAATGTTCAGGAAGTTTTCCTTTGACTGGAAATAGTTATATATTTTAGAACCTCAACCCTAATGACATCACAGAATACATAGTATTACTAATCAAACACATTTTTCTGAAGATGTACTTAAAATGGAGATTTAAAATTCCTAGGAAAATTAAAGTACTGACTTTTAAAAATAAACTTTCCACTACAGATTATCATCAGCTGTGTGTCACCATAACTAGAGCAGACTTTTATCAAGTTTTATTAGTGTATTCTATATGAAGTTGTATAAAAGTCACATGTCTGCCACCAGTAGACTAAAGTAAATGCTGTCATCACTACAATAGCTTTGTTTTCTGAAATCAGCAATTTTTTGCACTTGTCAGTGACAGGGTTTTGCCTTTGGCTTTTGGATAAAAATCAAACAAGATCTTCTAGCACTGAAATTGAGATGGTGAAGGTGCACAGAATGCTCCTGTGGCATCTTCAGATAACTATTTAGCCTTTGTTGTTTGCAGTAAATTATTTAGCAACAGTTATCATTAAACTGGCACATACAGGGGCTTTGAGGTGCTTTTTGCTCTGTAACAATATAAACCCGGGGTGATGCTCAGGGGATTAAAAGAAATATCAAGACATGATGTAGTAAGAGATATTGCAGAATGTTTTCCTGACATCTTTATGTTGAACAAATACCTGTTTAGTGCCCTGAGTATGTATCGTTATGCATTATTTTAGAATGTTCACCATTTAGATCATTGTGCCATACAGCTATAAGCCTTATTCTAAAGAAGTAACAGCCTAATTTGAAGTGCAAGTGTGACAAATGAAAAGGGAAAACAACAAATAGTGTGAACTAAAATTGCACTCTTACACTGTAGCATGATTGTTTTCAAAAAGCGTTTATTTTTAATCAGCTATCTCTGGTACTACTTAACCATAATTGCTTAGCTGGGTTCCTTTTGGGGTTTTTTTCTGGCCTCAGAGTAGAGGGTGGATTTGTAGTGGGAGATAGACAGTGCAGCTTAGTTCAGACTAGAGGCAGTTTTGTCCTCTGACCAGCCATACTTTGGAAAGAATCACAGAATCTCAAAGGTTGAAAAGACCTCTTAGATCATTGAATCCAACCATCAACTCAACACTGCCAACCCACTACTGAACCATGTCCCTAAGCACCACATATACATGTTTTCTGAACGCTTGCACTTCCTTGCACAGCCTGCTCCAATGTCTGGCCACCATTTCAGTGAAGAGGTGTGGAGGCAGTTGCATTTCTGCTTTTTTTTTCACCCAGAGACTGATTTTTTTTTCCTTCCAGGTTAATCCTAAAAGTGTTGTTCAGCTGGTCTGTTTCTCAGAGTAAGTCTTGAAAGCCTTATGCCATCTCTACTCACACCAAATAATTTCTCTTCTGTAAGAAACCCCACCAATGTCCCCATAACTTAGGAATTCACCCTTCCTCAGCATGCACGTGCATTCATTAATATTGACTACATCATAGAAATAAAGTTCTCTGCAAAATTAAGCTTGCACAGATATGATTGAAATAAAGACATTCACTTAAAAGGTAGGGCAGAGGTCGGGTGCCTCACAGGAATTCATATACAGAAATTACCATTATCGTAATGAAGGTGGAAGCCAGGCTCTTAAGGCCTTACATAAATGCCCTGAAGTCATAGGAATCAACATAATCTCCTTTCCAGAATTCAGAAAGATGTGATAATATGAAATGGTTTCTCTAAGAGCAAGGATTGGTAATAAATCTTTAAAATCAGGGATGCCAAATCAACAGAGGACGATAAAGTGATCTGGCCCACTACAAAACTGTTAGTCTGTTCTGAGCAATATGCAGATCTTTTGAGTACAAAAAAGAAAACAAAAAGTAGTTAAAGGCACAAAGGTTAATGAGGAACTCAGATAAAATGCAAAGACATTGTTTCAGATATTACTGAACACGTTTTTTTGATAAGGTGCTTGACTTTCTATTTGAAAGTAACACATTAGATCTTACCTGCATTTTGATAAAGCGCAAGATGCAATATTCAGTAGAAATTTTCCTTAGCTAAAGAAAGTGGAGATCTGTAGAAAATTGTATGATGACCAGCTGGAGATGAGGAGCTGATGAGATGCCTACAAGCAGTGGTGAGCTAGGGAAAGGCCATGGTTCTTGAACTGTGGCCGTGGTTTTCATTTTCTATGTTATTTCTAGTGGTGGCTTCTGTGTAAGAGTTAGATGAAACCAGTGAGTGATTTCTTGATGAAAGTTGTGGGGCTTTTTCTGTCCATAACAATAATAGATAATGTTGAAGACTGAGTAACAAAAGTATGATTAAATTTGCAGGGGAGTTGTAAGGTAATAGACATTGGGGTTAATAAAATTTTCTGCTATATGAAGTAAGTTCATCAATTGGAAATGACAGAGGAAAAAGACTCAGAATTATTAAATCATGTAATGGCTGGAATGACTGATGTGATAAAGCCATGGCCACGGCAAATGCAGTCTGGGGAGGGATGGTGTGAAATATTTCAGTGAAAATATAGGCACACATTCCTGATCTGAAAAGCACTGCAGAAACCTAGTCTTGCAATCATCGTACCGTTGTGATCACTTGTGTTTAAGAACCATAGAATCATAGAATGTTTTTGGTTGGAAGGTGCCCTAAAGTTCATCTCATTCCAACCCTTCAACGTGAGCAGTTCACCTTGCGCTACACCAGGTTGCTCCAAGCCCTATCCAGCCTGCCCTTAAACAGTTCCAGGAATGGGTTGTCCATCACTTCTCTGGGCAACCAGATTTAAAGGAACATAGACTGGATCAGGAAAACAACGGGGGAAACTTACTTATTGAGAGGGGGATATAAAATTTGGCTTGTTAAACCCAGGAAAAGTTGGCTGAGAGAGGGGATATCATTGCTGTCTGTAGATACATCAAGCAGGTAACAGCAGAGCAGCTGCTGAAGCAGGAGGGTAGCCCTGGCATGGGAGCAAATGGAGATAAACTGGCCACAAATTACCTGAAGCTGGTGAGAAAGTGCTCAACTATCTGAGTGGGAAATTGTGAGCAGCCTATCCAGCAGGGGACAAAACAGCTTAACTAGTTTTAAGACAGAGCTTAATCCCGTTATGGAAGGGAGTTCATGACTTGGTTGTCAGTGACTAAAGGAGTCAGAACTCAGGAGGAGTGAGAGAGTTCAAGTTTTCAAACAGGACCACCTAATGTTACACTGTTAATTCTGTATTTAAGCAGACAAACTAAAAACAGTATAGAGCTTTTAGGTTTTGGTTTCCCTAGGAAGTACTACTTGCATTTAGAGGGATATGTATAGAACTCAAGTTTTTGCATAGTTACTTAGGTGTATAAATACATAGAGGGAGTTAACACCAAGAAGAGTTTTGCTGCAGCAAAATAGTTAAACATAATTCCAGAGAAGCCAAATATGAGGTTTCAGAATCTGACCTCATTTTTTTAATAGAAATAAAAACATTCTAGCTAGTTTTCTTTAGTTAATATTTGTAAATAAGTACATCATTATTGTTAGTATGCACATCATTAGGATCTGTACAGTTAATAAAATGGATATGGCAGCTTCCCTATGTTGTTCCTGTCTAAAAAGGATATTGGAACAGGGTTTTAATTTTCAGAGGGACAGTTGGCAGTTATACACTGGCATTTCTGAATGGTCATAATACAACTTTTCTTTTTTTTGTAATGCATGTAATGGGTGAGGCTTACGTGGTTTGGAAGTATTACAAAAACACAACTGCCAAATCTTAGCAATATTAATGCTTCTGACATTAAAATAATATCCATCTGATAAATCAAAATATTTTTCATCACTCCCCCACCCTTTCCCATTAAAAAATCAGCATGCACCTCTCTTCCCCACATAAAACCCAAACACAACAAAATAGACTTTTTCTTCACTGACTTGAAGAAATAAGAAGTGATTGTACAGATAAGATAATATTACTTTGTCATTCTCCAGAGTTTAAAAATCAGCATTGGACTGGACTGGAGCAGAATCTCAATCAACTATTGAAAGGGTAGTTAGCTAGGAAAAGGGTGTGCTGTATATCCTGGGCTGAATGTGGCAAGAGAAGTTTATGCAGTCTTCCACTGATCTGGTTTGATCACTGTTGAAAAAAGGGGCAGCATTTCTTTCTCTTCTTTTTGTTTCTACATTGTTTCTTAGTATTAAAGAGGTTTGAATAAGTTCATTTAAATCAGCCAAAACTTGTGCTTGAAATAGATTCCCAAAACTTCTTTGTACATGCATTTGTTCCAGATGCTTCCAGCTCAGCCACTGATACTGAAAGAGTAATTGTGAAGCCAGTTTCTCTGTCCTTTGTTATCACTTTAAATCATAGGAATTAAGATATTCAGTAAGTATATTACAATACAGCCCCAAAACAGTAACAGTTTGAAATAATGCATGAAGAAGTGTTAGCACATTTGAGTTGCTCTCCTTCTAGGCTGTTACAACCTAACTGTGACAAGCATTGAAAGAAAGAAAGTGTCTGAAGGTCATCTTTTCTTCCAAGCTGTAGAATATGTAAAAATCACAAATTGTGAAAAAGATGTATCTTATCCCAGAAGAGCTGATATGAATGAACCTGCTTTCTTTTCCCCAATACCATTTCACCAAGCACATATCAAACTGTAATTTTATTTTAGACATCCTTCTACTCCTGCAGCAGTTGCCTGCGCACATCGCACCGTAGTATCGCACAGAATACAGCTCTAAACCACTCCAGGTGCTGTAGAGGATGTTGCACATCCAGTGTTGATATAGCTGGTAAAAGGCTGGTGGATGGTACCATAATCCTTGGTTACCAAAGCTACAGATCACAGGAACACAGTGTAGATCACTATTGTAATAAAAGTTTTATTTACACATAGTATTTTTATGGTTCTTTTTATAAATGATTCAATATTTTCCATTTGTGAGCAGCTCCACTTAGCCTGTCAGTTTGCCTGTAAGCTCCTCAATAAAGGGGTCTGAGCAGAAGGCTTAAGAAATGCAAATTTTCTTTCAGAATTCTTAAGGGAGATTGCCTATAGGTGAAAACTGAAATGATGATAAAAGATGATTCCAAGGACAACTTTTGAACCTGCTAAATGCTCTACTAACTATATGTGAGATTCTATAATCAACTCTTTCAGAAGAAAAATGGAGATGTCCCCATTAAAAAATTGCTACTATGTCAGCTGGTGTGGTGTTCTAGGGGGTTTTATTTGCTTGTTTTGTTTGAGCAGAACTGAATAATTTTAACAGAAGACAGTGTTCTAAATGAATCATCTTGCCTGATAATGCTGAAAAGGGTTTTTCTGTGAATCTGAACAGAAGTGGCTCAAGTATTTGAAAAATGGCTTCGAGACTTTAATAAAAAATAAATGTTATTCCACAGATGTGGCAAAATGTCAAGGACATATGTACACTTAAGCAGCATTAATGAGGGTGAACTTTGCTCATATGCAGGGTTTTTGACAAAGTGAAAATTTGAAAAGTCATTGTATTTAAACCATTTCCACTTATAATGAGAAAAGCTGGAAAGGGATTGAATTTCTGCAGTCTGGTGGTAAAAATACAGCACTCTTCACCTTAAAGACATATGCTTCATTCTGTTCCTTGAATCTTACCAACCTATCCCAAATAAAATACCTCCATATAATCAAGGAAAAAAACCCCACAGAGTGAACCACAGTCATTTCTAAAATCCTCACAAGTCTTATAGTTCATTTTCTATGTTCTCCCATCCCTTCGATTTCACTTTCAGATCTGGCATCAGGAAAAGAAGCAGAGACTGGGAGGGTCCCAAGGCTGGTCCTTCCAAGACATCTGCTTTCAGCAGAGGTAGCAGTACAACCAGAAATGTGCTTTTGAGCCCCAGGCAGTAGCACAGTAAAATGGTTTGAGTGATTGTGTTTTTGGTGATGCTACATATTTAACCGGAAAGGAGAAAAGACACAGAACACTGTGACAAGAAGATGTAATTTCTTTATTTCGCTTTCCCTCCGTGTCGCTGTCACATGCTCCCCCCGCCCCGCCGAGTTTTCCATAGAGGCTTTTTCTGTAGTGGCCAGAAATCATGATCATTTGACAACTGCTGGCCTCTGTGAAATGAGCTGAATAGTCCCATGCCAGGTATCAATTTCACAACACAGAAAGCATTATCGTTGTTGGCAGCAATTAGCATATGTGTCGGCAGCCTGGCAGGGGATGTGAAGGATTGAATGGTCAAGGGGGTAATGGTCACCCTTTGAGGTCTCTGTGGAGAGGCATCTTGGCAGAGCATTAAGCTCTGTGTCATGAAAGTCAATGAATTGTGTTTCTTTACCAGGCTTTTGCCATTTATTTTTAGCTATTTTAATTTTTTAAAAGGCAAAGAAAATAAAAACCTTAAGGAAGCATTAATGTTAACTGGGGTACATTAGCATCCTGAAATCCTGTCTCTAACTTTTGGTGCTGGAGGACTCTTTTTTTCTCCCTTCTCTAATCTCAGGGAGTGGAGTTACTTATGCTTTTACATGGAAGTCCCTCTGTACCCATTGAGGAAGAAGGGCCAGATCGTCTTGATCTGCGGTGATTGTTTTGAGTGTTGTGAAATGCACTGGACTTTATGTCTCCCTGAATCTCCAACAGAGCAAAACGCAATAGTGATGGTCGTGGTTTGTCATGTAGATCTGTTGTTTAGATTTGTGTGTTGTATCAATATGCAACAGCAAAATTAACATATAATGCCCTAGATGGATAATTAGGGAGGGCTGATTTCAAGATCTGTAGCCCATTATGTCCCATTTTTATGACCTTCTTTCCATTGCTTAAGAGTGTGCCGTGCATTCACTAGCTGCAGGGTTTTTTCCTCTCCAGGATGCACAGATGGCATGTGCTTTGGACAAATCACAGCTAAGAAAAAGATGCTGTTGTTTCAAGGAGCTTCATAAGGATGTTGTGTCACACCATATGTGGCAGAATCGAGAAGATGGAAAAAAATTATGGGTGCTTGTAAAAGAGAGAAAGGATCGTATGGTGGCCAAGAAAGCTGCCTTGAGAACTAGTGCCTGTCTGGGCATGTGAATGAGTCATCCTGCATGACTTTAATAGAACTTCTTGGCGTGTCCAAGGAGAAGTATTAAGGTCTGGCTTTTGATGGCTAAATGACTAGAGTCAGCACTAGTGAGAATGTAGGTTCCTCAAATAGGATGCTTAAAAATAGGGGGCATTTCTTTATTTTATGCTTCTTGCTGTCCCCAGTTCTTTGCCTGAATGTTGTATTGCAGTAGTGCTTGTTCACCCTGTTGCCATAAACTCATGAGCATCTCTAAAATTTGGAGACACACTGTACTTGGATGCTAGGGAAAAGCTAGCAATTTTAAGAATGCTTTCAATAGCATGTGGGCATAACAAGATGGGGATGAGAAGAAAGTATACCTCTTTAGTTCTTCACCTTGTTGAAAGGTACAGAATATTAAACCCATACTTGTTTTGTGAACATCAGTATTGTGTGTACTAGTTGAAGGACAACGAATGTGCAAAAATATACTATGCGATCATATACTTGGATAATTCAATTATTTATCTCTTTCCATCTTGCTTCAGCAGGCTTTGTGTGTGTTTAAGGCAGTAAACAGAGCAAACAGGAAACTTTTAATAGCATAGGGAGGGCAATGTCAAGCACAAGTTAACAAAAGGTTGTATAGGTGCATTCTTGCAGATAGAGGGCAGGTAATCTTACTTTACTGTGTAGTTCAGGCTACATAGTAAAGTAAGATGGTCTTACCAAAGGACAGGACACACACAGGAACAGTGTGACTGCATTAAAACTTCCAGGCTATCAAATTGATTTGCTGCAAGAATGAGTCATTCATGCATTTACCTTGGGGAGAGTCCACATGACATGCAGGAGTTCGTTAACAGCATGGCAAAGTTTGTGATTACATGCGAGGACAATAGAAAGGGATCTGTGCGTTTAGTACCTCTTGTCACTTTTCCTGATTGGAGTTCGGAATGGCTCCATTACCTTCTGCCTATTCAACTACAGAAATGTTTTCCTGGATACTGAATGAGCATTAAGCCCTATTTCCCAAGCTACAGGGAAAAGACTGAGCTGATCGAAAGGAAGTAGAACAGAGCAAGTATCATCTTTTATGCACCTTACTGCCCATCAGATCATTGTCCATACAGGTAGTTAAACATCTGCACCCACCAGGTATCTCTGCTGAAACTTCTTTCAGTCCTTGGAAACACTTGAAGTGTCTGAAAGATGTGATCAATTTGCCGAGTGTTTATTTCAGAAGTGTGTTTTATTCAGAAGGATCAAGTGGATGACTCCTGAGAGAGGTGGGATATATTTTACTACTGTTCCCAAAATCTGAGAAAGGTGATGGGGGATACAAGGTAGGATGTTGGAGGACACATTTCTGACCATGTCGACATTGCTCCAGTATGAGTCTAAATATGAAAATAAAGATATACTGTAGAATTTTAAAAAAAGTCACCTAACTCCCCAGAAAAAGCTATTAATGTCGTGTTTGTCCAGAGTCAAATCAGGAGTTCATGTGCTTACATACCTGTTAGGTGTGGATATCTGATGTAGTTGTAGTGGTCAATACAGGAGCCCTGCAGTAAGTCAGGAAAGCAGGGAGAGGTTTCCTTTCTTTGTGAAGGGAGACAGAGCTGCTCAGTAACTACTCACTGCTAGCATTGTCTTACAGAGATATTTGCATCTCTAAGGGAGGAAAGCAGTGATTATTTTATTAGAATTAACAGTAAGACCACCGTCTGGTTAAGGTGCAATTAGAGTGCATTTTGGAATGAAAGATCAGGTCTGTCTGGACACCTGGGAAACTTCAAATAAGAGATTTGCTATAAAAGATTGAAGGGAAGATGGAGACACTGAGGGTGAGCTCTGATAGGTATTGCCAAGGGTTTTCTTTTATTGGAAGCTGTCCATGGGGAACCTCTCCCTTACAGGGAAATTTTCTGATAAAACTCAGGTGTAGGCACTGTCTAGCAGATACACCCTCAGGCATAAACTCTGCACAGAGAGTGAAACTGTGCAATGAGCAGAGAGATGTATAAAGGAAGAAGTATCATTAAAGCATTGCTTTCCTTTCATTTCTTCACCTGTGTCTTTTATAAAGTTGTGTAACTGTGTGTTGCTTATTTTGGATAGTCTAAATAAAATTATTTTATTTTAGTTTGTATTACATTGTCCTCAAACTGTAGCACTATTTTAACTACATGTGCGTGGTGGGAAAGCTTGGCACCACAGGGGTCAGGAGAGGAAGGAGTGTCAAAGAATGAGCCTGACATGTGTTGGTAAAATATCAGGGTGTCTGCACAAATCCAAAACCTTCAAGGGAGCAATGCTGCACATGGCTGCTAGTCTAAATGTTATTTTACTCATCTTTTTCTTGTATTTTAGGAGCGCAGTGTGGGCAAACCACTGAGCTGGGGGATATTCTGTGATTTATCTGGATTTGGTTCCAGCAAGTGTGACTTAAAGATTATTAAATGGACTGAGCTTTTGGCCTGATTCTATTACAGTTTCATTACAGAACTTTGAATTGAATGTAGTAAAAGGCAAGCTTGGCTTTTACCTGGGAGCATTGTTCCACAGAGAGAGCCATAACCTACAATTCACAGTTTGTTAGAGAGGGTTTGGTAGGACCTTGAAGTGAAAAATATGTACCCAGATAGAATCTTATTGTGCTGTTTTCTGTTTGAATTCTTCCAGCCTAGAAAGGCTGTGACAAGCTGCTGATTGTTTCCCAGTGTTGCCTTGTCAAACCTCACTTTGCACATATCTGATGGATTCTGTTTGAAGCTTTTAGGATCTGCAAGCCTCACTAACTTCCTCAGGTTTGCCAAAACCAGCTGTCCCTTTCTTGCTTTATCAGTATTAGCCAAAATTTACACTTTTGCTTCATTGATTTGGTCATTATCTTGTGAAGCTGTAAGAATTAATATAATAAAGTATGTTTCTTCTTTACTTAAAGGGCATTTTTATTTTTATTGAAAAAGGTGTTTGTACTAATTGGCCATCAAATATTTTAATTTTTACTTATTTTGATAACCTCCTAAAATGTTACAAGTTTCCTCCCTAGGGGAGAGAGAAGTATCATTGAAACTGATGCTTAATTTAAAGCAGAAGCAGCAGATCTGTAAAATGATTTGTGCATTATATATGGTGTTGAATGAATGCTGTGGACTGTCCTCATGTATTTACTTTGGATGATTATGTACAATATCCAGAGAAGCTGAGCAATGGTCCTAGGTGCCCATGGATATGACAAATCTATGATGGGACTTGCAAATATCTGTTTTCCTCATCACACTGTGCATCCCTAGGCTTAGAACAGGGGTGGATGAGATAACGTCCTAAACAACTGTTTGGCTAAAACTGTCTTTTATGGCAGTAAAACAGATTGGGATGTGGGCTTCCACCATGGAAATGCTCCTTGCAGTGTGATATTAAGTTGTGGGAAGAGACAGTAACACTATTTTTTTTTGTTACAGCAGTATGAGTGCTTGCCAAAACCACTTCTATAGATCAATACACGCACAGCTATAAATCCTAAGCATTTAGACCAAATTAGTACTATTGTTTCTTTACAATATTAATCTTTTGTCAACCTGTGCAGTCAAACATTTAATTGAGACTTTTTGCTTTTCCATGTTTCATTTTCAAAAAGGGTAGTCAACATTCCATAGATCTAGATAGCTAGTTGGGGAAGGAGAGATGGGGGGATTGGTTNTTTATTTTTTTTCATATTGGAGAGATTTGGGAAAATATAAAAGGTCTTTTTTTTCTGAAGAATGTGATGTGGTCTGACAAACTAGCACCTGAACTGTTGCAGTGTTACCTTAAAGGCAGGTTTCTTGAAAGAAAAAACAATACATGTACATTTTTAGGGCATATTTGATATTTACAGAGAAACTCAAAGTGGTCTTCCAGGAGAAGCCTATGGATAATCACACTCATACTGAGGCTCCATAGTTAAGCCCTTTGGAACTTGAGTGACCTCAAGCACAACTTGCTCATTTTATTAAGGATGGAGTAGGAGTGTCAGTGTACATTTTCATAACCCTGAAAGGAGTCAGAAATTTTTAGGTGTTCCATCCAGCCTTAGGGCTAATGCTACTTATTTTGCACTGTATAATCATAGTTACCATTCCCCAAGGCAGGAAAGACTAACAGTGTGGAAAGCCTGTAAAGTAGCAAAGCCTGAAGTAATGAAAGACTCTAATTTTCCTACTTTTTAAAGGAGATCTCAAAAAATGCATTTTTCAGTCTGTTTTCATTTATAAAGTGTTTTACAAATGAAGCCTATTTTTAAAATTATTACCCATTTTCTGAAGAATACTCTTCCTAACCTCTAGCAGGTTTTGGGTGCAGAGCATGTATTTTTAAGTGGATTTTACTGGAACATGTCAACATATGCCTCATGGAAGGAGTGAAAGGTATGACTTCAAAAAAATGATCCTCTAAATCAACAGGAGACCTTTTTTTTTTGATTATTTGCATCTTTTCTGCTTGGAAGCATCTTAAACTAAAGGAGTTCTGAGCTACCCTAAGTCTACATCTTTTTTCCTTCTGTGTTTTGCCTAATGTTGTATACATGATGCAGTTAGTAGAATCTAACATCTTGTTATGAGGGACAGATCAAGCTCTCCAGGATGTCATGCTTAAAATCTGGAACAAGATTATTTTTATTGCTGGCAAAGGCAGCTAAAGGAAGTGGAAGAATGTAGTTGTTCATGATGCAACAGTTAGCTAACCTTCCAGATTTCCATCTCATCACTGAACCAGAATTGTTTTCTTCATGAAGTTCATATAGTAATTTACTTGAAACTTTTTTCAGCCATGCTCATAAAATGAAACATTAGTTGAATTAGGGTTGTGATAATATGATAATATGAGATGCCTTTTTTTTTCACCCTCATTTCCTTGCCTGTGAGCATTTTTCTGATCTCGAATGAAGGTGACCTTGCCTGATTTTCCAGACTATGAAATGTCTCTTGAAACACCACTATTCAATTTTTTTTTATGTATGTTCCCTCAGTATTTACAAGAGGATAATTACCTTTTCTGAGAGAAAGAACCTGGTGAAATGGTGAAATATTTGCATTGCAATTTGGAAGTCAATGCCTCTCCTTTATATATTTTGCCAATCCAGCTGAGAAGCAGCTCATGTTGCACTGAAGGCTTTAGTTTGTGTTTCTCTCCAGCGCCTCTGTTTTTTCTAACTGCTCACTGTCGATTGCTTTAAAATTACTTCTGTTCTTTCACTACGAGTACACTTGATTTTTTACAGCTTTCTAGTATTCTTTCTCATTTTCGTGAGTAATTTTGGGAACCCAAGGGCCTCCCTAAGCATAGAAACCTAGAATTGCTTCAGTTGGAAACACCTTCCACCAGACCAGGTTGCTCAGAGCCCTATCCAGCCTGGCCTTGAACACTTCCAAGGATAGGGCATCCACAGCTTCTCTGAGCAACTTGTTTCAGTGCCTCACCACTCTCTGAGTAAAGTTTTTTTTCACAATATCTCATCTAAACCTACTCTCTTTCAATTTAAAGCCATTAACTGAAAAAGAACAGTAACCAAAACATTAACAGAGAGAGATGGCATCTTGCTTTCTATATGACTGTTGCACACAAGTAGAGGACTTTCCATCAGGTGCTTAACATTTCTATCAGATTCCATCAGAAAAGCTGATGTAGCCCCTGCCAAACCACTCATGGTCCTCTTTGGCTTCAGTCACATTGGCTCATTTAAAAATATTAAGACTGAGATTTTCAGAAAGATGCTACTCTGTTGTCCAGTTTTACTTCTGAACTCAAAGGACCGAACACTATCTCTAAGGAGGGTACCTTTGTGGATTTGTTCTGGGTTTATTCCTGTGACTAAAATCAGAATATAATTTCACTTCTTTCCTCTCTGCCGTCTGTCAGAGTAATGTTATATTTGATAGTCATAGGTCAGAGCTCATCCATCTACATTAGAAAGACATTTTTCATTCAGTCAAAAATATTGCAGGTTTGCAGGCAGGAATGACTGTTTTGGAGGTAATGTGGGTCTTTTGTAACTTGAATTCTTCACTACTGACCTAGGACTGAATGTCTGCTCCTCATCATCTGCTCAAAGTGTGCCAAATACTGGGAACAAGGTAGCAACTGAAATTAGAAACAACCTTTTTCAGAAAACTTTTCTTCTGTCAGAAATAGAATTGTTGGAGATGCTTTGTCTCCCACATCTATGTTCCCCAGAAATTTCCGAGTTAACACTGTCCTGAGTTTACATTTCTTTATGTTTTATTATTAGTAAATGGCTATTCACAGTTGTGAGATGATTTTCCTTTGTGAGTTCATCAACTTGTATTGTTGCATTGCCATTTTGATAACTGTTGGAGCTAATGTTTTGGTCCCAGGAGGATGTGAACCAGTGAGTAATCCCAAGTCACAATCTGAATTATGCATGTAGCTATTGGCTGCCACCTCCCATTTCCCAGTGTACTTCCAGATAATGATTCTCCTGATTATAGACTTTTTTGATACACAAAAATGTGCTTCTCTGACTAGATCATAATTAAGCCAGGAAGCAAGTATGTTTAGTCACTTATGCTGTTCAGATATGTAATGATTTACTGTTTGCACTTGTAAACTATTTTAAGGTCTTCTAATGGAAAGCTTTTCAAGGACACCAAGTTTAGGACAACCTGGTAATCTCTTGGCATCCTCCATGCCTTTCATAGCGTCATTAATGCCTTACAGTTTATTCTCATCATGTGGTTGCATTTATCTGTCCTTCATTCTGCTGATACTCAGTTTATGGAGCAGGGCTGAACTAGGTGACCACCTATTTCTTGTTAAGCTAGCACAATTGAACACCAACTTTAATGAAAGTTCAGTGTTCAATTAATTAGTGAATAGAGGATTTGGAATATGTAAAAGACAACCAGGTCTATGGCAGCAGTAGATTCTTCTTTCCATTCGATGTTACCAAAGAGGTACTTAAAGGTTGAGGGTGTCCCTGAGGTATTACAATTCCTGTCAATTTTTTTGATGAAAGGCACAGTGGATTCTTGAATGTTTTGTCTCTGCCTATTAATAGAATTGTCCTACTGACACAGCAAGGTAAGTGGAATGGGGCAGGAGTGGCTGATGTTCAAGCAGCTGTTTCAGACTCTTCACAGTCTCATGTATGTGCATGTACAGCTATCTGTATTTGTGCTGTTTAGGCATCAATTAAGTTGATTTTTGTGGCAATAATACAGAAAGTTGTGAAGCAGAAGTACATTAAGGACCCTTTGTCCTCCAGTTCTCTAAGCAGGGTCTCCAGGTCATTGCTTTTGCTGCCTCTGCACCCTGTATCCTCTGTAAACAAGGATCATCATCACAGTCCTGTCCTGTCAAACCTTGTGGGTGCATTGAATGACATCCTAAGCCTTCATGTGACAGTGACTGAACAGCTGCATACCAGTAAAAAACTTAAGGACAGCTAAATTTTGATCTAATGACAAAAGTCTCAACCTTGATTTGCAACAACCAGGCTGCTTTCCATCATTTTTCTTGCAGTGTGCCTCCATTTCCCATTCTGCCTAAAAAAAATGGAAGCAGGTTTCTGCTATTCTTCCACTCAAGTTATTTTACCTTTGATCATCTTGCAAATTTCTGGCCAATTCAGGCAGAGCTTTTCAAACCATGTTCCACCGACAAGCAGGGGTTTTCAGTCACTCTTCAGCACAGAGGCTTGCAATCTAGTTCTTTGTTGCTGGTGTTCAACTTCCAGGCCATACTCCCTCTATTAGTGACTCTTCCCCTATAATTATTCACAGCCCTATTTTGGCTCTTTATGAGGAAACTTGTCCCAGCATCCGGTTCACCGCATCTGTTGCAGATGATGCTGCAGTTGCTGTGTCTTGTGCCTCCATGGTTTAAGATCAGTGCAGAGCCATACAAGCACCCTGAAGTAGTTTTTTGCTTCATTATTTTCAACCTTACAAGGCAATAAGCAACAGTGGGAATATCATTGCTGTATCTCGCAAGATCATTTGGCCACATCCAAGGTTACTCCCTTGATGTTGTTGTCTTCACAATTGGTATGGAATAGATCTAGGAAATGTAACAGGATTGGCGATTATTTTGCAAGTATGTGATTTAAAATCAATCACATACCAAGGTATAATTTGGGGATTTTTTTAGTACTTTCTTGTTTCTCATTCCAAAGTGTACTTATGGAGCAGTTGCCAAGAATAGGGTCAGAGTCTCCTGCTTCCATGCAAATGCTCAAACATTAATCTTGGTTGTCATCCTCCCTTGCTCCTTGCAGACTCCTGTTTGTCACTGTATCATCTCTTTCCACCAGAGGAATGGGAAGCACAGTCAAGGCAGACTGTTGTCTGTGCCTGGTTGTGTTGATGCAGAGGTACAATACCTGGCCTTGCTGCAGCCACCAGTGCGGCAAGGTCCTGTTATCCCAGGTGGGAGAGTGTTAACTCTGCCTCTGTCAGGACACAAGTTCTTCAGGTGGGATTAGGGTTTATGAGCTACAATGTGTATCCACCTTCTTTTACTGAGTGCAAAATTTCTGCTTTTTAAGTCTGAGTGATATACATCAGATAGGCTAATACATTTCGGGTTTGTTTCACATGTAGGAGGATGTATAACCTGGGCTTTTGTTAAAAGCCAAGCACAACAGTGTCTGCAGCAATACTACACCCTTATTGCACTGGGACTATCTGATACACTTAAGTTGTTAGTTGGATTTAGAAGAATAAAATTATATTATAATTATAAAATTATGAAGAATTAATTGTATAGTATAAAATTAGAATTTTGCAGTGTTTGAATAGATGTTGACTGTTGAGTTGTAAATTAAGTTATAATACTTTATAATAAAATAACTTTATTGAATAATACTGGGTTATTGAAAAATTCAATGTTTATTTTAAAAATAAAAATATTTATTGAATAATTATGTTTCTCATCAGATTTTGGCTGAGCTAATTTACTTTCAAAACTATTTTTACCTCTTTGCCTTTTCAGTAGTTCAATAAATTAGACTTGAAAGTAGACCTCAGAAGTTCTTGTTTTATTATTAAAGGCTCTATAATTTCTAATACGTGTTCCCATCCTTTGGTGATGCTGTCTCAAAGTCCTTTCCCTCTCTGATCCTTTATTACTTGTTGCTCTAACAGAAGTCCTTTAATTCGATTTTGCAAGTTAAAAACATTTCCATGTGACAATTTGTACAGAAACTCTCCAGGCTGGTTTTGTCAACATGCACAGCCCACCTAGTGATGTTTGCACTATATAAAGTCCTGTCATGATGCCTGTGTTGTATCCTCATCCCACATTGGTGAACTTGCTACGCTGTTGTTTTTCAACATGAAGTGTGTCTTTTGTACTGTTTATTTTAAAATATTTTAAAGATATTTTAGCTAAAAGTCCATTCTTTTCTCCAACTATGGAATAGTGTTGTTTTACATCTTGGACTTCAGCAAGTACTGACTTTTATTTCATTGTCGATGAGCTTTTAAAGGTCCTTCTTCACTGAAATACACTGGAGATTGATTTATATGAGTTTTGAATTCTGCACATATAACCTGGTTGATAATCACTACTGCACAAGTGCTATAGATGAGGATTTTTATTAACACTAAGTATTGCAATCTCTTTCGACTGTAAGTGTACACAGGTAATTTTTTGTCTATACTTCACTGATATCTTTGATTGGTTTGACTTTGTGTAATTATAAACAAATCCTCATAAGTGAGGATGGGAGTACTGTTGGTGGGAGTACCTGATAAAAATTTCTGAAATAAATCATTAGATTAGATTGTTATTTTCAAGATATCTGAAGTGTTGGGTAATTTTGTTTCTCATCAGGTTGTAGCTGAGTTAAATTTACCTTCCAAACCATTTTTACCTCTCTGCCTTCTCAGTGGTTCAGTAAAACAATTTTACCACTTCTGTAGTGAGAGAAACAGCTGCTTATTACTTTCCAAAACAGAGATAATGCAAGCAATCATCAGTTTTGAAAGAATTGTAATTACTTTTGGCCAAGGCACTAGTGCACATTTAAAACCTGTGTTCTTAGAAAACTGAATGTACCTTACATGGGCTTGGCATCTGACATTTTCAATCTGTGTGAGCTGGGCTTTTTGAAATCTCTCAAAGTAACTTCTACGGCTTGAGTGCAAGCTGTATCAAATCTAAGCTTTGAATTGCCCTGCTCCATTTCACTGGACTTCTCTTCCATCCTCAAGTACAAGCAGTGCATGTTTCTCTTAGTTTGCAAATTGATGCAGAAAACTTACTTTTTTGATTTAGGCTTTACTCGATGTTGAATTTTATGTTAGTGTTATAAGATCCAGTGGTGTTTTATCTGCTGATTAGTCTTATAATGTAAATTGCCTGGTGATGCATTGCATAGAAAATGCTATAAAAGTAGTTTATGGTGTGATAGCAAGGAGAAATGTGAGGAGAGCAGATTCGCTTTATTAGATGAGCAGGAGTCCCCAAGCAATCATTTGTCAATAGTAGGTAACAATTGGTTTATCTTCAATCACTGAACCCTTAATGAACATGGTTTGAGCTGAAGTGAAATGGTTATATTGAAAATAAAGGGAATTTATAGGTTTGTATCAGTTTTATCTAATAAGAGAAAAAATTTGAATGCATAACTAGTTTTTCCACTAAATATCTTTTCCAGTAACCATGTTGATGAAAACGGGAATAATAAAATAGTCTTTCTCAACGTTATGTGAACAAAGTCCTTTTCTGTGAAAAAACAGATGAAATTATATCTGTTTAATTCTACGATGTCTATTATATTTGACAGGAATAAGCACAATCATTCTATATAGAGAGGTCCTGTTACCTGCAAATACAAATATTTCTTTAAAGCTATTTTTCAAGTGCACTCTATCATATTGTGTCCTATTTGGTAGCAGGCAGTTTATTTTCAAGCGTTATTGGACTGTGGCTTTGGATAGTAAGAATTTTGACAAAATCAGCATCAAAGGGCAACTTTGGCACTTGGCCCTACACAAATATCAGCCAAGGAATTTCTGACAGCCCTGGTAGGTAACATGGGTATTCTCATCTTAGTTTTACAAATGGAGAGCCTAAGACTTTGGGTAAAGCATTCTGAGCATCTGAGCTCACATGCACTTGGGTTGGTTCTTTTGTTCGGGATGGGTTTTTGTGGGCAGACTTCAAAAGTATTATCAGAATTCCTGAATTTTGGAATAAAGTTTGTTGTAAGACCTTTTAAACATTAACAGTTATTTCACAAGTGGCTGTGTGTGACCACACTTCATCAGCTTGGGCTGAAGTTAAGGCTAAGTGCAGGAGAGACACATTTTTCATATGTGGGCTCACTTCTGCTGAACGTAATTTTGTTGTACCTGAGCTTCAGTGTGGGATTTGGGTGAATTTGTTTCAGAGGACATGAATGGAACATAATTGTTAGCTGCAGATAAAAGGATTGTGTTGGGCTGGTTTTGTCTGCTTGTGGTTTAGGGACAGTTTTGCTCACCCACTATTTCTGAAGTCAGTGAAATTGAGGGAAATTGGCTTTCAGCAAGTGAAATGTGTGCCCTAACTGTGCTTTTCAAAATAGAGATGTGCTTTGTGTGTAATTGGATAACCAGCACTTGTGGCTGAGACATCTGATCTTTTTATCAAAGATGAGACTGCTAAATAATTAGTGTTTGAAAAATAAATATTGATATGGACAACAGCAACCTCCTGTCTTTTCTCATATGCGTATTGAACTCTGAGCATGATTGTGGAAATGTAAATGTAACAAGCTATAGAGTATTCATAGAATCACAGAATGCTGTGAGTTGAGAGGGACCTTAAATATCATCTCATTCCAACACCCTTGCCATGGTTAGGGACACCTTCTACTAGACCAGGTTGCTTGAAGTCCTGCGCCAAACAGTTGTGGATTCCACTGAATACTAGGCATGTACATGCTTTGGAAACCCCCCCATTGATGTTAACTTACATACTTGTGAAAATAAAAGTATAAATTTTTTCCAACAGTTGCCATGCCTCTGACTGATAAGTGGTTTTCCATCAGCTGAGATACAGGATTTCATTCCTTGGGTGTATGTTGTTGCTATTATTACTAATTTACACTTATTAGCAGTTCTTCTTCTAGTTAGCTTAATGGTAAGGCATTAAGCCTTACCATTTCTTCCCTTAAAGATCTAGGTATCTTAAGAGGGTGGGAAGTAAAGTGCAGGAAACACCTGCAAGAGCCATTAAAGATTACTTCTGCCAAGAGGTTTTAATGACAAGGCATAGGACCTGTTTATATTGTAGACATCTAGTTAATGAAAAATAAAAATGTGCCTATTAATAATTGAAAGGAAAAGTCTCACTGCAAGCTACCAAAATCTACAGGATAATAGCTGAGAATTTCAAAAATTTTGAGAAGAAATATTATAATGTAAAATATTTGAACAATTTGAACAAAGCCACTCTTAAGTAGGCTCTGGTGAGGTTAAAGAAAGAAATATAAATTAGTCCTTTTGGGTATATGTTCCATTATGTAAAAATACAGAAATCTTTTTTTTTTTTTTTTGGGTCATTATTCACATGAAAATAGGGGAAGTTTCAGTTTTTGTTTTTAAGTGACCTTGCTTCCAATTCTAAGAATTTTAATGCAATATAAACAGTTTTTTCCCGTTTCTGAAGGGGGGATGAGTAATACATGCTATTACTGAAACCAAAAACAATTCTGTGAGTCTTCAAATTGGTCAGCTATCATTTTCTTAAAATCCCCATTTCTAACAAAATTCAGTGCAAGCCCTCCTGAGTGTCATTGTTATAATAGTTGAATATCAGAGTTAATGAAATACTCAAAAGGTTCCCTTTCCTTGTTTTCTCTCTTGCCTGTCTGTGCATGAGATCAGCAGTTAATGAATCTTGAGGCAGCACAATTGTTCTGTTAGCCTCTCAATATATATATGGATTTCCAGTAGAAAGGGAATTTTTAAATCTACAGTTTAGTGTCTTTTCATTGTCTAAGAGCTGTCTTTTGCTAGAAAATATTATTTCTATGTATTGAAAGGCTTGGAAATGAAATATGCTAATAAAAGAATATCTGATTCGTTATCCAGTGAATAATTTAATGGGGGGGAGGAGGTTTAGAAAACTTATGATTCATATTAAAATGTGGGTTTCGGTTGAATCTATGACACATTTTTCTGGGGTTTTTTTACAGTAAAAGGTAGATTGTAACTAATATTAAATGGGTTATTGGAAGGCAAAAGAAGAGGAAGTTTTACAATGGATTTGGATCCTCAGGGCCAAAGCAGCAAGCGAGGCTGTAGGATTTTGAAGGGCACATATGAGGAGAATCTAATTATTTAGTTCACAGTAGCACCAAAAACATTGGCTGCTGCATAGACACCCTTGATAGCATAAACTCTGTCCTGGAAGTTTCTATTCTTAAGAAAGTTTAAAAATAGGGTGAGGAAAGGGCACAACTTGTTCTTTTTGTCCTACTGCATCTGTGACAGTTCGGAGCTGCAGTGAGCTCAGGGAGGGATCTAGGAGCTGCAGTGGAGCATCCTGTGTCCCAGTGCCAGGGCGTGTGGTTCCACGAGTCTCTCCCGTAGGAAAAGGTACAAGGGCAGCACAGAGGAGCTTGAGTTCCCTGTGGGATTAGGCCGGTGTTCCTCATCTCCCTATCTCTTTAATATGGGGAAGAAATTGGCCTTTTATTTTAAAATACTGCTGTCCAGGCTGACTTTGCACATTATCATCATCTCATGCAGTGAGACAACACCACCCAGTTCTCTCAAGTTGGGCCTCCTCAAGCAGATCGATAACATAGGCTTGTTTTAATCTTCACTGTATTAGAAAGAACATCTCTACTATTTACAGCTGCTCTTAAATGCATGTCCTGATAGAACTTTTGTCCTGTCATTCACAAGATTGATTTGTGCCCTGTTGATTCTGTGGCAGCAGGACTCCTGAAGCTACTCTAGATAAGCCCCCAGTCTAAGCCGCACTAGTTCTGTCATCATCTTCATTACTGAGAAGAAAAGCATTTTTCTTCAGAAAGTGTCTGCTGCTTCTCCCTTACTGATAGAAAGCACCTTGCATGTGCTGTTCCTCTGATAATACTTTCTCTGTCATGTCAACAGTCAAGTGGAGGAACAAAAGTGCAACTTGCTCTCAATGAAGCAGGGAAGGAAACCTTCCTACTCATCTCCGTCAGGTTTACTGATATAGTTGTGCCTCCTCAGCTGTTTGTTGATGTTTGGACCCAGTGATCTTAGACGTCTTTTTCAACCTTAATAATTCTGGGATTCTGTGATACTGCCTTCATGCTGGTGGCAGCACCATTATCTCTTTGCTATTAAGGACTGTGGCTCAGAAGCACTGTCTACTGCTCCCAGCCTGGGAAGGCAGTGCAGGGATCATGCTCAGACCTCACTGAAGGCCAGAGGATTTAAATTCTGACCAAAATATCCAAGGGGAACAGAGGGGCAGGCTGACCCTCAGGTGCTGAAGCCCTGCTGTACCTACCAGGGCTTCACAAAGTCACCTGCATGACTGTAACTCTGTGGGAGATAAAGTGACTTAAAGCTACACTTGGGCAACAGTAGTAGAAATTTGTGCATATCTTGAGGATCACAGAGCTGATATAGTGCTGTGAGAACTTCTGGCATGGTACTGAAATTTTGAGTTTAAAATATCTCTGTAATCATGTTCTTTGCAATAAAAGCTTGTATGAAGCTACCAGTCTTGTTCAATGGAGATACATGACAAAATTTAAAAATCTCTCTGCCCATTTGTACATATTTAAGATAGTTCAGATTCCATGACTACATAAGCATTGAGCAGTGCCTTGAAGTATATAAAGTTTTCAGACTTGTGTAAACCCCATGGGTCTTTAAAGCATTGCACATGCAATCTTAGGTCATTCTTCCCTTGTAGATCCCAAACCAGTGAAGATTTGTGAAATGGTGAATGCGCCTTATTTTTTCAAACCTTATTTTTAATGATTCTGATTTATCTAAATGTTTTCAGTACATTCTTAGGTTTACAGAAACAGGGTATGACTTTCCAGCCTGCAAGAAGAAACCTGGAATTGTTGTGACACAGAGTAATTTAGTTTTAAGCAACAACCAGTTGGTATAAGCTGATGTTTTAAGGTAGAGTAAAAGAATAGGGATAAGAAACCCACAGATAATAAGTGTTTTCATACTGCTCCCTAATCCAGCTGTGGGAAAAATAATGTATCTTCCATTTAGAAAGCTGGAAATTGAAAAACTTAAGAGTTTATGGCACAATGACAATTTAATGATTTTTCATAGTTTCAGGAGGTTTTTCCCTATTCCTGATTATTATCAGAGGTACTACAATAAACATAAATTGTTTGCCTAAAATTGCTAACACATATTTTCTAAACTTCTTCAATAACTTTCTTGCTTTCTAAACCCACCATGATTTAACTCCAAACATCTAAGTCTTAAAATAAACTGTCAATGCTGGTTGTTTCTCACAGCTGGTATAAATATGAACAATATAAGTAGGTGAACATTCTTCAAGTAACAACGCATTCAGTTGTACAGCTGAAATGCAGAGTGCTGATTGTCTCTTTCAGAGTATTTTAAACATGAGTTTTAAATGAGTTAAAGTAAGGGATAAAAGATGAGAAATGGTGCAAAAGGCTCTATATAGTAGGAATTTGTAGACTTCTAATGCAGTCAGGCTCTCTTGATGTTTGATACGGTTTTTGAGGAAGAAAAGATCAGGCAAAATTTTTGTATTATTCCATACATTGCCATCCTGTCTTCAGGTGTTTATACGTGTAGATGTCGTGTATGGATGAACAACCCAACTCAGAGAAGCAGTGCATTTGTCAAATTGCCAAAAAGTGTTTCATCATCCTTGTGTTCTACCACTTTCCTTGTGTTTGATCAATAATGATTAGTCTAACATCTGCCAAATGCCAGTGACCCCATCATACAAATGAAATGAGTTTTGCTCTTGTTTCTGTGGATTGCGATAACGTAAGCCAGACTGCAGCCAGCTGTTACGAGACCGCTGGTTCAGGTGCTCAGGTGAAGGCTTATACAAGTCTCTCATATGGGAATTAATGTCAAGCTACATTGTATATTACATGTCCATAACTTGGCACAAGCTTTCTGTACTGCACGGCTGGGAAAAAAAATGTACTCCAGAAAAAAAAACCCCAAAACTGAGTTCTCTGGTATTTTTCTTGTAGAAAGTGTTAGACAGCTACTACTGCTCTCTTTCACTTCTGACGTTTGACTCCTGGCTGCCCTAAGCCCTCTTCCCCTTTCCTGAGATATGAGTGCACATGAAGCTTGCTTCCCCTGTGTCGTAGCTATTCTCTTTGTCATAAGAAGAACATGAGTTACCTTCCTTGCTTTGGGGCAAGACAGGTATGTTCATGGATCCTACAGCTACAGCCAGCCAGTTCCAATCTCCAATTTTCCCTCAATCTTGTCAAGAGCATGTTAAGACTGATGATTGCTCAGCTAGTCTTTAGGTAAGATACAAGCTCTTCTGCTTGTCTCCTTTCACCTGGTCTCCTTTCTGGGATCCAGAGTATCAGAGGAAGAATAAACAACTTGACTTGTGACAGTTCAAAGTCTGTATTTCTTTCCTGACCACTCAAATGCCACAATTAGTGAAATCATCACAGCCCATAGCCATGTACACACTGAAATGTGATTGCAAGTGTATTAACATTTCTGTTCATCTCAATCTGGCAATTCCAGGATTGGAACTGCTTCTTTTTAAGATTCGTAAGTCTCAAAATTTAAATCTCTTCGGAGAAATTAGAATGAAAATAAAAGAAAACATAGTAAAAGATTCCAGCAGTAGTGGAGAGGGTAGTTAGCAATGCTGTGATCAAAAGCCAAATTTAAAAGTGAATGTGAGTAAGAGGCAATGAAAATTGAGGACAATTCTTATGTTTAACATGGATAACTACAGCAATTACTGTGGTGCCTTTAATACTGGCAGAGAAGGCCCAGTACCATTTTCAGCTAAATAAAAGGAGCCACAACAATGAGTAACTATTGATGTAGTGCACTCACGGAAAATTTACACTTTGAAAGTTATAACAAAAGCTATATATGTGTCTTGGTTTGAAAGACAGGTATCTGCTAAGGAAGGCAGGAGCCTCCCTTCGAATGGAAAATGTAACCCCCTTCCCTCCAAATTACTATAATTTTGAAATTAAGGGGCGTTCAGGCAAAGATATGAGAAATAGGAGTAACAGTTCTTTATTAATATATATATAGCAAGGCAAGCAAACAACAATAACTATGGCAGCAACACCAAACAGAGCAGAACCCGGTGCCGGCCTCTCTCGGCCGCGGGCCCTTTCCCCTTCGGTGCGGTTCCGCTCACAGCCGACAGGGGGCGCTGGTGGCTCCCGGCCGGGCAGGG
>VZRQ01006817.1:1710716-1815246 GCA_013397975.1 Machaerirhynchus nigripectus
CCCCCCACCTCTGAGCTAAACAAGATACTCATATTCTTCTCCTGCCATTAAAAACATATTTGTGAATTTGCCACTCAGTCTTATGAAAATCGAGCTAGGTAAACAGCTTGTAAGCATTCACAAGGTGTATCACCTGTTGACAGCCTTACCCTGGAGTGCTTTAAGGTTGTCTGGGTCATTGTTGTTCACCCTGTTCTCATTCTGTTTGAAGAAAATATCACTTTTATTTCAAATTAAAATGCCTGCAGATTAAATAGCGTGAGCTTTTGAAATACCGCCATAGGGATCTGTGCCATTTGCAGTAGATATTGTCAAAGGCAGTCAATGAGCAATGACAGCTATGTCATCTCATGTCTAATTGCCTGAAATACATTGCTCTCCCCTCACGGTCTTTGTGCATCTTTTTGATTGAAACACATAAGGCTTAATGCATTAAGGGAGTTTATTTCAGAAAGCCATTTCTCCTAACAATATAAAGTATTACAGTTGTGGATATTTGGAAAGCTACACCAGTGCTGTCAGCCCACTTAGTTCTTTAAGGCTGCCTGGGAGGGAAAGGAAGAAGTGATTTTCTACTGTTGTGGGGTTTTTGTCTGTTATTCAGAAACATGTTTAAAGCACATACAGAAGGGAGGGTGAACTCTCTTACCCAAGCATGAGGGTTTTCAATCCTTGTCTCATCTCTTAAGCAGTCACATTTCCCAAAATAATTCCCTGTCTTCTTCACTTGTCACTGCAACCTAAATTGTTACCCTTATCCTGTAACGAGTGGCTGCTGCTGCTTCACTAGACCTTCACTAGGGCCTCAGTCATGTGTCTGAGGCTGGAAGATTTTTTAAATAAACCTTTTTTTTTTAATTAGCTAAGCACAGAACTGAAACTCTGGTCCAAACATCATCTCACATTTTTGTTCCAGCTATCTATTTTTTTCCTTTGGATTTCCCAAATTCAATTGTGGCCTCTTCTTACCTGTTTGGGATGCTGCTGTAAGGACCATATCCTTCTCTCTTGCCTTGGCCATTTTACTCTCTTTTTTTAAATTTTGTTTTTTTCAGTGCCTTTTTCTAGCACAACAGATGGATGTGTTCACTTCTGTGGCTTTTTTTCCTTATGATTCCACACTGTGAAGTCACCTCCTCAGCTAGGCCAGCTTCTCAGTTATATTCTGAGAGAAGACCTTTTGTTCATCCTGCTAATTATTCCCCTTGTTCTCCCCGAAAACATTTGTTAAAATTTGTTAAATCCTTGAAGTCCTTCCTTAAAATATCCTTTGGCATAATAATCGCAAAGTAGTTGACATCTCTCTGCATCCATCTGTTGTCTCTTATAATGAGGCAGTAAAATTCAGGACTATTCTTTTGTTGTTCACACAATATTTCTTAAGTGAGCCTTGCCGTTCCAGTGACCTCTGACGAACTGCAGCATTAACTGTTGTCAGGGCCAGACGGGCTGTTGGTAACTGAAGGGGTTTCTCCCTATGCGTTATTACCACGGTCTTTGCCCTTAGCATCCCCTTTGTGTAACCTATTTTTACGTGACATCAGGGGGATGTTCCCAGATGGTGAGAAGACTGTATTTCCTTATGCTTTGCTGAGGTGTACTATACGTAACATCCCTGGCAGTCCAGAAAATACACCTCGCAGATAATCAGCTGTTCTTCATTCTGAGAACAGGTTCTGCTGCTGAAGTATCAAATCTCATCATTAACTGTATGAGGCACAGTCTTGTCTGCTTTCTGCATTTCAGTGAAAGTCTTCAGAAGGAAGAGAAGGAAGTAGTGTGGGTTTGGTGGAGATTCATCATTATGTAAACAAAAAAAACAATCTTTACGTATGTTTAGCACCAATTATGCCCTTTTAATGCTAAGCAGGCATTTAGCAGTTGCAGGTGACACTGAAATCAAGGTGTTTACACAGCAGTGGTGATCCTCTCAGATTCAGAAAACCATATGGCATAAGAACTGCTGACATCTTCCTCTAAAATGTGACAACAGTGCCATCCATTTGTACAGTATGATCAAGGGCCTTTTACTAGCAAGAGCTATGTCTGCATCTTTTCATTAATTCTCTTATAACAGAACAAGTTCAAGGGAGTTTTGCATGAACAATACAATTCCTCTGAGGCATCCTGAGGAAATCAGATTTATTCAGTAGGTGTGGGACAACCAGGCTGGACATACCCTGGTGTCCAGACCGTGTCCCTCAGTGGTGCACAGTATGCAGACAGTGGTTCCTGTAGCACTGCTGCGAAGAAATCATTGTGAATTTTAAGTGAACTGAAATTAATTAGTTAAGACCTATTTCTGCAGCTTATTCTGGCATAGTTCTTACAAGAAAAAAAATCAAGTCTTAGGCTGGAGTCTAAAATAAATGAGGTGTGGTTGCATCATTCGTGGTGTTTATGCTTTGTTATCTCAAGGTGACATTTCCCACGGGCACAGCACAATGGCCAATTAGGGGCAAAGCAACAGCATCATCACAGAGTAAAGGCATTCCTAATTCTCTTTTTCCCTCACTTTCCTTTAGTAATAGATCCTTTATGTGTATGACTGTGCCAAATTTTTCCATCTTCTTCCTCTCCTGTTGTCATTTCCTCTTCCATCATCTTTCATGGTGGCAGCCCATTGCATACAGGCTGGAGAGCTCTTGGAAAGTATTTCTGGATTTCTAATCTCTGGGAATCTGCCTCATTCAGGCAGAGGGTGTGTTACTAGCTGGGAAACCAACATCTGTATTATCAGGATAAAAGGGAGAATTATTCTTCTTTTGGCTAAACTTGAAAAGCTAGGCTGAATTCTGGTTCCTTTGAAAATGGGGCATCTTTATCCATCTTTTTCCACTGATTTTAGCAGCATACGCTGTTAGCCTGGTTTCACCAATACCTTTTTGCTCTGCTGTTTCTTGTCATTATCAGATTTATGTAGCTGTTGGGTGTGTATTATTTTCTAAGGCTGAGAAGACTAATATCATCAGCCATAATTCCGTGGGTTTCTCCTGAAGCCATTACCATAATTAAGATAATGACATTTAAAGTGAGTGTTTATTTCATACTACTTTGTATGGCAAAATATAATTAGATGTTTGGTTGGATATGTATATGGTTGAAAAGGATTTTAGAGGCTGAATAAAGTCTGAATAAAGCACTAGTTTAACTCAGAGTGAATCTGGAACTTAGGGCAAGTATGCCATAAGCACACCATGTAATCTGCTAATAGAGGGTTAGAAGACTCTCTTAATTCACCTGCATTTCAGGAATTCTTTGTCCAGAGTGACAACTGTACCTTTAAATTTACAAAGTTTCCCCACGTCTTGTGCTAACTGTGCCAAGTTAATATTGTAAATATTTATCTGCCTTACACTTGAAGTGAAATAAAGAACAGTTTCTTAGCACACTCTGAAGTGCAATGTGGGCTTTTCCTGCCCTGTGGGAACTTGTTTATGTTGCCCACACAGACACTTGAAGCCTGAGATCCCAAGCAGAGAAGCAGGTTGCAAGTCAAGAATTTAGTTGGCTACCATGTGGCTCTAATCCTTCATTTTTTCATTTCAAATAGTAAGTTTTGCAGATATGGATGTGGTTAAAGGTGTGTGAAAAAGAAGTTGATTTCATGCTTCACGATGGCATTTTAGGCTTCGCTTGATGTCATTTGTCTGTTTTCTTTTAGACAGAAGTTCTCTATTTTTTGAATGTTAGCTAAGGGTAAGACACAACCTGACTCGATGAAGTGCACCTTTTATGTATCTCACTTGGCATTTAAAAAAAAACAGAGGGAGTGGAGAAAAGGATGCCCTATCTACTAAATAACAACAGTGTGAGTAATATGAGGGTCAAGAGAGCATGAGAAGAGGAAAAAATATTTAAGCTCAAGTATGTCAACTTTTTTCAAAACCAATTGAGTTGTGGTTTAGTTATTTAAGTCAATGTTGGACACAATACTAATGCTTCAAATTCAGTATTACTTAAAATGTTTAATCATAAAATCACAGGATGGTTTGGGTTGGAAGGACCTTAAAGGTCATCTCATTCCAACTCCTCTGCCATTCTTAGGGACACCTTCCATGAGACCAGGTTGCTCATCCAAGCAGGTTGCTCATCAGCCAGGTTGCTCATTGAGCCCCATCCATCCTGGTCTTGAACACTTGAACAGTAGTTTAAACTATTATATCTTTGAGGAAACCATTTCTTTGTTGGCATACTCCCAGGAGCTCTCATCCTAACACGTGCTTTCTCAGCCAGGTCCTGGAGAAGGTCTCTCTTTTCCAACCATTTTAGCACACACTGCATCCCTCATCCATTTCACCTTTCCAGATACTTCCCTTCTCAATACTTCTACCAGCATGAAAAATGATTTCTCCATTTTCTGTCAGTCAGTGATCCCTGAAAATATTTATCCTTCCCTCTATTAGCACAGCGTAGTGGACAACATCCATTTCAATGGAATAACTCTGAAAGTCAATTTTTGCACCAGCATTACTCTCAGAATTTCTAGTGAAAGCCTTCTATCATATTGGCTATACCATTTTTCTGTGTCTTTGAAACTTTCTTTGCACCTCTTAGTCTAGTTTACTTAGGCTTTACTGTCTAGTTTACCTAGGTGTCAGTCTGGAAAGGTTATCCGTTTCGAGACATCTGGGGACCTTGGAATGTGTGGTAGGGGGTGGGTCAGACCTTGCTCTGGTGAGGTGGTGCTCTGCCCCCGACACCCCGCAGCTGTACAGTGTCTGTCAATCATGGCTCACTGGAGGCAGCCCCCCAGTGTCACCTAAGCCACTCCTGAGAGGCCAAGAGACCGGAAGTCCCACCTGGGAAGAAGGTCCAGCATCGGCCAAGCCTTTAAGAACCCTGGCCATGAGGTTGTTTAACCCTACCTTCATCTTAGAGCCTCGCATCGCTGGAACCCGGGAGCTATATGTCAGTCTTTCTCTATCTTTCCAGTCTTTCTGTTTTTCTCCCCTTCTTCTAACTCTCTTCTCACGGAACATAGCATCGAATGGTCTATAAGGTTTTCTGTGTTCCATGGGCTAAGTCTGTGCTGTGCTAAGTGATGTTATGTAGTATTTACTCATTTTCCAATGTTGCTTCAGTTTCTAGTTTGCTAGTAAACTTTTGTGTATTTTTAACTCTTGAGAATATTTAGTTGGAATTTTCTTCTTTGTGCCTACCCAGAGCCAAAGAACCTTGGTTTCACCTTAGGTTTGAGTGACTGGGGTGTGAGACTAGGCGAGACTCTTCATCCTTTATTACAAATCCCACCATAAAAGCTCCTCACCTCACCAACCACCTTTTGTGCATGAAATGATCTAATTTCCAACTGGGATGAGCATCTGAAAGGCATACTGTGTTCATGTGTACACACTGTAGATAGAGACACAGGAGCTAGCAGTGAAGTCTGGCAAAGTCTGGTGTTGTATTTGCAAAGAAGGTTGGTCATTTTAAGCATATTCTCTTTTGTTCTCAGCTTGGTTTAGTCTTAAATCTTTCTGTGGTTTTAATTTGTACTCAGTTCAAGGCCTGCCCTTAAACTTATATCTTATTCCCATTGAATTTTATAGCAAATTTTCTGTTTTCAGTGAAACTGGTTTTATTTCTTGTATTTAGCTGTACTTTAAAGCACGGTGCCAAATTTGGCAAAATATAGGAAAATTTACAATAAAGTAGAAACTTGGCCATATGTATGATTTATGTAGATAATGGACATACATGCCTCCCACCTGAATACAGTTACACATTTAAAATTATGAATTTGGGTATAATGAAGATTTTTGAAATTAGACCTATGAGGATGCTTGTCTTAAAAAGCTCTTTCCAGCATTGCATTTTGCTGTATTTGAGGTTTTCCTTCAGCTGAAGTCCAAGATGAAGCTCCATTGAAAAACTGAAAAGGGGTACAAAAAAGACTGTACAGTTTTGTGGTAGGGAGAGGCATGTTGAACTCTAATGTGTGTGTGAATGTGTTGTTCTTCAGTGGCCAAGGACTGCTATTATCACCACATGGAGCAAATGTCCTTTAGCTCTGTTGATGAACAGACAAATGTTTTGGAGATAAAAGGTAAAGAGTCCAGTTCTGGTGACTACATTAGTGATTGCATTCGCCTATGAGCTTTGTCTCAGTTACATATTTCTTCAAAAAGAAATACTGCCATCACGATTTCTAGCACTCCAAATAAGCTGGAAGGCTAGAAAAGTATTTTAAAGAAAAAAAATCAGGAGTGCTGTAACATTTTAAAAAAACTTTGTCAAATGTTTTACCGGATTCATGAGCTTTTGCCAGTCTGTTTTGTGATACTTAAAATCATGAAGTATCAGAACTTTTACCCATTTGTTAAGCTATTTGCATTAAAAGTTTCCAAAAACTGACATTAATTTTTTCTGAGCCCTTTACATCTCATGAAGAGTGTGCAGGTTACTGGAACTGGCTATAAAAGTAGATTAGATTCCTTTTTAAAAAATACGGTCTTTGTACTGTAAAAGAAAGAGTTTCAGCTGTCATGCTACTTGCTCTGTTTATAAAGATATTTAAACATCGCACACAAGAATATATGTTTACGATGAGATTTCTCTGAGAATCATTCTTGACTGTGGCATTAGACAGGTTTTCGAGGAGAAATTACTTTCAAGTATCAGGTATCTGAGAATGAAATGGCTCCTTTTGTGGAAAGAGCTGTTTAGGAACTCCAGGGCTGGTGGTGTTTTTGAAAATTTGTCAAATTCAGTAGACCCTAATAGCAGCAAATTATTTTTCAGTCTGTGTCTTTTAGACTTCTGTTACTCTCTCTTTCCACCACTTTCCTCCTTTGATTTACAGACTTTGTGTGTAAGATTCAGTACATTTAGGCAGATGTAAGCAGCTGGAAGCAATAGAGTTAGAGCACTTTGAAAGGCTGAATTTTCACAAGTGGTTTGCGGTTTAGATGCTGGGAGTCATTATCTGGTGCTTCAGAATAACATTTGGAGAATTTGTTGTCATGGCAGAGATTTAAAAGAGGTTATTCATGGGTTGTATTTCACTTCTAAAATGTTGAACAAAATTACATTGCATTATATTTTTAAATAATCTGAAGAAATCTGATTGAGCCATGCAGACACATTTTAGAAGAATTTATATTCTAATGGTACAAATAACTACTTTTATTCCATGTATTCATAAAACATACGCTCCCAGAAGCTTTGGAGGGAACCTTTTTCTTTCCAACTATATATAGCATAGTGAATGTTTCCTTTAAACTCAAGCCAGTGTCCCATGTAAACATGATAAAGTTAGCTACAGCAGTTTTATGGGGGAGCAAGAATTTGTGGTCTTGCATTGTGCTTTTTTTTCTTCATTGCTGTGTTTCTTTCACAACTATCCTTTCTATCTTTGGAAGCTGGTTTCATTAGTTGTTATACAAGTTTCCCGTGTTTTATCCATACCTCTCTGTGATTTCATGTCCTCCACTAATTTTATGTACTGACAACATTTTGAGGGACACCTAATTATAAGCACACAGGACATTATTTGCTCATAGTGTGTCCTCTTGTTTATGATATGTCAGATGGAGTGCTCCTTTCCTCATTAACAACTTAAACAATGGAGCCACCAAAAGCAGAGTAGCATTCTCAGATTGTTTCAGTGGATATGTGTTTGCTGTAATTGCCATTCCAGCTACAGTGCACCCATTCCTGCAACAAATTGTTCCATAGACGTGGGCACTGTGCATTATCCTTTCCTTACCTATTTCACTTGCTACTTCAGTAGCAGGGTAAATATTCCCACATCTGTCTATTCCTGCTCATCCTCATCATTGTAGGAGAGTGATGCCTTGTCCAACTACCTAGAAACAGAGACTAGACAGGAGTAAGGGAGTAAAGGTAGGCATTTATTTGAAAGGCTTTCAAAGGCACACCCTGAGGAGCCAGAGGCTACTTCCAGAATGGACCCCAAGATGGATGACGAGTCATGAGTTCTTCACACTTTTATAGGTTTGGTCCATTTGCGTATCAGCATAAATTCACCAATTAAAACTTTAGCTAATGATGTAATTTCTTCCATTTCTCCACCTCTCTCGCGGCCCTAGTTTACACCTTTGGGCCTAGGACAGTATAAGTGTCCTTGAATAGCAAGCTCAGAGAAGTTTTGTTGTGTCTATCTGGCCTAAGAGAGCAGCTAATGAGCTACAAGAAACTTCAGAGTTACACACTAAGCAATACAGAATTTGAAAAATATAAAAGTTAAAACCTAAGGCATCAAGAAGACTTCCATACCAAATATTCATGGTCTTTGGATAGCGTTGTACACTGACACTTTCAATCAGAAAACATGGATGTGCATGACCTATAAAAATACATCAGAGAATGTGCTGCATCCCTGACTTCTGCAGAGTCCAGGTAGCACAGAACTGACACTTTCATCCATCAAGCTTTCTATACATCTTTACAGTATTTTAACTAAACAAAAAGGCTTGAGAGAGACTTTTTACAAGGGCATGCAGTGATAGGGCAAGAGGGAATGGCTGAATGAGGGAAGGTTTAGATTAGGTGTCAGGAAGAAATTCTCTACTGTGAGGGTGGTGAGGCACTAGAACAGTTTTGTTCTCTGGTTGCCCAAAGAAGCTGTGGATGCCCCATCCATCGAAGTGTTCAAGGCCAAGTTAGATGGGGCTCTGAGCAACCTGATCTAGTGGAAGGGGTCCCTGCCCATGACAGGGGGCTTGGAACTACCTGAGTTTTAAGGTTCCTTCTAACCCAAACTATGCTATGATATAAGAAACCATTAAAATAGTTTCAGCCACTCCTCTTTCAGAATGAAACAGAAATGACAGTTTTGGCCTCCTTTAGTATGAGCATGATCCGAACATCACTTTTTTTAGGAATATGATCATGCAGAGTAACATCTTCAGGGAGCTGGAACCTGACAGGTTGTCTGTGCTGGATTTACAGAACAAATAGGAAAATACTACTGCAGACAGAACTGAAAAGACTGGGATGAGGCTGTACAGGATACAGTGAAGTCTGGAATTCTTCAAAAGAAATTATGAAATATTATAAGATCAACTTCTAGTAACAATATGCATGGTCTTAGTGGACCTGTAGATGTGTAGGTGTTCATATTTGTAATTCTAGTAGCGGTGTGTGTTCAGGACCAATTTTTTCCTTTCTTGCTTAAAAAAGATAAGATATCCAGGCAGACTTTGCTATCTAGCCTAATTTCAATCTGTTTTGAACTATTTTTTAAAACCTTTTAAAACCACCTTTAAACCACCAGGCTTTAAGTGTCTCTGAGAAGGTAGTTTTAGAAAGATTATAACCTCCACTCTGCTTTTGTTAAATAAGAAAACATAGTTACTCACATTCTGTTATTAGAATGTCTACTGCATGGAGGTGATTTGAAACACACCTTTAGCAGAAGTTGCATCTTAATGATACATTTACATGTGGTTTCAAAATAATGTGAAGATAAATCTTTTACTTTTCTATGTAGACTGGATACTCTCTGGGGCAATTTCTAGCAAATTTTGGTGATGATTTATATAGTTGATATATTCTACCTAGGGAAATTAAAAATGTGACCTAAAAATTGGAATCAGCAACTAAAATGGTCCCATTTCTTACCAGACCACTTACGTTTTGTTTGTATAGAGGTTGATGTCAGTTTGTGTCGAGGTGGTCCTGGATGGTGAAATTACCACGACCTTCCCAAAAGCGCCTCTGAGGAAGCCTCTCGGTGCAGCCAGCACACTTGCACACACACGTACACACACACCGGATAGCTGGTGAAACAGTCCAACCAGGAATGAGCAGGAGAGGCCTTCGCGTGCGTTTCTGCTGGAGAGATTTTAATGCGTCCGTACTCGAGCCTGGTCTCAGACGAATCCGAGCAGCACACTGGGGCTTTGATTGAGAAACTCTGAGGGTGTATCACGTAACAAGGGGTGTATCGGCCGACAGAGCCAACCAGGGAGGCAGAACTGGGGTACATTAACATAACAGAACAGAGCATTCTGGGGGAAGCTTTTCAGTCAACAGAGCTTCTGTGGGAAGCTGAAAGGAACCTAGGACTTATCCCACCATAGGACTCCTTTCGTTCCTTGCCCAGCAGGCCCACCGGCCTCCACAAGTCTGGAAGAAAATAATGCAATAGTTTTGCATCTAAGTTCTTCAAAAATAATTACCCTAATCTTCTATTCTGTTCAGTTCTACTATCCTAGTTTAAAAGAAGTTGAGGTCAAAAGGCCCATAAATAACCATCTGGTCAGTAACAATACAGGAGATTGATAGTATTGGTATTTTCTACAAAATTTCAAGTGCCAGCTGTCACTTGATATTTGCCTACTCCACTTCCACAAAAAATTCATCAGGATTGTTTTTATTTTCAGAATATTTTAAATTTTGCATTTGGAGTATGAGAGGAGAAAGACATTTTTCTTTTTAAAGGGGAAAAAGAGGAATATAAAATAATAGTATCTATATATTGATCTGTTTTCCACTCAGTGCTTTCACTCTAGAAAACATGTTAGTTTTGTTTTTTGTGTTCCCAGTTTTTAAGTGCATTTGCAAGGCACAAAAGGTCTGCTGACAATGAAATTCTGTGCAAAGTGTCATTTCTCTTTGGTGCTTCATATTACCATGTTGAAAGAGGAATAAAGCCCAAGTTGCTCAAGTAACAGATGTTTCTACCCATACCCACGGTCCATTTACCAGTGTTGCATTAGACATTTTTCTCCTCCAGGGGCCAGTCAATCTGAATTTTCTATTATTCCGAATTCTTAGCATCAGAAAGCAAATGTTCGTAACAAACAGAGCTTTTGACTTACAGACTGTGAAATTCCTTCTTGAAAGAATGAATGACTTATTTCACTGTTCAGCTTATAAGTGCTGTATAGGCAAAATTATTTGGATTGATTTAATGCCACCTGGCAGATCGCAAAATCCTTCCCACTTGTGGGGAACCACATGGGAACAGGTTCATTTTTGGTCCTGGAGGGGCAGTAAAATACTGTTTAGTGGAAAGATTTGCTTGCAGCTTGCCATGTACTCTAAAAAGAAGTCAGGGTTTGGTGGCCTCAAGATGTGGTTACAGATGATCACTTCCATGGGTGAGTCATCACCACTTTGACTGTTGGCACATTCAGCTGCTGCCTGCTGCCACATCACCTAAAGGTCCTTGGCCTTCAGAAACGCTTTCTTCCTGCTAATGAAATGGTGCTCAGGGGAGGTACCATTATTTGCATGCCCAGTTCATCTTCTCTTGTACAGGCAATTGATTGGGCCCCTGGTAGACCTCTGTCTTGGTCCAGTGTAACTGCTGTTATGTTGGAATTACGGGTTTATTTGCAAAGACTTCGGTGCAGGGTTATGCCAAAATGGGTAAAATCAAAGTTCAAAATTCTGCATTTTTTTCTATTAATTTTGTATGCGTAAAACAGCACAGGTACAAATATAAAGATATATATTAAAACTTTTTTTTTCATTTTTTTTTTTACTGCTTATCTAGGACCAAAAATGAACCTGTTCCCATGTGGTTCCCCACAAGTGGGAAGGATTTTAGGACATTTTGGAAAAGCAGTTCTCACTTCATGCTGAAGACTGTTTCCACTCTGAGCTAGATATTAATAACGGCCTGCTCAATACAGGTTAAGAGGCCAAAGTTGATACAAAAGATAGTAATCCCTTCATTCACAGCAGTGCCATCGGGTACAGAAGCCATGTGCTCTAGGCTGGGCTAGACTGTGGGCTATTACATAGAGGACAGAAATTCTAATGCTTTCTTTAACCTTTTCCATAAAAAGTGAGATAGATCGTGAACAAGGACAGTCAATTTGATTGTAAGAATGAATGATTCTTCAGAAGGGCATAAGTATATTTTTAAAATATAAATTTCTCCCACGTGGTTGTTCTCTTTGATACATATGTAAATCAGGATGTGGAACTGTACATATTAAGTGTTTCTAATACAAGGTACATGTTGAAACAGCTTGTAGCCAAATTGAGCTGATGTTGCTTACTTCGAGGCTATCTTAAATCGCTCTGGGCAGGGAAAAGCAAACAGGCCACCCAAACTTCAAATGCTATTAGTTCCAGTGTTCAATCCCAGCAGACATTTACTTATACAATTGGATGGGCTCATTAGAAGTTAAGCTTGACTGCTGCCACTTAGGATGTGCTAATTTGCATAGGCAACTTGATTGTGTGGTGTCCTAACAGACTGCAGTAGGATTGCTGTGGGAGGAGGCAACAAGTAAATCTTTGGGTTCAACTGATTCCAAAGTCAGCTGACCAAAAGTGCCTTTGGCATCTCTAGCTGATGATACGTTCATAAATTTTTGCAACATCTTCATATCATATTTTCACTATGTTTAACTTTGGGGCAGAATATAATTTTTTGGCCGAGAATTGGATATTTAGGTAGATTTCAATCTTCCAGCTTACTAGAGGGAATGTGCTTGACATGTCATGAAGTGGAACTTTTATGAGTATTGCTTACCAAGAGGAAAAGAGCACAGTAGGCAATTTTCTGAAATGCGTCATGCCTAGTTCAAGTTTCTCCAAGTTACCTAAATCTCTTCATCCTGTGTCTTTGAAAATAACTAATGATACAGCTTATAAGGTTGGGAGACAGCAAACTGGATCAATTTCAAGAAAATACACATTTTTGCTATGAGTGTCAGTATATTCACTCTCTTTAGGGACACAGGCGTATTAGCCATTAGAAGAACAACGCATTGCTCAGCAACAGTGACAGGCAGGAAACCTGTCATGGTGTCATCCCACTTCATTACCTGAGGACAAAGCTACAGGAGAAAATTATATAGGGCTTCTATGCAGTTATCAAGGGTTTGTTTCTTCTGTTTCTTCTGCTTCTGGCTTTTCTGAGTGGAATAAGCTACAGAATATTGTACTACATACCAAGAAATAAAGCATTAGAATTCTATGAGAGGTTTAGATGTGACTACAGTTTTGGTATTACTTATCCAGTAATTTGGTATTGCTGGTTTCCCAGCAATGGATTTCCTCACTGTCTACTTCTATCCTTTTGTTTAATTCAGTTCCTTTTCTGCTTTTTCTAAAATGCCTGTGGTTCTCAGTACAGCATTCAGGTTGGAGCAACACATTGTTCTGTGTTACGGAACACCTCAGACTGCTTAGAAGCAAACTTGCTGTTTCTGGAGAGTGTTAATTTTATTGTAGCAAAGAACCAGTCATTGAATGTTTACTCTTCTGTGAAAAAAATTGCAAAAAGATACTTCAGCTTTTTTAAATAAAGTTTCAGTTGGGACTTTTACGCTACAAGGTTGCTCAGAAGATATTTGTTTTGTTTTATTAATCACAGCCAGAGATTATCTTTGAATTCTGAAAGTTTGTTTTGTATGGTGTGTTTAGTCTTCGACATGCAGGGGAAATACTAGAAGTTTAGAGGCTTTAGGCTCCACCACTTGTATTTGAGTGTGGGCAGGAAATTAGAGAAAATTGTTACATTGTTCGATGGCAAATTTTATGAAGTGAACAGTCTGTTGGGGAGTGGGCACACTTTTTTCCTGCTTTTCTGTGTTTCCCTAATGCATGGATTCGACAGAGGTCAGTGGTGAAATGGACAGAAAATCTGATAGCTCTCTTTGGTCTGAAAGGTGGTGGCCTTTCTAGAAGGTTTGGGCAGATTTCAGGATCTGGGACCATTAACTTGGCTTTTCTGAGCAGTGACATTTTTAAAAGTGTGTAGGAAAAGGAGGAGGATAAAAGCAAGACTTAAGAGCTAGAAGAGATTTTTTTGTTAGTTTTCACTGAATTGGTCACAGGGAGAACTTGTCCAATTGAGGCATTATTCTAAAATAAGTTTGTGGGAGTTTATACAGTCTTTAGTATCTGAGCAGTTATATAAAACTTTCTGAGCTTTGGTTTTTGCTTGCACCGTGACCTCAGCCCGGCTATTCTAACAGCCTTTGAGAACATCTGCACATATTTATGGACTCTGAAGTTTGAAAACATCAGATCTTTGGGTTACAGTGAGGTTCTGGCCAAGTAAATGCACCATTATTCATTCCAAATATTACCCAGAATGATAATATGCCATTTCCATCATTATTCAAATAAAAGAGCCACTGAAAGCTTTTTTTTTAAAGTCCCCATTAAACTAAAATATGGAGAATACAGGAAGTGTACAGAAGTGGATTCCAAATCTCCTTGTGAATTGTCAAAATTGATGTTGAAATGAACTATTAGAACACAGGTTGGAGCCAGGAAGTCGGCTTTCCTTTGTAGAGCCCAAAATGTACTTGATATAAGGGGAATTAAAGAGGGAGCCTGAGGGAGCATCACTCTTCAGTGAGTCCTTGGTGCCTGCAGTATGGGGAGGGACTGAATTTCCCCAGGAAAGTTCTTAACTCCTGTGGGCACTTCCTAATTATGTGGCTCTAACTGAAGGAGATGAAGGAAGCCCTCCCAGGATCACGGTTGGAGCCTGTCTTTCTCTCTGCTGTGCCGCACGGGCTGAAAGTCCATGCCACGCCCAGGAGCTCTCTGACCACCGCTGAGAGAACTCACTGTACCAGATTTTTTGCTGATGTACAGCAATAACAGTTATGAAAATTCTTCCTGCATTAAGTATTGAGGTATGTCATGGAATCATAGAATTGTTAAGGCTGGAAAAGACCTCTAAGATCATCAAGTCCACTTGTTAACCCAGCCCTGCCAAGTCCACCACCAAACCATGTCCCAAAATGCCACGTCTACACACCTTTTGAACCCTTCCAGGGATGGTGATTCCCTGGAACCACTTCCCTGTGCAGCCTGTTTCAATGCCTGACCACCCTTTCAGTGAGGAAATTTTTCCTAATATCCAATCTAAACATCCCCTGTTTCAACTGAATGCCATTTCCTCTCATCCTGTATAAGACTAAGAATCCTGTTATAAGATTAAGAGAAAGGGCAAGTAGCAATTTGGAAACTAGGGGCACAGAAAGACTTCAAAGAGAATGAAAATGTTGTTAGAAATGCCACCAAGTTGTTGGCAGATGTTCATCTTTCTGTGAAAGCTATAGGAGGCTTTACTGATGCCTTAAAAGCATGTAGGGAGCACTGTTCTCCAAGAAAATACCTGGTGTGGTACCAAGGAGTTTAGAGGTTGGATCCCCTAGAGCATAAACTCTGGGATATGACTTTTGATGCCTTATTAACGTCATCATTAATGGTGTTACACACCTGGCAGGGGATGGCTAACTCAGAATTGATCTTAAAGAGCTGGAGAATGTGATCTTAAAGAGTTGTGCGGATGCAAATGGAAAGCTCTATGCAGGTGCTACCTGCAGTCACCACCATCTGCTGTCCTCACCATCCCCACCCATCCCAACTGCCTGCAAGAGCCTTGTGCTACTCTCTGCTCCCAAGACAAGGCTATCACTGCTCGGAATCTGATCTCTTGAAGGGTACACCTCAATTGAATTAATTAATATGTGTTTTTTCTGCCAATGATTTTTATTATTTCAGGAATATTGTTTATTATTTCTATCCAGAAATCAACTCTGGCATGCCAAGGCTTCGCTGTATTTAGCAATAGTTTTTCTGTACATCAAAAATGTGTTTCTTGAGATGGTTTTTTTGGGTTTTTTTTAAGTTTGGGGAAAATTCACTTTTATTAATTAATTTTAAAATTCAGTATTTGTTTATATATCCCCAGTTAACTGCTTATAGTGATTTAAAAAAACTGAAGCAAAACAAAAGATCATGCTTATAAAATAGCTTATAGATCCTGAACATACTCTTTTTTAAGTATGTGTAGAATGAATAGAGAAGAACTTGAATTAAAAAACAGTGTTCCCAGGTGATTAGATGCTAACTTCAGATGCTCTAACTGCAAAACCAGTTAATGAGTGCACTCTGTACTCACAAACATTGTCAGTGTTAGCCTTAGTAAGGTACAAGGCAATAGCAACTCAGCAACTATTGTATTTTAAAGGGAATGGGTTCCTGGCATGTTACAATTTAAAGAATTCTCTTTCCTTTTCCTGGGATATAGATCAGTGTCACTTTAGTGGCAGTTTAAGGGCAGGGTAAAAAAGTGAAAAATGACAGTTCAGTCCTCAAAGTGAAAAAGTATTTGGCATGTATGGCCAAGAAATGATGTGATGGGACATGGTGAAAGACTGACCACAGCAAATTGAATGGCAGAGTTGGCACTGACCTCACCAGGCTGCCAGAATGTCATTTGTAAGCTACTGTCAGTGCTCATTCTGTTCTTCATGAAATAAAATTGGCTGAACTACTTTTCTTGTTGCGTATGTCTGTTCCCTGCTCTCACAGCACTCTAAGTACTATCTATTGCAGCATATGAGTCACAGAGAGAGAGTTTTGAAGGATAAAGTATCATCATCTTTGTTGTCCTGGATTTATTGAGGTGATGGCCCAGAGGCATTATTTTAATGATGTACAAGTCTTCCTAATCAGTTTACTGTCCTACTTTTCACATTTTTACATTCTGTTTATCGTATTGCAAGAGAGAGACCATACTTCCTTCCCCTCTCCAAAGGGCTGTTGATTTTTGTTGAGAAAGGTCTGGGATCACAGGGAACATTAGGTTTTAAAGCTGGACACTGGTCCGCTGTATCTAAAGGTTTTCCATCTTGAGGAAAATGGGTTTGCACTCTTTACAGTGGTTATCAGTCATATCAGTTCCGATGTTTTGCTCTGCTAGATATAAAGTATGACCTGCAATGTTGCTCTCTCTCAGTTCACTGTAAACAGTGTATTTTAGAGCTGTCGAGTCTGTGTATTATGCTCCGGTCCATGTGCTTTTATTTATCTTTATGACAAACCTTTGAAGTTCTCACTAATAAATCAGGAATGCAGCAACTAGTTGAGAAAAGTACAAATCTTGGCAGTTTTATTGGTTTCATAATTTACCCAGTCTTTCTGGTTAATCCTAACAAAACTGCCTAACTTTGGATGTTTTCCTAGTCAGCTGATGCATTCCAAATATATGTCTGTTTTACAAAGATGACGGGTAAAGTACCTTAAATATAAAAAATATAAATGTAAAAATACCTCTACTCAGTATTTGCATAATTGAATTATTAATTTGTGCCATACTTTTAAGAGTGGTCTAAGTGAAAACCCCAAAGTTTGATGTTAACTGAGTTTTGAATGCTTTAACATGTATATATGTTTTAACATTAGAGACCTCACTAGTCATTTAAACCAAGTCAGGAGAGTAAATGGTGAGGAGGTGCTTTGACAGCTGATTGTAGAGCATGCCATTTATAATTCACCCCCTGTTATCTATACACTGACCTTGGGGGCACTTTGCAAAGGCCCCTTTCTTTTCAGGGCCACCAGTGGTAAGTCTAATGGTATGTCTAATGACTCGAAGAGGAGGATGTGAATCTATTGTTTGTACCTGTACATAGCACTTTTACACAAACACTTCAACACTACTCAGCTTTATGTATGCCATTAGTCACAGCTGGGATTTAGGCAGATTTTCTGTTTTTCTTGAAACATCTCAGTCGCTACAGTTTCTGCGCATGCTTTTAGATGGTTATGATGCAAGCAGGTAAGCATGGGGATAAAATCAGTTAAAGAGGTAAACATCCCTTTCCTGATGCATTGCTTTGTGGCAAACGTGAGGATTTCTATTACTTAAAAGTTGTTGAATTAAAGATCAGGAAAACATAGAATGGTTTGGGTTGGAAGGGACCTTTAAGATCATCTAGTTCCAATAACCAATCAGCCAGTCACTGTGATGTAGAAATACTCTGTAGAACACAGGATATCTTTTCTTTTCAAGTAACATGCATAGAAACTGTTATAACCAAGTCAAATTGTGCTCTATGATGGCAACGTTTTGGGGGCTGATGTCTATTAGTTAAGAATGTGATGTTTACAGCAATACACAAATCTGTTTTGTTTTAATGAAACTTAACTCAGGGCTTAAAATCTGTCTATCTTCAACTGTGTATGACCTGGAAAGGATTCAATGTGTTTGTTTGGCTTTGTAAGTGCAGAATCAGTTTCTGGTGTTCTTGATGGAGCACATTCAAGATCAAAGGGAAGTATCAAAGTAGATAGTATGCAACACTGGGAGGTGAAGATCCAAGGTTGGATGCCCATGACTGTAACCACTGCAAGTCAAGAAGATGGCAAGAAAATGACTAAACGGGTGCATGGGTGGTTTTTTGGTTTTGGTTTTGGGTTTTTTTTGGTTGGTTTTTTTNCATTGTGGCAAAGGCTCCCACTGTCAGTATTTTCACCTGTTGCTTTTTTTTTCCCAGAAACTGCTATGTTTTCAATCCTGGCAGGAGAGGGCAAAGTGTTGAGGTAGCTTGGAGTTTAGGGTAAAGTCTCGTAAAATACTCAAGTATTTTCTGAAGTATAAGGTTAGATCTATAAACAGAGGTATATCTGAGCTGTTCTGGCATGGGATGTTCAGTCCCATAGTTGACTCCCTAGGTGAGGTGGTAAAGGAGCTGCCCAAGCTGCACATCCCTTAGGGCCAGAGTTATCTACTGAAATTCTGGGCTTCTCTAACAGTCTCAGCTTCTGCCAACCTGTGTGTGTACCTGGGCATGGAAGAAGTGGTGACAACTGGCCAACACTGGTAAGTTTTGTATCATCAATCACCCAAAGTCATTGGAGGAGAGCTGAAGCTAAAGGCAATTGCCAGATGCCCTTGGGGATTGGAATCTTACTTGAAAGGCTTAAGCTGATTTACTGCTTACTAATGTTCTTCTCTTTTTCCTCATGTTTCTTCCTTTTCCACTTACCAGCAGGATTCTCAGTGTTTTAAACCCTGCAATTCAATAAAGCAACCCTACAATTCAGGAAAAAAATGTTTCCTATAGAGTTTGCTCAAGGGAAGTTATTAAGGTTTCCCACATTTCTGGGTGGGGACCTGGGTGGTGGTATTTAACTTTTAAAGAGGAATCCGTGGATAATTGAAAATCGTTCTTTTTGCTACTGACTGCACCTGGAAGAATCAGTGATAATGGTAATTGTAGGTTGCTGTACATTTGTGTACAGTAAATCACTGTTGTGCCATGCTTTTTACCTGCATTTTTATTAAGACGAGAACAATGCAGTATCATTTTCAGTGATGTTCTGAAGACCACAGCAACAGAGATTGCCATCTGGACCAAAGCAATAGTCCATCTTATCTCACTTTCATCCCTAACAGCTGCAGAACCTGAAACTAAGGATTGTTTCTCTTTTTAAGCACTGGGACATCGGCGCAAACTAATCACTTCATCCCTAACCTTTGCTAATAGCCAGTGTTTCTCAGTGGTGCTTTCCTGCTGGTGGTGTAGCCACGACCTGGGCGTTTTTTCTAAGTGACAAGGTTTTTGTGTACCGTTTCCGTTTAACCTCAACAATTTGTACTAACAACCTCCTGGGGGAAGGCTGAAGGTTGCTGTGAATTTTTGTTACGATGAAATAAAAAATGGATGATTAGACAAAGAGATGCAACTAATATTAATCAGTCAACAGTTTCAGCATGAGAAATGATCACAGACTTCATCTGTGCTTGCATTTTAACATCACAACAAGAATTTTCCTTTGAAGTATGAATGGTAGCCTTGAGGCACTTTGAAACCACTTATACACTGCCTTTCTATGTTGCAGATTTTGGTAAAAATTGCTTTGGGGGATTTTTGAGAGCTGTAATACGAATTCTTACTGCTGCATTTGAGTCAAATACATTGTCTTGGCATGCAATCGAATTTCAGAAACAGAGATGTGAGTGACTTGGGAATGTTTAAGTATCAAAGTTTTAGTGGATTTTCTTCATTTTACAGATCTAACCACCACATAGTAGGCATGTCATTGATTCTTAAGCATATTTAATTACTGACTCCAGTTGGGGGTTTATTTTAAAAATCAGTGGCATGTTACAGCCATGTGTCTCTTTACTGTTCTCTGCAGTTTGTGTACAGCTGGGACTTGGTCATTGGTTTGTATTAATTCCATGAAGTGGTCATGGACATGGTTTATATGGAAAATACTCTGCTGTCTGAAGTTGCTTCATAATTTCTGAGTATCTGAAAGAGAGAAAATAAAAGGTAATGCGTTGAATTTGCTAAAGTACTGGTTGATAGATGTGGCAGATTGAGAAAAGCAGAGCAGCTTTGCTACCCCTGCCATGCACCTGACAGGAGGCACCAGTGGAATGGGCTCAGATTTCATCTCTTACACCCAGCAATCTGCTGTTAATGTCAGAGCATGAAAGGTCAGTGGGACCTCAGTATAATTTTCAGATCTCAGCAAAAGCCCTTTACATCTCATCTCTCCATCGCTTATAATTCTTTCTGAAACTGCACTGCTTGTATTTTTCCGTGAGTTTCCCCCCACATGCTTGGCTGCCACCATTTCTGGCACTGGCAGAGATGTTAGAGATGGAGGTGGGAAAAAAAACCCCAACCCATCAAATTTGCTTACTTCAAAGTTCTGGTCTCCATTTTGAGTAGTAAATTGATAGGACAAAACAGAATTTAATTTTTTACTGCTCATAGCTTTACTTGAGCCTATAAAATATAGATAGAGAAATAGCAGTCAGTGTCTATGAAGTCTTGAGTAAGAGTGAAAAATCGGATAAAATCATTTTGTGTAGGGGGTGGTTCGGTACAAAATAGTCAGCTGAAGGAGTTTGATGATGAATGATTAGAAGGAGTTTAAGACATTTATCCCCAGGGCAGGAAGAGGGAATGGATGGATGTAGGAAATTACTTGGAGGATTAACTGCAGTTTGAAGAAAGGGAGGAGAGGGAAGATTACTGACAATAGTTTGCAACAATGATTTGTATCACAAAAATAATGTTTCCAACCAATGTCTCTCATCCTGAGGTTTCTCGGGTATAATGACTGGAAATTACATCTTTACTTCATTTAAAATAAAGATGGGTAAATACAGAAAAGTACAAAATAATCAGAAAATTATCTGGAATTGATACAAACAATTTTTTACAGGCATGTAAATGCACTAGTTTTGTTGGGAGGAGGAAAAAAATACGGAAAACTAATAAAATCTCATTCTGTGTGATTCGTGCAGACCAGTTATATTAATGACAGAGAGAAATGTTGTCTGCTTTGGGGTTTTGACATTTTAGCAGCAGAAAGTACATTACTTTCTCAGCTTGGCATTCCAAAGAATTAAAACAGTACCTCAGAGTCTGGTTTAGGAAGCAGTAAGTTTCTGTGGCATCACATCTAGCATAACACTTCCAGATTCATAAAACTGTATTGACTAAATCTTTTGTATTCATATGGGATGAAATTCAAGAACATATAGATATAGGTCTAGTGTTGCCAGTAGCAACACAGCAAAAGGAGTTGTCTAAACTGAAAGATGTCTGCTTCACCTGCAACATATTTGTAAGAAACTGCAAGTGCCTATCTGACGTTTACTGTTTGTGGTCCAAGGACTGATGTCTCATTAATTCTGCCTGGGACTTCACTGTCTGTGATAGTTTTGATCTACTGTAAGCAATAAGCTGAAAAATTTGCTTGTCATATTTTACTGTCAGAAACCTTTCTTCTGTAGCCTTCCCTGGTTGTCAGTGGAGTTTGTGTAGCAGAGGGTGTGCTGGCCCTCATATCTAGTGACGTTTTCAGAAGAGATCATTATTTTGTAATAAGCACATCTAAATTGAAAGGTATTAAATTTTGCAAGCTCTGTCATTGCCAACTGTTTTAAGTCCTGGTGCTAATCCATGTTATTAATCTGATTTAAAGCCCATAAATCAGTGCTTTCTTGTAGTATCTTGATGCCCTATTGCTAACCTATTGTATCTTTCCTTCTAAAAGTGACCAGTGTTGACAAAAATTAATTGATTTTGAAGAGTAATAATAAAACTCATCATAAATGAACAGTCTGTCCACAGTATTTTAATGGATAGCTTGTCTAATATTTAGAAGTCACTGGCTTTCCTTGCCTTGAAAACTAGTATTGAATTTATTGAACACCATGGATAAGCATTAGTTAGAATGACAAGAATAAATTAATGGTTTTCTCCATGATTTTTCAGGCAAGAGTGATGCTGCAGCAGCACTTAATCTCCTCTCAGCATTTATCGTAAAGTGCAGAGCTTCTCTGAGAGTAATTTTTATTGTAATGGTTGGCAACAGATTTAAGAAGTTGTTTTAGTGCATGCATAACTTGGGAATGAAATGTTCAAAAGACTGAGGGGAGTGTGCTGCCAAGGATTTAAGAAATAATAACATCTGGAATCCCTGTTTCACAGGCTTTTTTACAAGACTTAAATATTGTGGGTGCCTTTAGAGAGGTATATGCAGCACAGACAAGACAGCATGACATAAGTAAGACATCAGGCCACAGGAAAAAAAATCCTTATACAAATCCTCCCTCTGTGAGGCGCTTCTATTTGCCTAAAAGCTTTTTTGTTCTAACAGACTTTTCTGCTTAAGGGTGTAAAGAGGGTCGGACTGGAAATGTGAACATATAGATTGTTAAAGCTCTCTACTGCCCTGTGGCATGGACCTGCTTGCCCAGGCACTTTTTGTAGAAGGTAGTGAGGTTTTTGTGGTGGTTCAGAGCAAGGACCTGCCCTGAGCACTTCTGCAGCTTTCTTCTCTGTGAGAGAACATCCTAGCTGCTAAAGACCTAGCTGCTGAAAAAGACTAAATCTGGTACTATGGATACTCAGCTCCTGAGATCCTACTGCGTGTGTAAATTCAGGTACATCTAATGTTTCTCAAACATGTTAATCTACACCTGTGACACAGATAGAAAATAGCTACCCTGAGAGGGCATGAAATAGCATGTTTGCTATTTCTAAAATTTCTGAACTACTGTCCATTTTCTACATGAGTTGTAGTGATAATTTTTTAATAACTTCATAGCTAATTATTTTAAGCAAAATTGGGTAAATTGTTGGCAACCTTTTCCATTTGGTTAGTGTCACACAGCCTGATAAAAAACCCTCTCTCAGGTGTGGCAATGTTGTCAAGAGCTACATCTGAAGAAACAGCAGGTTTTCTAGCAGAAAAAGGTACGTATATACACACCTGGGGACGCCAGTGGCTCTCAGGAACTATTACCTTGGCTGGTTACCCAGGCTCTTGGTTTTGAACACATGCTGGGGTGTAATAAGCTGAAATTATTATGGGGTTTTTACTAAAAATGAGGAAAAAAGTTGCTCTCCCCAGTCAAGCACTGAAGGCTGAGGATGTTGTTACATATGTGCTATGAAGGCTATGAAAATATGAAACAATTGTTTGTATTTATAACAGTTCTTTCTACTTTCCACCTATAACCTCTTCAGGGTTTTCTGGCTCAGGAGGAACCATTACATCTCATTGAAATGCTAGCACAAGAATTATGTCTAAATTTTCTTTGGGCCATGAGTCTTCTCGTGCCTCTTTCTTTTCCCATCTGCTGCAATTTGGCCTTACTGTAGCCTGCTCTGTTTTCCAAATGGACCCCATATGGGGTATGCATATAATGTGGTCTCTATGAGCCAGCCCTTTCCCTGTATATTTTCAGCTTTTGCCCCTCACATGTGGCATTTCCTTTATTGTTTGCTTTCTGTGGGCCCGAGAGTCATTCTACATAGCCCTGTCCCTGATGACCATAATACCAGAATGAAACCTTTCACTTCATATTGTTTATAGACACAAAGCTAAAGGGCTGAAGTGGATTTGTTACCTTGTCTGTGTAAAACAATCTGTAGAATGCCATGATTTTGAAAAACTCAGTCATCTCCTTGGGTATCTTTAATACAAAAAGCACATTAAATAAGTTTTTTCAGGTGCCCCTTTATTACCTTATCATTGTTGCTCACAGGAACTTACTGTAGTGGTTTGAGCATATAAAACACCTGTGATAAAATTGAATCTCTTATAATGATTTGTACTTTGTACTTTAGAGAATTAATTTAAAGCCCACTTGTGAACCTTTCCTTCCATATCAGAGCAGTTATTTCACAGAATTAGTACTGAAACAATGCAATGACTCTAGGGGACTGAAATGCTTCCAACCTGGACCTTGAGCTGTCTCCACTTGCTTCCATAAACAGAAATAGGATATTTGCCTGTCTTACAAATGACTGTGAAGATCAGGTGTTTGGTGTTCAAGATCAGTTCAAACATAATTTTTCATGGAGGAAGAGAAATTAATTACAATTGCTCTTCTTTTTGAAACCTGAAGTTAGCGTGCACATTCTCTGTCATTTCTGGGGTTCGAGGAGGGTTTCACTTTGCATTTTATTCTTTGGCCAGTTTATCTATGGCAACATGTACTTAGAATTAAGCATGAAGATTTTCAAATTCACCAGCCTAATGTATGAAAATACAAAGGCAATGGGATGAAGCTCACCTTTTTGTGGTTTTCTGGCCTTCTGCCCTGCTAATTGTGAGAAACAGAGAATGACATGCTGAAGACAGGTTGCTGCATGCAGCAGGATCCCCTTTCTGCCTGGAAGGGACAGCTACATGCAGTGAAGTCTGCTTTACATTCAGGGTTTTTCTCCTGGCATAGCTTATGCATCTGATACTGAAAATCTGGTCCAGAACGTTTTACAAACAAATGCTAGAGGCTGCATGAATGCTAAAATAGCACTTCATATTTTGTTTACATCCCTTGCAGAAGATTGGTATAATATAAATTACTGGTTGAGAGATCCTATTGCTTAAGGCACATGCTCATTTTAGCTTTGTAGTTCTGGAATCTTAAAAAAAAAAAGCCAAAAAATGAGGAGCCCTAGAAACAGAAAAAAAACATTACTCTATATTGTTGCCTTTAGCCCAAGCAGGCAGAGTTTACAAGCTCTCACCCTTAGGAGACAGGCTACCTGTACACTGATTTTGCTGGCTCAATTTTTGACTCAAACTGGAGAAGTTCAAACATCTAGTAGTTACTGCCACACATTCATATTGACAACCCTGCATCTTCCTCACAGAGCTTTTTCTTTTGATCAGCCTTGTTGATGTTGAGCTCTTGCTAGGTGTGTGTTGTGATTGATATGTTTGCCCCATTGAAGCAGGGAATAAACTGGAACAGGAACATTCCAGCTGCTCTATCTGTGTCCGCTTAAGCAGAAACCACCATATTAGTAAACACTGAGTCCTAGCTTGTCTTGAGAAATGGCATTTAATCCTGAAGCTCAGATCTAACCTTATCTTGAAACAGCCCCCCACTTCTGTGGATTGTGCTGTTTCTTTAGGTTGCTCTTTTCCAGTGCTTAACTGAATGTACACTGAGGTAATTTGCTCTAGTACCTTAAATTTATGTTGCTCCAAGTTCAGGGCATGAGCTCTTGTTTCCCCAGCCAGATGCACAGAGCATTTGATGGTCACTGTCCACTCAGCCATGTCTCAATGTGTTCTTCAGTCATCTTTTATAGTCTGAACACACATATTTATTTCTCCAGGCCTTCCTAAAAGCACTTTTCTAAACATTTCCTTTGTGGTCTTCTCTGAAATTTCACCAGTGTGCGTTTTTCACACTCTACATGAGACCTCATTGTTTTTGAACCGTTGATAGCAATGGACCAGTTGGCTCTGGCCATTACAAATGACACTCTTTTTAGTGCATTCCTAGAATAATGTTTTTCATCCTTTGGGGCAAATTTTGCATCACAGTGTTTAGTCACTTATCCTGTGATGCATGTCAAATTCCTTAAATGCTGTTTTCATATGCTGGCACTAACCATTTTTATTTGTGACTTTTGTGTTGTAGGTGAAGTGCTTCTTGTTGTCTTTGAGCTTCTCAATATCAGCAAGACATGTTTTCTAATTTCATACTCAAAATAAATTGCTTTTCTTGTCTGTTTTTTCACTGGCAAGTTTTTTATGTGTATTCATTCCATCAGTAATGGTATCAGTAGTCAAGCATCAGAGCCCAGAACAGAGCCATTGATGCCTGTTTTGATACATTTTCTAGTTTTGCCAGGAAGTCACTGATAATTGTCCCTGGGAGCATGTTTTCAGATGGACCTGCATCTGTTATGTTGTGGTTTCATGTTAACCTACATTTCTGTGGTTTGCTTTGGAGCATGTCATATGGAATATGTCAGGAACAGGAGTGAAGCCAAAGTGGATCCCATTCAATGCTTTCTCTCTAGTCCACTTGAGGAAATTAGGTTGCTTTGACAGCATTTAGCAGCTCTGTGCTGACCACACTCAGGCATTCTGTGATCCTCTAGATGTTTACTTGGGGACAGTTAAATGTATTTTCGAGATTAGAACCTTTCTAATGTAATGTATTGCACTGTAATTTCCTAAATCGTCATTCTCTCAAGTCTTCCCTTACTTATTTCCTACCTATCCTTTGGGATTTCTCCTATCAGCCATGAATTTTTCTGGAGAATCGTCAGTATTCCTCTGGAGTCTCTGGAGTGATTTCAACAGGCTTCAGTGTCAGTTTTTTTACCTACATATGTCCAAATGCACTCGTTCTCAGTTTTTTCATTCATTTTCTTTGTTGAAATTGGTTATGTTTAAGGGTTTTCTCACAATGGAACATTTTTGTGAAGAGTGAAGCAAAAAGGCATTGAATGCATCAGTTGTCTCCAAATCTAGGAAAATAAAAAACTGAAAACAAAACAAAGCCCTCAAAACCAAAAAACAAACAAAAAACTGAACAACCTCCCCGAAAAACCAACCAAACAACAAAAAAACCAAACCCAAACAAGCAAACCCCCCAACCAACTAACCAGGAAAAGGATCTGGGAAATGTATTTCTAAAGCTGGAATTTGGCAGCGTTACTCAGTGTGTTACTCTGTGGAAGACTTGGCGTATTTTGTGGATGGTCATCAGCAGCACTCACACATCCTCCCATGAGGACCTAGAGCATAATAGCAAATGTGTTTTTCTCTGTGGCATTCCAGATGTTTACATCTCTAGCCCATGTTTTCCACCTTTGCTTTGGCTTTATCACCTGTGTTTGCCAGTTCACCTCTTACTACAGGGAAATAATTTCCCTTTTATAAAGGAAGGGGATTTTGCCTCTGTTTTTCTCCCATCTCCTCTTTGTTTTTCTCTGTGGATGGGGAAACATTTGGCCCTATTGTCATGAATCGATGTTAGAAAAGTCCTTAGAAAGTGGTAACAGAAGTGCAAATGGTAAGAACTGCATATATTGTGGACATCACAGCTCTGTTCCACTGAAATTCAGACCATGAGGCTGTGTGGGTGGTCAGAAATGAAAGCAGGATCTGATAGCAGAGAGATAAAAAGATAAGTTTAAGTGGCACTTGAGTCTTTACCTATATTTAAAGTGGAAAATGTGTGTCCCTAAGTGTCAAGTGTAGGAGAGGGCAGATCCAAATAGGCGTGAACTGCTGAAGCTGCACCAGCTTTTGTGGCACTCTTTTCTCAGAATCTGGCAGTATCTTGGATTTTTATACCTCAAATCCATTGGGCTTAGCATTTGTTATTTGGGGGAAAAAAACAACAGAATCTTATGATGGAACTGTCATGATGGCAGGAACTAACTTACACACTGGTCAAAATTCATGAATAAAAGGATATAATTATGTTAAGTAATGCTGGTGTCAGTTCTGTTTTTAATTTGAAGACAGAAGCACTTTGAATGTGTAATTAACTTCTTCAAATTGCTTGTGATGCTCTGACCAATCTTAATAATTTTATTTTGAAATTGCATCCATGCAATTCAGTGCGTTGAATAACATCGTAATCAAAAGTAAAATTTTCAAAATATTGTTTTCAGTGGAGAAGGGTGCAAAAGGAATCCTGTAAATCTTGTAATTTTGGGCCCATATAAACATTACAGGCAAAGTTTTACGCTCTGACTACATTCTGTATGTTTTTCAGGTTTTTCTACTAGTGACTAATTTTTCTTTTTAAGTCTCTAACTTTTTTAACTCTAGCAGATGTGTACATCAAATGTTTATAGGGAAAAATATTTTCACTAAAAATGAGGTCTCATGAAGTAGAAAGAATTTTTATTATGTAGCTTTATACACAAAGCATTTGTTTTCTAATCACTATGGGCATATAAACATTTAAGAAGTAATGCTGTATATTCACAACATGATGTGTCTATCACTTCTTTTTGTCACAATTTCTCCCCAAGTGATACTTGTAATTGTAGAGTTCCTAATAGTTTACCCAGCTTTATACTACTGATGGCATCCTGGAGCAGTGATTTAATGTTCTGCCGGGACTAATTTCAGTGTTTGAATTCTTGAATGCTGGAACATTACTCTTGGTTTATTTGTGCTGCAGTTATTTCACCTTCCCTTATTATTTCTTCCTTACATCTATGGGATAATAGAGTATAATTCTCCTAAGAATTAGAATGGGGGGAAAAAAACACCACTTTCTTGTCAGAGATGCACAGATTATAAGGCTGGAGAAGAGGATGGTGATGAACTCATAGGCTTTCTGGAACATGCATGATATGAAAGTACTCTGACTTAAATGTCTTAATTTTTGAATATGTCTTAGAAAATCCATCATTGGTAAGGTCACTAAAGTTCTAGTTACATTTCTGTTAGCTTTTGCCCCTTATTTCTAGCCTGAATTTAGTGAACGTCTCTTTTTTTACCCATTTTCTTTAATCTGCAAGGTTAAAGACTATAATGTTGTATAAGGAGCTCATGCTTGGTTGATTGTAGAGCTGAATCAGAGTAATTCAGATTGTGAAGAAGCTCTGGAGACATATTCTCCAATTTCCTTGCTCTAAGCTCTGCTGTGGGCTGTGTCCAGTTGGGTTTTGAATCTCTCCAAGATTCAAGATCCCACATTATAAATCATTTATCCAATTATACGGGGTATTATAGTGAGTATAGCTTCACTGAAATGGAGGTCACCAGTCCTCTTTCTGGTCCTCGTTTATCCTCCAAATCACAGAAGACAAGCAGGTTTGTCAGGCAGGATTTGACCTTGGTGCTTCCCTGATGTTTTTTCCTGTCCTCCTCTTGTCCTTTTTGTGCATGGAGGTGGCTTTGGGAGAATTTGCTCCATAATTTCCCCAGAAAATGAGATGAGGTTAACTAGCCTGTTGTTGCTTGTAACCTTCTCTTCTCCCTTCTTGGACAAGGGGACAGTTGTCAGAAGTTTTTGAAGTTGCGGTAGCATCAGGTGGCTCCCCAACACCCTTAGTCATCATTAGCAGCATGTCCTTTTCACTTGCTGCTTTCTAGGATAAAGTCCTCACTCCTTAAATACGGTCATTTTTCTTTGTTTCTGGATTTATGTTCAGTAGCAGTTGGGTAGATGTTTGTTCTTTCTGGCTTCTGCTTGGAAAACATCCAATTCAATTGTAAAACTTGTCAGTTACCTGATCTTTGATATATTTAATGTATTGCATTAAATTTGTAGTTTCCCTGCTTCTTAAACAAAATATTACATGGCACTGAATTGCATACCTCAGGGAAATTTATCATCTCAGCACCTTAGCTTTATTAACCTTATAGTGTGTAATGTCTTGCCACAGATCTTGAGTTAGATTGACAAGGCCATAAACACTTTTGATTTATATAGTCCTTCTTAAATTGCTTAAAAAACAGTTGTGTTGCTTGTTCCATAATTTTGCCCAGGACTGATTTCAGGTGACAGGTCTCTACCTACTTACTTTTTGCAATATTAGCATATTTGCTTTTTTCCAAACCTCTTGAATTTTTGTACTGTTCAAAGAATTATTCAAAATTGATGTTGATGGTTAAAACTGCTCCTTGCAAACTACTCTTTGAAGGTGTTGCCCTGAAGCTTATGCAGGCCTGCTGCTTTAAAAAGGTCTAACTTTAGAAGCTTCATTTAAACATCAGCCTTGGTTACTTTCCGAATGAAAGATAAATGTTATCATCATTAAGTGGTATGACTATATCTACTGCCTTATTTTCCAGATACAGGAGAGAGATTTATTGACTGCTTCTACCTTTTACAACATTGTTAACAACTAATCATTTTTGTTTGCTAATCAACAAGAAAAATTGCTGTGACTTTTTTTGTTCCTAACACAGTTTTTAAAAAACAACCTTTTATTACTCATGTTTCCAATGACTGACAATTTCTTCTGTTTCCTCTTACCTTCCCTTTTATTCCTATTTGCAGTGCATCACCACCTCTGTTAAGTGCCTTACTGATACAGCATGTAGCAAAGTAATGGAATGTATTTCTGTGCTGATCTCCACACATTTACATCGCAGGGTGATGAATATCCATAGACAGAATATCCATAGACATAGCCTGCTTATTCATGGAAAGCTGTTTTCCCCCTTTCCTGTGCCATTTTTTTTCCTGTATATACGTAGCCATCTTTCTTAATTGTGAGTTATGAGGCGGTCGGTTCTATATTTAAACAGTTTTTAATTATCTGACATAGTTCTTATTCAGTCTTCTTATTCTTTGTTTCTTGGTACATAAACATTTTTGATTTTGGTGAAATCACTTTTCTTAAGAAGCCTCTGACTATTACCGATTATTTTCTTTGTTCAATGAAAATAACCATGTCTAGGTAATTTCCATGAAGGCACTCAAGATTTTAAAATATGATCAATCTGTTTTTATTTATCCTGTTCATATCTAATGCTGAATTTATCTTTGTATAGGCCTTCAGAACTTTTCAAATTTTTGAAATTCTGAGGAAATTGTTCCTACAATTTATGGCTGCATTGAAAAAATTATCACAAATCCACTGTGTAATATTAGTTGTGAAATCAAATTCACTTGGTGCTCACCATTGCACCATCTCTGATGATCTGAGCAGGGTTTATGTCATTTCATAAGCTAAGACAGCCTGTAAGTATTTTTCAGGGGAACAAGAAATATGAAAGATGGACAGAATTCTGTTCTTCATTTTTTCTTTGTACTCTCAATCAAAAGGTAGAGAAACACATGCTTTTGAGTAGTTAATAAGCAAAAAAAACCCATAAAGCTCCAGGCTTCATCTTCTGATATGCTAATTCTGAAAATAAAAAAGAGCAGTGAAACTCTCTGTAAATGGAAATCGCGGAACGTCTGACAACAATACCCTTGCCAGAATGCTGAGAACCATTTCTTATCTCAGCAAATCCTTCCAGCCTTGACTGTCATATTAGCAAGTTTTATTCTTCATTGCTTGTCTTTGATCATCTGCTGCATGTTCCCATGGGAGAAAGTTATGCCCATTTGCCTGTGAGCAGCTCGCAATGTTTAATGAATATCTGCACGTTCTATCAAGGTTTTAAAAGCACTTCTGCTCTGATAAATTGAGCAATCCTTTCATTAGCTTTATGTAGGCAGACTTGCTGTTCCCCTCAATGACAATAAGACATTTGAGCATTTTTTCCTGTGGGTGGACTTGCACATTGCTTTTTTTTTTAAGGATATTTTTGCCAGTGTTTTTGTTTCAGCTGGATCTGAAGACCAAGCTTATTCTGGTTTCTGCAGTATGGTGTAATGCTGCCTCTGCCAAATCTCTTGCCAAAGAGGCAGTAAAAGATTACATTTGTAAACACTAGTGTGTAACATATTAAAATAAAAAGTATCTTACTGATTGTGACATCTGACAAGTTGTTTATCAAGTATATCCCAAAAGAGACTAGTAGTATTTCTTCGCACTGTCTGCCTTAAAATAGTTTTTGGTCAATCCCTTACAAGCAGGTGCTTAGAAAATGCTTAATTAATCCAAGTCCTTCAATTTTATTTTTTTAATATATATTAAATGTCCTCATTTTTATCTTGCCTGTTCCTAAAGTTAGTGGTGTCAATCGTATATAGGTGCAAAATTGACCTAAAGAACTGCAGTGTAAGCATATACTGGGTAAATCTCTTGTTCATTGCATTTTATGTTCGATAATAATTTACTTTCTTTTTATCCTTATTTTAGACTGCCTCAATTATTAGTTTATAAGATGTTCCAATTGTAGTTACAGAAGTCTATTTGTGACAACATTGCTAATTCCTCAAAAAATATTTTGTTATTGTGGAACATTGTAACTTCAAGTATCCTTAACATTAAGGACTTTGACTTAGCTTTGGTATCTCTGTGATAATTAAGAAGAAAGGGGAGAAATCTGACCACTGAGAAACGTTTCTCAAGGCTGTAAAAGAAAGTCACAGAATGGAGCACTACTGGCCCCATGAGCCAGCTGGTTCCTGGGAATAGCCAGAGATCTTACTGTGCTCAGATTTGGATAGCAAAATGTATCTGGTACAAGCACCATTTAGAAATCAAATCAGCCAAAAATGGGAGCCCTTTGAAAAATTAACTGTTTCTTTTTATTACCTTTGTCAGGGAAATTTAATTTCATGAATAGATTTAAGTTACTTTTTGTTATTATGGAGTGTTTTGAAAACAAATAACCTTTGAAAGATAAATTTTGTTGTTCTTTAGAAGAGTTTTGGAATAAGCCTGCGGAATGTTCAAAGTTTTCATTTAAAATTAAAACATGGAAGGTTCTTTTTGATGTTGGCAGACTGGTGAGGACAGAGACCTCCTCTTTGCTGTGCCAGCCTTGATTGTGTTGGCAACTCATGTTAATTCTGTGTGTACAGAGTACAGAGAGCTTCTGTTTAAAAGAATATTCCTCACCTTTAGTGAGGAATTAAGGGTAAAAATGCTGGTTTTACAGCAGGTAAGATGGAGTTAGTATTTCCTCCCTGTGCATCTTTTCGCCTTGTGAACCAGCATGTGATACTGCTTCTTTCTTAATAATCGTGGAAGGCAAATGGGAAAGTGTACCGTGACTTTCATTATTAGAGGGCATGGGCCAAGACCTGCTCAAGAGTTTTTTCATTGCTCCAGTGGACTTGGAAGCTTGTCGTACTGTCTGCCAGAGAAGGTTGTTCTCTGGATACGGCAGCTGCTACCTTGGGGTTTCATAGCTCGCTCAGTGCCTGGTTAACAGAGCAAAGCTTCAGAAACAAAAAACAAACGTAGCAGATGATTCCCCAGCATTGAGGGGCCGACAGGCTGTCTCCTCTCTTTTGCTCCCTCCTCAAAGGAAAAAGAAAGGGAGAGATGAAGTCTTAAGTAAGGAGGAAGAAAATGGAGTAAAGTCCTAGAAAATCAGTGAGTCTATTTTCTGGTTTCTGGAAGTAGAAGTTTGGAATAGTATTACTCAAGGCTTAATAGGTAATGATAACTAAGGAGGAATTCTTTAACTCATGTAATAGATACCTTAGTTTTGAATTGAAGATATTTTTCCTCTGAAAGTTGGAGTTATAAGTGAGCTCTGTTGGTCTGCAGGAAGTATCTGAGAAAGGAAGGAAAGTTTGGACAACGGCACTGGAGCAAGGGGCAGGACTGGGACGGGCAGATGTGTGTCACTGTGCAAATGTGAGAAACTATGTGATGAGAAGAAAGTCATTTACTGGTTTTGCAATTCAGCTGCAGATTGTAAAAAGGCAAAGGAGGTGTGTGCATGGACCACCAATATGAAGTCAAAATTCACTGATGCTTTGTCAAAGACTGCAGTGTTTAACCCACAGGGAAATCTGACAGCCAGAAATTCACTGGACTATGAAGTGCTGCAGTGCTGTGAATCTACTGACATATTTCTGCACCATTCAACTCATTTCAGTGCTGGACCTCTTGTGCTTTTCTCAGATTTTGTTAACTTGTGTAGGTGAATTCACCATCATCTAGCCAGTTGCCTGTTGGAATCTGCCCAAAGCATAGTAGGTATAGTTGGTGTTGGCAACAGAAAAACTAATCAAACAAAACTATTCCACTCAAACTCAAATCTTTATGACTGCTCAAGATACAGAAAAGGAGTTAGTTCAGTAATTGGAGGACAGAGATCATAATTCAGAAAATCCAGTTGTCAAATACTCAAAAATAAATTTTAAATCCTAGTTTTAGTGTATATTCATTGGCTCTCCTTCCATTCTGCGATATAGCTTAGCCCCTTTTTCATGAAAAGATCATTTACTAAATGTATTCCGAGTTATTTGGAAACTTGTATGGTACAGCTGGAAATGTTTTTCCCTTCAAACTGCTTGGTTACTGTATGTGACAGCCCCTCCAGTTTTATACCACAGTAGATGAGATACATCAAATCACTTCCAGCATAAAAGTAGTTTGAATGTGTTCATGATCTTTTAAAAGGCACATTCCAGATGTTTGTTAACTCCTTGACCACCAGCAAAAGAATGATATAAATACTAGCACAGTACTTTCTAATAAAATAGAAATGGTCTTCAGCTATTAGCACAGCAAGGGTTAACCAAACCTGGTTTTTTATACATGTGCTCCAAGTTCCATTATTAACTTGGCACAATTTAAGCTTTATAAAATAACATCAATATGCTGCTCAACAAGCTTTATTTATAACCATCTTATTCTGATACTGCTCTTTAGTTGTAATTAGTACAAATAGAAAATTATGTGGTGCTAGTCACTTTCAAATTGATTTAAAGAACAATAAATAATTTTCAAAAATCTATAAACAGATCTTCTAATAAGACACACTTTGCAGAGACTTTTACTGATGACATTTCTGGCTGTTGCCTCAACAATTCCATCATTAGTTATTAAAAAAAAGAAAATTCTTTCTGATTTCTAAGTAAGTACAATGGCATAAAGAAAACCTGAATCTAGTGGCATTGGGTACAAAGTTTTCCTGCCTGGATTTCCTTCCTGCTGAAGATACACATCAGTCTCAGATGCCAGATCTGTACTAGCAAGGGAGGATTATTGATTTCAGTTGCCCTAAATCAGTTCGGTCAGCACAGGATGGTTGTGTGCAGTAACTCAAGGTGGGATTTAACACAGAACATTACCTACTCTGCTTTATGTGATCCTACTCTCTGTCATGTGAACATACTTGATGCGCACTAAGAATAAAACTGGGAGATGCTGAATTTTGACTTGGGGAACTTCAGTTTGCCCCCTTTAGCCTCAAAATGCAGAGGGGTTTCAGTTTCTGGAGGTCTCTGATGTTCACTGCATTTTGGGGCAACCGTGATGGAATCCATATAAAGGATGATATACAGGCATAGTGCAAAACAGCGACAACTGGAGAGATTTAAGGGAATTAGGCTTCATTTTGCTCATTTGCATGGAGTGATTCTTAAGACTGTCCGAAGAGCAGTCGGCCAGCAGGTGGCAGGCAGACAGCTAGGGATTGCATCAGCACCTTCTTAATGACTTCTCCATAAAAGTTCTAACTTCCAGAAACCTTTTTTTCTATGGGATCATCTTTCCGGAAACAAAACACCGTGGAAAAGTTATCTAAAAAGAGAACAGCTGGACAGAAAAACATCTTCTCCTGGGATGGGAAGAGGGAAAGGAGCTTAATAGTTTTTCAGAGATGCAGGATCACTAGTTAACTCTAAAATAAACATAATGAAACCACCCTAAGCAGGTGCCTTAGCAAATTCATAACATATAAGTAGCTAATGGTGAAATCATCGTAGGGTGGGTAAAATTCAACTGAAGAGATGACACAAAATTCTACAGATCATTGCTTAGGTTCTGTCTATTCACTGCAGCCCATTGCCCCCATGGACATCTTTCTATCATACTTTGGCAGGAGAACCATGTGTTAATATTGTAGTAGTATTACACCTAGTACATAAAACATTGATACTTCTCTTTTTCACAATTGTGTCATTCCCATAAAACTACTGAAAGAATCCCTGGGAATGCTTTTAAGGATCTAAGACAAACATCTCAATATTAAGGAAATGGTTCGAGTACTTAATCTCATTATACTGACAGAATGACTGTTATAACAGCTAATAAAGACACTTGTAAATTCTTCCTCATGGAAGTCTGTCTTGATTTGTTTCTGTTGCTTCTAAATGATAAAATAAGCTGAAAACAGCAAAATATTTAGTTGGGTTACTATTTATATGTCAAGTATTGGCTGCCTGTTAAAATCAAAGGTTAACTGGCAGTTAAGAGCATTTATGATGGATCTCTAGATCCAGAGTCTAGAGATATGCAAAATAATAAGATAAAGTTCTCTGGAATAAGTTGCTTTTCAGCTATAAAATGCATTTGTAGACTCCTTATCACTATTTTTTAGTTCATGGTACTGCCAAATGCAGGGAATCACATATGTCCTTTCTCAGTAAGTGTGCTTTTTAAAATTAGCATATTAAAAGATAGAGTATGGTGAGATTGCAGCTAGTTCAGGAGATTATTTGTGTTCAGATTCTGCAAAGGAGATAGATTTTGTGTTTTTAAAAGAGATGTTAAAGTGTAATACTGAATTAAAGCCCAAACCTTTTTTGCATTTGACACAAGTAAGCTTATTTGCAGTGGTACTTAGGAACTTGTGGTTCGTGTGATTGAAAAACCTGACACTCTCTAATATATTGCAGAGCTCGTTTTTGGCATAGACTAATCCTCATTTTATAGATGGGGAATAGAGTTCAAAGAGATCATGGTATGTTGACACTCCCAGTGGGAGTTCAGTCTAGATAAAAGCTTTAGAGGAGCTGTTTAGCCCTAGAAGTGTATGGAGGTTCTGCTTAAATTTCCCTATCCTGGTTTTCATTAAGGTAAATGAACCTTTATGCCAATGCAGCATGCACGTTTCTGAAGAAGTTTGAAAATCTCACGCTCTCTCATACAAAATAAAAATATAACTTTTTTCTTTCCAGAAAGAATCTGTTTAGAATGTCTGATTTGCATTAGTGCTGGTAGAAATATTGGCAGTTATAAACCATTTGAATATATATTGAATACATCTTTATAAGTATAAGCTTTTATGTGTGTGTGTATATATATATATATATATATATGTATGTGTGTGTTGGTGTGTGTGGGTGTGTATGTGTATCTGAAACTTGAGTTTCCTAAAAAAGATGTTGAATGGCAGGTGAGTTTTTAATATTTTTTTAATAAGATTTTTAAGAAGCTTTGAGCTACAGGATGCTGGAGAAGAATTTATAAACCGCCACCTAATAAAGGTGTATTGCAACATAATACTGGAATTTCACTTTACTGAATATATTTTTAAAACCAGAACAAAACCACCTTACAACTCTTATCTTGTGCTGAATGCTTCATCACCATCATGATGATGGGCAACAAATCCTTGAAGTCCTTGTATTAGCTGGGTACTGTATTAGTATTAATTGGGTGAGACAGATGAAGTAATGCCAGAAAACATTCAAAGATTATATTCTTGTAGCCTCAAGGTAAGTTACTTGTAGGCTGACAGCTTTTTGCCTTTTTTATGTCAGACTTGTGGCTAGTTCGTCAGTTCATCTGTTGTTGCTGTAAAATGGAGATCAGATGGTTTGTTTGGCAAAGGCAGGTGACCTGCTTTGATCAGGATCCCCAGAAATTACAGTCAGGCCTGTTTTTCTACTTAAATAGAAGGTCAGCAGTCCTGAGGAGTTTCTCACTTGTTTCTCACTTTTGGGGCTGCTAGTCTACCCTTTCCCTCTCCTGTCAAAAACTCAACTTGGTGATTGAGAATAAAACCTTAACATTTCATACCAAACCATCTTTTTCCAGTCTTTTTACTTCTTTTGAAAACTCATTTTGAGCAGCAAAGAGCACGTTGTGTTTTTCTACATGCAAAGTTGCTGGCCACTACCTTCAGTCAGGAGATCGTCCTCCTTCTTCTGAGCTGTGAAATCAGCAAAGGAAAAAGTTCCCCAACCCCTTGCAAACAAAATACAGATTCACAAAGGCGCTTTCAGTATTCTTGCATACTCTGAAATAGATGTGGTTTAATAGTGAAGTGTTAGCTCACTGAATTGCTACTGTGGAGTAAGCACACATTTAAGGGCTTTCTTGGGTTAGGGGTTACTCCTTCATCATGTTCAATTTGCGTCTCAGAACCTCTGTGAGTAGCAAGAAGTTGCTCCAATGTGTGCTCCAAATGTGCCAAATTCTCAAACATTTTTGCTGCAAAAGGAAAGAGGATGGAAGGATAGCTCTTTATATGAGAAAATTAGTTCTAGCACATGTATTAGATGTATGGTCATTGCACTCGTCTGATTGGATGGATAAAATCAGCAGCCCCTGCACCAGAAGTATTTACTTGCAACCCTTCTCCAAAAGGAGTAATTTCACCCAACGTCTTTTGTGTCTTTGTTGGAAAAATAATGGAAAATGGGGTAAGTCTTAATCAATTGATGGAGACATTTTCTCAAATAGAATCATAGAATGGTTTGGGTGGGAAGGCACCTTAAAGCTCAGTTGGTTCCAATCCGTCTGCCATGGTGGGCACACTTTCCACTAGACCAGGTTACTCAAAGCCCCATCCAACCTGGTCTTGAACACTTCCAGGGATGAGGCATCCACAGCTTCTCTGGGCAGCCTGTGCCATTATCTCTCACCACCCTCATAGTGAAGAATTTCTTCCTAATAATGATGAATTCTGATTTTCATGTCCACCAAAAGAAATGCAATGGCTTTCTGCACTTTTAATTGACAGAAGTAGTCATCTTGCTCAGATTCCCATACTGGTCTGAGCATCTGCAAGGCATGGGAAAAGAAAAAGATCTACCAAAAACAATTTAACTACCCAGCACAGATTGTAGTACCCAGTTAAGTTGGCTCCAGGGCTCCAAGGCCATACTAATCTCCCTGTAGCTCTGAAGAACAAAGTAATTTAGGCTGAAGATTTAGTGAAAACCTGCAAAGTCTGAGAGTTTTTACATTAGAGATTGCTCAGTGTCAGAGCTTTATTTCTACTCTGTGGTGCTGTACTTCACGTGCAGTCATTCAGCAGTCTGTCTGAGATTTATTAAATCTGCCTGAGGTCCTATTAAAATATGAAGGAAAGGTGCATCTTAAAATCTAGCATGTCTGGGAACTGGAATTTTTATGTTGAAATCTGGCTTTTTTCTCTATAAGTAGATCTATAAATTTTTCTCTCTAGGTAAATCTCTCTGAAAGTTCATCCTGAAGTTGAGCAAAGCTGCTGTGAACAGCTCTTGCTTTGCAAGAGTTATGGTGTTTTACTAGAAGGTTGCCGTAGAGGAAATCATTGTGTTTCTGAAGATTTCTTATGTCACCTTTATGGCCAGGCTTTTCCACCTTTGTTCCAGTGTTCACAGAAATGCAAGATTGAGGCTCCTGATGAAATTTCAGGGGTGGGTTGCTTTGGTTTAGCAGTGTGGAGTTTGGATTTTGGCTTGTAACGCTGTAGTGCATGGTGGTACCACAGAATAGACTTTCTGCAAAGTTTCTGAGGCTGAGGACTTGCAGGAGGAGTTGTTTAGCATGTTTTTAGTCAAAATCTTAAGCGAGTCACCTGTAAAAGCAATTGCTTTGTAATTGCTGCAGTCAGAATTCAGTGAAGATATTGCCAAAACCCTCATGCACGTGGTCTGTGTGTTACACAGACAAAAATCTTATTTTTTTTTAATTTGAAACATTTTTCTGAGCTCTAGTTCTTCACAATGACTAACAACTCTTTCAAAAACTGACCAGACTGAATCTTCTACAGCTCCCTCCTACTGACTTGATTTTCTACTGTTATGTGAATTACTTCAAAATTGCACCCAAAAAAAAAAAAAATCAGACATTTTATTAAAAATCTTACTAATTGGTGATGAAGTGGCTGGTACAGGAAAGGTATAGGTTGATTTTCAGTCCATTCAGGACTGTATGGCTGCCAAATATTAAGAAGTGAACGAGATAAATGAATGGAGGTTATGGTCTCTGACTGCCATGGATATGTAGCACAGGTCTCAATCTTTCATCTGGTTAAAAAAGATAGCTCAGTGTGATATTGTTGGCTAAGAATGAAGAAGCTATCTGGTACATGATCTCTGTTTGAAACACAGATAAAAGACCAGCTGTTATCTGTATAATCTACACATCATTGAATTGGTTAGTGAAGCAAAGTTTGCATTTAAAATCACTTGGATCTGTGATACCAAGTTTATTTTAAATCCAGAAAGGCACCATATGAAATAGTAGTGAATGCAGGTATTCTTCTAACATATTAATAACATCCATTTCTCTGTGTTAGAGTGCTTTGTTTATTTAAATTGCTCTGTTGTGGTGTTATATATGTAGTAGATGGTGCCTTATACACGATAAAGAAATCAGATGAAAAAGAGAGGAATCTGTCACCTGTTCATTAGAGAAACATCACAGGTCTGAGTTCAGAAGGGAATGTAAAGTGAACTTTCCTCATGATTAGTAAGGTCCAGCTGTTGTTACTTGACAGTGGGATCACATGTTACAAGGACAAAATACTAGAATTTGGAAAGGTTCTTTCTACCTGCAGAAAACCATGACAAATGAGAATTACAGCATACCACATATTTAATTGCATTTACCATGACATCTAGCAGATGCTGGACAAAACGCGATCAATAGTTTCGTGTCCCAAGGGAAGGTCAGCTCACACCAGATGTACCAGTTTTCTTCCCCTTCTTATATAATACAAAATGTGCGGTGAATTGATTTAAATCTTACGTGAATATCCCTAGAGAAGTATGTATGTAATAGCATTTCAGCTTTACTCACAATATAGGTACCATTTGTTTAGCCAAACTCATTCCACCATGCTAATGAGGTAATCTTATTCTGAAAGAACAAGCCATTAGGAGGAAAGTTTGTATATAGAAGCATAATGCTTCTTAATGGGGTATACAGAGCCTTTTGCTAGTAATCACTGGGGAGTCGAAAATAGGAAATAATGCATTTTTGCCAGTTATATTTTTTGTATTGTTTACTTTATCAAAAATGCGAAGTTTGAGTTAAGCTTGGATACAAGCTTAGAAACAAGAATGAAAATCACCTTTACAGGAGACTATAAAGTGTAGCATGATGTGTTGTGTGAAATGTCATTACTGTAGCACTGGAAAGAAAAATGTAAACTTTAGGAGGAGAATCAAAGTTGATGGATGGTGTGTTATCAAAGATGAATTTTGACACCTGCCTATCTTTTGATCTTGAATAAAGCATCTACTCACTTCTGAGTTTGTTTAATCCCTACTTTATAGGCATATTCTCTGCTAGATGGCTGAAGCTCTATCTTAAAAATGGCAATGGCTTAAGAAAAGAGATAATTAATCTGTGTTCACCTTCAACTTTCACACTGCTGAAAATGGGGCAAGTTACTATATCTCTGCTTAGCTAAAAGTTAAATCTGCTGGATGCTGTCAAACATTTGAATTGATGAAAGAATGATTTTACAGCTCGGTCCATTATTTTCAGATACCACCTGAGAATTTACTGTTATGTAGAGGTCATCTGTATGCGTAGAAGTGTGTAGTCATTTGGTAGTTTGGAAGAGATTTCCTAGAGAAACTATTTATTAACTCCATAGTGTGGTATGCAGCCTTGTACTGTTGATCGCACAACATCAAAGAGAGGTTATCAAAGAGAAGGCATTGCAAGGTCATTAAATTCCTTTCCATGTTGGGTAATCATACCCTTTGTGGATAACCAGTTGCCCTGTACTCTGAGTCTTGCAGCAGGATAAATTACAGAGTCTCTGCAGGTGCACTTACTGATTTTGGCATGTCATATCTGCTGGCCAATCATTTACTTGCAGCAAACACAGGTGTGTAGTTGGCTGTTAGTGGGTGCTTGCCTGCTTTCATCTGGCAACACCAAAATGCACGGGTGACAAGATCCTTCTTTTGTTTCCTTTCTGAAAGAGTGGCTGTACCTCAAGCATTTGGTTTTGTTACCATTTATGCCAATTAAAAATATAAGTGATGATGGAAGATTCTGTTTGGAAATGTCTGTTCCTTCATGACCATCAGCCTTTGACACAAACTTACTATTTGGTTTACCTGATCTATGAAGATGATAGGAAGTCAGGTACAGTTGACGAAACAGTAATAAATAGTGTTCCCTGAGACTTCTGAATGAATTAATTCAGTAATTGAAAGTCAGGTTAAGAGATAAGGATACTGAGGGTCATCAGTGATCCAATGAGTTTTGCCTTAGGTGTGAGTAGAAAAGTTGATGATAATAATTGCTATTTCTAGTTTAACTGCTTATCTAAATATGAGTTTGAGTAAGATTCACAGCAGTAATGAGAATCTGATATTTTCTTGTGGAATTACAAGGTCTTTCTAGTTCCTCAAAGACAGGCTAAGTACTCATGGTCTTTATACAGAGTGAATAAGGAGTTCTCATCCTTGCAAGAAAAGGTTGAAGACAATTTCTTTAAAACATCTCTCTTTTGGCTTCTACAACCTTAGTGCAGAGGACATAGGCAATGTAATAGGTAAGCAAGAAATCAGCTGCAAAAAGGGCAAAGCAGAGCTGAGGTGAAGTTGGAAAGGGGAGGTTGAAGGAAACAAACCACAGCCACTGTGCACGCTCAACAAATAAGCAGTATCCAGCTCTGCATTCTACTGCCAGGTAGTGTCCTTGGAAGATACTATCTAAATCCATTGCTCCCTTTATGTATTGTTTGCATTTTTGCCATGGAAATTGAAGATATAACATGGTAACAAGAAAAGCAATCTTTGCAGACTGAATATTATGGAGTTTTAATAGTTTTGCAAAACGGGTTGTCAGTTTTGAGCCTACAGATGAAATTTTATTGGCTGATATGTTTAACACCTCTTAGGATCAGGGCCTTTCCCCATGTGAAATGAGGAGACCATCTGGGAAGAGAAGATAATTTGGGGCTTTCCAGAAAGGGTATCCTTGCAGGATTTTCAGATGCTTCCCAATGGCTTTGTTGTTGCTCTTTTTGGCAGACCAGGGAGCAAGCTGTGAAGATGTTCACTTGATATAATGAATAGTCATTAGTTAATGTTGTCAATAACACATCAGATAAACACGTCAGAGGGAATTCCTCAAGCAAATGTTTCTCACTGCAAAAACCTACCACATCTCCTTCCTCCTCAATTCAGTGTACAGAATGTACAGGGAAAGAAAATCAGTTCAGATAATCTACTTACCCAGCCAGAAATAGATATAACCCCAAAGAACCCTGGAAATGAATGTTTTCTGTTATAAATGAGTGTTTCCCAGATATTTTTAAGTTGTTTTTTTTGTTTTGTAGGAAAAGAGATACGTGAAACACTTATATTACTTTTGATCATATGTATTTCTTCCTTCGTACAACAAAGATTGGATGGGTCTTTTTATTTGAATGTGTTTTCATTCATGTCATGGTTTGACACTGGCCCAATGCCAGGCACCCATGAGTCGCTCGCTCACTGTCCCCCCACCACAGCTGAGCAGAGGAGAGAAAAAAAAATTAACTAAGGGTTCATGAATTGAGATGAGGACCAGGAGAAAAACGTTTCAAGGGCAAAACAGGCTCAACTTAAAGTTGCAAAGTGAATTTATTACTAACAGAATCAGAGGAGGATAATGAGAAGTAAAATAAGCTGTAAAAAACACTTTTTTCCCCCCAGCCCCTCCCTCCTTCCCACCAACAGTGCAGGGAGACAGGGTGTGGGGGTTTGGTCAGTTCATCACCGAGATTTTCTTCTGCTGCTCAGGGAGAGGAGTCCTTCCCCTGTGAGACTGTGGGATCCCTCCTACAGGAGACAGTTCTCTGTGAACTTCTCCAGCGTGGGTCCTCTCTCATGAGCAGCAGTCCTACCACACTTGCTTCAACATGAATTCCTCCCACGGGCAAACAGTCCTCCCAAAACTGCTGTGGCGTGGGTCACTCTTCCACGGGGTGCAGTCCTCCAAGGACAGGCTGCTCCAGCCTGGAAGCAGGGCCCTCTCTCTCCACTGGGTCTCCCACTGGATCACAGCCTCCTCCAGGCATCCACCTGCTCTGGCATGGGCACCTTCCCCATGGGCTGCAGATGGATCTCTGCATTCCCTGTGGACCCATGGGCTGCAGGGGGACAACCTGCTTTACTATTGTCTTCACCACGGCCTGCAGAGGAATCTTGGCTCCGGCGCCTGGAGCACCCCCTCCCCCTCCTTCTCCACTGACCTTGGTGTCAACATGTTGTTTCCCTCACGTGTTCTCACCTCCTCCTCTTCTCTGGCTAGAAGAAAAACTGTTAGTGTTTTGCTTTGATTTTCTTCTTAAATATGTTATCACAGAGGCATTACCAACCTGTCCCATTGAGCCAGTTTTGGCCAGCAGCATGTCCATCTTGCAGAGCCATCAGAGATTGGCTCTGCTGGAAGCTTCCAGCAGCTTCTCACGGAAGCCACTTCTGTGGCCCCCCTGCTACCAAAAACAAGACCATGCTAAACCAACACAGTTAATTTAATGACAGTTTTCCCACACTTTTCAACGCTGCATGATGAGGACTTTTCAATGTAATGGATTTTTCTGAGAAAAAAATGAAATACTGCTAATCTGATTTGAGTGCTTTGAGTACCCAGATTAGATTTGTAATCTGACACACACCAATTAACCCGATTTTACTCTGCGCTTATAAAGTAGGAATTATGCCGACGTATTTTGAATAACTGAATATGGATGTGACTTCTAGCAATGTGAAATACAGGCAAATTATTTGTGTTGGAGGGAAAAAGGCCTAAGGCTGCAGGCACTGTTCTGAGTTTTTACTGTCCAGCATAGTTTTTGGTTCACTAACAGTACAAATATTGATTAATGAGTTCAGTAAAGATGTGACAAAGCTGTTGCTGCTGCCTCACATTTGTTTTCCCTTCTTGTGATACGCTGAGCAAGATATGGAATCTTGTCCAAAAGATTGCAAGTGATAAAAATGTTACAGTCATGGGAGAAATGCACTGTAAATGGCATCTTTTAGCTGTGATTTCTGCCTTCCATCAGCAAGTAGTGATTGAATCTACTAAATGAGAGAAGGCTGCTGTGCCAGTTAGGGTATTATTGAAATGGATTTTGACACAGACTGTTGCCTAAACAGTCAAAGATATCAGCAGGAATAGGACACTGGGTATACAATGTATATATCCAGTCTGTATAGTGTTTAAGCAACTTGAGGGTTTTTTTCTTGTGGCTCCTGACTATAAGCATTTTCCTAGTCTATGTTTTTGGTGTCTGCAATTGGTATGATTTGACTTTGTTCCTTTGTTGGAAAACAAAAAGTCATCCAAGTCCCCAGAAGATTGGAATAAGAACAGAAGTTAGGCTTATAACCAAGTTAAGCTTTGTGAAAACAGAAATAATGTGGAAGTATGTGAATGAGAAAAAAGGGGAAACAGAAGGAGCTTTTGAGAGAAAAGTATCTCAGACTGTAGTTAGAGTAACTGTGGTACTGTATACCTGGAAAAAAAATGGGATATGCTGATTAAAGAGAAAGTGCTGCAATCCTTTAATCCCTGTGGTCAACTTCACCTTAGGTATTGTGTCCCTGCTTACAACAGGGCTGCTCACATAGTAGGATATTATTTCTTTTGAATAGGTGCTTCAAAGCACAGCCTTAAAAAACACAGGTGAGTTGTGAGCGGTTTATATATGCAGAGAAATTCCAGAGAGTGCTTTTTAAAAAAATCCCAAAGGGCAGAAGCAGAGTCAGGTACATGGAGTGCCACCTAGGCCATGTGACAGTGTTAGCCTTTCTCTCTCCTGAGTGAACTCACTCTGGTCATATGGGATCTAAAAGTACTTATGACAAATCCCATTGTGCCACAGCTGCCCAAGATTGCTCGGCTAAATTTACTCTTAAACCTAGGCTAATCTGGTTCCTGTCTTCTCCTACCCCCATCTCTGCTCCTGCTTTTTACTGCTCATGCTTTTTACTGTTTCTGCCATTTTTAATGTGTAACTCTAGGAATGAGCTGGATCCTTCAGTTGAATCAATCTAACACCACTGAATGGAGTGGTCCAGCAGGAAGTTGGCTGGTGTGGATGAATGCATGCTGAGCAGTGCTGCCATCTGCATTTCATATGATGCTCAATTCATGGGCTGCTCTGGAAAACTGTTTTTGCTCCTTGTAGGCAAAGGGAATTAGGAATGTTGTAAAATACTTCCAGTCTTTTTATTCTTTTTGTGTGTTTGGAACAGTGGGAAAAAAGGTAAATGACAGATTTGGTTTGCATTTCTGTAAGCAGTAATAGCATTTCAAAAAGAATGCAGCTGGAAATACTATGTGGCAAAATCATGGTACAAAAAGATTACTTATGTCAGATGGATTCATGTTGCATTCTCTTAATTGCTACCAGAGCCATGATATGTAAAGTCTCCAAAACATCTGGAAACATGGAGACATTATCATCAGGAAAACGCTTAAAAATATATATAAACACAGCTTTTTATTAAACTCTGGTGATTTTTCTAGGAAGATTAAGATCTCCTTCACATCAGCAAGTGAGAAGCTTGTGAGGTGTATCATTAGCAAGTTACTGCTTCTTCCAGATCTTTTTTTGGGCACATCTGTTTTTATCATGATCTTGGTCTAATTATATTCTGCTGATTGGTGACTTGTGCAGAGAAGGTTTCTTCTTTATATTCTTTGTGTGAGTTGTACACTCCTTTAGCAGCCTAGGGATGGAAATTTTTTCTGGAGCACTTTGGTTTCCCTTTCTCCCAGCTTTGCTCCTGGTGGGTGGTTGTTGGACTGGTGCCTCTGGGTCGGGCTGTGTGTTTGTAAGAGACATCAGGCTTACAAAGGATTGTGGATAGACCCAAATAAAACTTATATAGGCAAGATTTCTTGAAGACATTTCTTTGCAGACAAGCAGAACTGTAAAAATACATTCGTTTTAGTGGAACTCCTCATTCAAAATCCCTCAGTTAGGGTAATACTGAAATGGTGGAATAGGTAAATATGCTTCTTGCCCAGTTCTTATGATCTCTCTGTTGCTCCTATGGGAGCCCAGGTGCAGCTGTCAGCACCCAGGAGAAAGCCACAACTTAGGAATGTTTCTAAACAACCTCCCAGTGCTGCCATTTCACTTGTAAGTTCCTGCCAGGAAAGCGGGAGATGACACATCAACACCTCCTACTGTGGCAGGCTTTTATCAATCCCCCTGGTGACTCCATCCATTACTTATATCCCAAGAAAAATAGCAGAAGCTCCTCCCGTGGCCACTTAAGATGATACTATATTTTGTGAATGCAGACCCTGACAGTGTGTATTATAATCTTTTTTTTAATAAGAATTAGCTATCTAATTGCGTGTCCAAGCCCTGGTGATGCATTTGCATTTGTATATAATTAGGATTTATTTGAAAGCATGCTGGTTTAATGGTTTGTCTCCACTTTCTACAAACGAAATTAGAGATAAATTTAATTTGAAGTAATAAAGTTCAAGCAAACAAACAAACAAAACCCAGCAAAACAAAACACGAATCAAAAATAGAACAAACAAACAAAAAACCCCCATAAATTACACGGAACATATTGATCAATGCCAACTCCTGCAGAACTGGCTTCTGCAACCTTTCATCATTGACAATTTGCCCTGTACCCTGTTGAACTTGCCTGAGTAATATTTACCCTCTCTAGTAATAGCTAGAAGCACCTTGTGGACCTATTAAAAATGTACCATATTTGTAATAAACCCACAGAACTAAGTACCAATTACAAGTACATACCTACCCAATAATTTGTTATACCCAAATTATATCCCACAGTAGATGTCTTTTTGTCTATATGCCAACAATCTCATTTGTCTTGCTCCTAGCCTGGATGGTTAACAAAGATTAGACAGAATAAAAAATGGTATCATTATCTTTCTAAATGAATATAATGGAGAGAAAATAAAATAAAGAGTGAGGCAAAATTGTTTATATGTTTATGGAATTATTGTTATTGCATTAGTGAAAATAGGTTTTCATCTACTTCTGACTTTCAGTTGCAGCAGTCATTTGAGTAAAGCAGGATCAATATATTACTGCCTTTTTAAGTTGTTTCTATGCAGTTGCAGGCAGGCAGATATTACATTGATAAGCAGGAGGTCAAGGATAGGTATATTATCATAAAGGAAGAGTACTCTCAAAGTTCAGTTGTGCTTTGCCATTTCAGATGCTCTGGTTAAAGATCCATCTGTAGAAGTTACTGAGAAATTACAGAATCATAGAGTCGTTAAGGTTGGAAAAATTAATGGTAATACATATTATTTGGTTGTGTTTATGTTCTTCCTTTGTTCCTTTTCTCTGGGTAAAAAGGCAGCACCTCTGGGGAAAAAGGTTTTGTGTTTGAAAATTCACTAATGCTTTTCATAACTTTTCTTCAGATGCCTCTGTATGCCATGGCCTCATCATTTCAATAGTGTGCTGGAAAAAAAAGGGAATGCCCTGAAGTGCCAGGGCTGCTCTATTCTGGTTTGGGAGTCCAGAGAACAAAGAATGAGATCAGGAGATGATGAGCAGTTCCTCCCCTAAGGTGCTGGAGTGGTTGGTGCTTCATGGCTGGTTTGGGTTGACTCCGCTCTCAGGAGAATCTTTCTCACAAAAAGTGGAGCGAATCTACAAAGTGGTTACTTTTGGGGAAGCGTTGAATTGGCAAAACCTATTTTTCTTATTTGAGGATGAGTGCCACCTGAAATATAAATGGTCTCCGAATGCACTGAAGATCAAGGTCAAAGCCTCTGAGGTGCCATTAGATCATCTCACAGGGTTAAGCTACAATTTCTGTGAGGCCATGGATGTGTGCCCATTACAGCTGTGTCAGTAGGGGGATTTTTTGCTAAGAGTCTGGAAAAACGCTTTGCATCTCTAGCAGGATGCCACAACTGTTCTGTCACTGTTTCTCCTCTGCTTCCACAAGCTACTTAATTTGTAGTGTGGAAATATTCCCATTTATTTTTATGTGATATTGTACATATGGTTAGACCTTATGGGATGCTGCAAATGTATGTTTTGAAAATATTACCTTTTAGCTTTGTGGCTTTTATTTTTTTTCTTTTTTAACTGTGGGCGACATCAGCCCAGAACTAGATTGTTTATGAAATAATACTGCCCACTGGCAGTGAAGGAGGAGGCAGATAGAGTGTTTTATGTCATGGTGACAGCTTTCAAAGCAGCTCATTCCAACCATTTAGTCCAGGAGGAAAAAGCATTAGTGTGTGCTTGAAGGAATTTTATGCTACAAAACCTACATATAAGTTCATATTAGAAAAGATTACATACATTGAACAAAAGGTTGATGATCTTAAGGAGATTCAATTTCAACACTGAGCCTCCGAGAGCAGGTACAAAGAACGTGATGTTGCATGTGCCCCACTGTAATTATGGCATTCAGAAATCCCCTAGTAAAGAACATAAAAATGGCACCAAGTGTTTAAAGAAGCAATTTTTTTTCTGGTTGCAAAACAGTCAAAAATTCAGAAATGGTAATTTTGAAAGTGTTTTTCCAGTATGAGTCCTGCTGCCTTGTGTGGCTTGTGTTCTGGGTTGCCACAACACATCTGTGTATGGAGGAGGGAGGTTTTATGAGCCATTCATTTCATGTATTTCTTAACTTCTTAGCGATGACAGCATTCCTGATGTACTTTTGTGTAGGTCTTGATTTGCAGCTGCCGATGATTTTAAAGTAAGAAATTGTGATGAGGCATCCACTTGATGTCTTTTGTTACTCATCAGGGTGCTCTGTCCTTGGCTGAGAGAGGAGCCGGTGGCAGAAGTTGCTGTCCCTGAGAGGCACCATAGAGCCTGTCCGGGTGTTTGCTAGAAGACAGCATGGCAAGATGACACAATGACTGCTCCTCCAGGCACCCTGCAGGACAAACTGACCAGTTCCTTAACCTGGTCATTTTTGGTGTCCCCCAATTACTCCTGTCCCACTGTTTTTCCTGATGCCTAATGAAGCCAAGTCGTTGCTAGTGAGGCTCCCAACTCTCTTAATGGTCTTTGTACCCAGACGGAATCTTAGTCTTCTTCTCCAGCCTCATGTTTTTCATCCAGTTTTAATGATACCAGTCTGTCTAACCCAGTTTTCTCCTCTCCCAGTTTACATTTACCCATGGAGGGCTTGCCCTTTTATGCAGAGCAAGGCCAGCCCCCTTCTCCCAGCTGCTATCCTGACAGATCTGCCTCCCCCCTCTTCTTTTATGGACCCATTTTCCACATTTTATTTTAGTTTCTCATCAGCAATTTTTTTTTTTTATCACTCTTTAAAATGAGAGGCAAGTAGTTATTTTAGAATGATTTCTATGGTATTTCTGACACTGGATATTCCTTCAGTAATCAACATTTGGAAGAAACATTCTTGGCAGAGATTTGATAATAGAAGTGTGAAGCCTGGTAGTGTTTTAGTGGTTCCATGGATTCTCACTGCAGTCCATCCTGCTTGATCTGGATTTATAAATATCGGAGCAGTTAACACTACCGAGGAGGTTATTGGCTATGTCCAAATGCAAAGCTGTAAAGTAAATATGAACAGGGATGCAATGTGCAATATGAACAATTTGCTTAGAGCTAAGCAATCATTCTGCTGTGTGTTAGATTAATTGGCAACATCTTGGTGTAGCCAAACTTGGATTTCAACAAATGGAGGGGGAAAAAAAAAAAAAGTTTTTGAAAAATGAGTGCTTTATGCATTTATAGTTGCATGTGGCCTGTGATTGCTAAGGTTAACAGCTGCTCATTTTATCAATGCCGATTTTTCAATCATAAAATAATGTTCTATTCCAAGCAGAGGATTTTAGGAAAATACTGGAACAGATGAATAATATTAGCAAGTTACTAACTACATATAATAGAGGAGGTATGCATTTCAATGTATTCAATTTTGTGGGATTATGGAGTTGGCATAGCATTAAAATGGGTCCTTACTATTAAGCTATCAGACACTGAAAAGGATTGCATGTCATATCATTTATTGGATTCCTAATTTGGCTTTAGATAAACTCTATTACCCAAATACCTAACTATAAAAATTTGACAGTCAGTATTTGCCTGCTGCACACTAGGACTGAATGAATCCTAGATGTTTACTAGTGATAGTATGCAGTGAAGGTATGCAGGCAGATATAAAAAATCAATAGGCAGAAAGAGTAAGGGATTCTCTTCAGAGACTTTAACATTCTCAAGCTCCTTTGAGCAGTATGCATAGGGTAATAAGGATATCTTTATTAGCAAAAATTACAGCTCCATCTCACTGCTTGAAGGGACCACTTAATAATGTAAAAAAGCAAGGTTGCATTTTTTATAATCATTACTTTTAAAACTGGCTTGAACAAAGAATTTCTTTCATTGGTTTTTATAGGTGTACACTGGGGCTGGGGACACTATCACCCCACAAATCCCCTTTATTGGGAACCTGCCATAACCAGCAGCTCAGGATCTGAAAATGCATAAATTTGGTATGCCTCTCTGAGCAGCCATTATTCTTTTCTTTTTTTTGCAACTGAAATAAGCAACATGGTATAATTAAAAAATGAATGTTTTCTTTACCAGTGTAAAAACTAGGAGCATGTCATGTCAGGTATTTGTATTTGTTATGTCGTGCAGGATCATTGCAGTGTTTAATAAATATTTATATTTAGTGTTTGATTTGATGAATCCATACCCTAAATAAATGCACATAAAATCTGGAAATTTTTTTTTTAGTAAGAAGTCTCACATTCACTACTATGCGACATATTTCAAGGCGTATTCATTTTTCATATAGCTTTCATCATATTTTTAGAAACTGCTAGAAAAAGTTCTTTTCAGCCAAAAAGAGGAGGTGCACTGTAGTTTCTAGCACTCTATGATAGTGGTTGAGATTTCAGTACAAAGCAGGGAAATGGGCTGACAAACATATGTTTATTCTCAGCTCTGGAATAATTAGCTAATGAGCTAATGAGACACAATTGTTGTCTTTACCCATTTCTTCCAGAAACATTAACCTAAAATTATTAAAACTAATATCTCACCCTCCTAAAGTAACGACCCTTCTGTCGAGAATAAGCAGAGAGGGCAGAGGAGATTCCAGTCTGGGGAGAGCATAACCCAAAATGACAGATAGCTTACAAATAGCATGATGTGACAGAAATATCAGACATCAAGAAAGTACGGCTTTGTTTTGAAAGTCATGCCATTAATGGCAGCTTGGCAGTGGTGTTTTTTTTTTGTTGTTGTTGGAATTTGGGATTAATATGATGAAAAGGGTACACTTCATTTATCTGTTGTTATTTTAGTAGGCATGGATAATTCATAACTTACAAATCTCACACACTGTTTATATTTTTTGAAGGCTGATACAATCCCATTTCCCAGATGTAATACAAGCAGGGCATCAGTTCAGAAGCTGCTGCCATATCCTCTTAATTAATAATAGTCACCCAGTTTAAAATCTGTGTGAGAATAATGAATTAGAGTAACACAGATGTAGTCAAGGGAGATGTCAAACACCTATCTAGCATCAAAACTGAAAAGGCAGGAAAAAAATCAACTTCAGCTCTATTTCAAGTGTTTTCTTGGATTTTTAAGTTTTTATTTCCTGAAGCAATGCGTGGGGAAAAAGCACTGCAGCGTTTGCCAGAGCAGCAGTGGCTGTACACTTAGCACACAACGGAGTCTGCATTATTTCATAGCTGTTTCAAGGGAAAGCATTTTATCTCTTTTTCTATGCTGCCTCAGCACAATAGCAGTGCTCCCCATGTAGGTCAAGAGACCATGATGATGCTGGTCTCTTTATGCTGCCATCAGAAGTGTGTGTTAGCTTAGAGTCCCAGTGGGGCTTGCTTTCTGATTTTTTATTTTTATTATTTGGGTGCAGAGAGGGTGAATAAAAGGTCTTGTTAAATATAAATAAGAGCATACAAAGAAAAAAAAGATATGTATTATAAAAAATACAGAAGCAGTGCTCTGTGTGATAGCTATGTTAAGCATCCCTGGATGCAGCTTTTTTCACAGCTAATCTTTTTGCTGCCCTTTTTTTTTCCCCTTTCTCCCTGTGATTACACTTTACTGCCTCTTCCGTCTCTTCCACACCTCTTAGCCTTTCCTGACCTGTGTGATATTGAAAATACATTGAGCAGGAGGAATGCCCTCATCTCAAGTTCACTCACTCTAGTGCAGAGCACTGCCTTCATGTTCAATGACAGCAGAGATCATGCTCAGGCTTTTCCACGGAATCGCTGTCAAAACACAATTTTTAAGTATGAGCAGCAGCCCAACACAGAGTGAAAATAGAAACACACAGGATAGCCAAGGTAGGGGTAGAGACAAGATGGCTTCAAACTGAGAGTAGTTTGGTTTGGGTATTAAAAAGAAATTCCTTGTTGGGAGGGTGGTGAGGCACTGGCATGAGTTGCTCAGAGAAGTCGTGGGTTGCCCTGTCCCTGGAAGTGTTCAAGGCCAAGTTGGATGGAGCTCTGAGCAACCTGGTCTAGTGGAATGTGTCCTTGCCCATGGCAGGGATGTTGGAATGAGATGGTCTTGAAGATCCGTTTCAACCCAAACTGTTTTATTGTTCTTCGATAAGACAGCAGCTCTGCCTGCTCCCGCTGTATCCCACTTGATCTCACCTAAAGCTTTTTCATGTCAACATCTAAAATAATCCTGTATGTGCCTGTGTAAACCAGTGGCCTTGAAATTAACTCAGTCACCAGTGGTGAAAGTTCAGCCAATAAGATCAGGAGTCGTGTCAGTAAGACTAGAAGGAGTTGTGGTTGCCTCCCAAAAAGGTGCATGGGCTGAAGGTTTTAGTCTTTCAGTGACACTGGTCTAGTACATCCATTTCCTTTACCTAAGGCATGAGGAAGACTTATTTTGTAAGGAAGAATACTGTGGTATTTTGTGAAATGTCAAGCAATCATCTCAGCAAAAACTGAGTATCAGTGGCTTACCTGAACAAAAAAATAAGAGAGGATCTCATCTTTTCCATAAACGAGAGAAAAGCCTAAATGACTCTGTGGGCCCTGATTTCCAGTTCATTCTACAAGCACGATGCAAAGCTTCCCAGAGAGGAACATGGCTTCAAACAGGGACCTTGAAGTCACTGCTACATCCCTCAAGCCTGGCTAGTGATGTCCAATGAAGAAAATTGTTCTATATATATGATAATAGGAAAACCAAGATCATGTTAACATATACTGCAGCACAACTGGGAAATTCCACATGTGGGGCCCAGACACCTATTACAAACTATGAAGAAGTGATACTTAAAATGAGACTAGGTTTGAATATTCATGTCAGATTATTTCTTTTTCTAAGTAATTTCAGGATTTTTGTCTGTGCCATGTGTGGCATAGGCAAAAATGTGACTAAACCCCATCTGTGACTTCAGATGGGGTTTAGGATTGCTTATTTTTATTCCCCTTCTAGAAAAAAAAAACAGCCTGTTTTGCCTGAGGTAGGTAAGATGAAAATATTCAGTATTCTAAAATAAGAACCTAAAATAACAAATGTTCATATCTCAACAGATATGCCTAAGCCATTAAAATTACTGCTTCGACACAGAATTAGGCCTAAAGGAAAACACAATGCTAGAGCTGGTCCTTCAGCAAGACTTCCAGATATCTCAGTTTTACTATTTTCAGGTCATGATTTCTTTCTCTTCCCCCCAGCAAAGCGGCAGTTTGACACTTACTCCTGGCTCCTGCCCCACCTTCATAGAATCCTTAAGGTTAGAAAAGGCCTCTAAGATCATTGAGTACAGTCATTAACCCAGCACCACAGTGTTCGACACTAAACCATATCCCCAAATTCCACATCCACATGCCTTTTGATAACTTCCAGGGATGGTGATTCAATCCTTACTCCAGCCCTGGGGAAATGGTGAATGACAGTGATGAAGAGGAAAATTGGCCCTTCTGATCCCAAATCAATTTTACCATGTTAGGGTAAAAGTGACTCAGGAGTAGAGCAGCAGTTGGGGTGCATGTGAGAGGACAGGCTCTCTTATTTTAGCTGTGCAACTCTCATATCCATGAACCCATATTGCTAAAAATTTGTCATCAGTCTCCCCTATAATTAGGGGATTAACAGTGTGAAGTTAGCTATTGCAATTTAAGCATTTAGTGTAATTCGGGATGAACATGCCTACATGTCCCCATCTACACTTGTTTGTACACATTGGGATTTTTTTATTAGAATACACCAAAGTATTAATTTTTGGATTATAAAATAATGAAATGAGCTATATGAACCCTCCTGAAATAACAAAAAATGCCTGGTATCTTATGCTTCTGAACATGCATGTTATCAAAACAGTGAAAATACACTTAATAAATAGTTACATGAAAATATTTATTTGTATGTATATATTTTAAATTGTATTCATATTGTATATGTGTCCATGTAGGCATTTGCTGTTAATACTGGATCAGATGCAGGGAGGTCAGTTGCACTGAAATTGCTTGCAAATGAAACTAATTTGTTTGTGCTGTACGAGAAAAGCACGGTCTTTCCCTTGCTTGCTGTGGTTCTGTTATTGACTCACGTCTCCTATCTTGAAACACACTGACAATAAACACCAATGAGCAAATAAAATACTCTGTAAAATATTCTGCAGGAGACTAGTTGCTCAGTGTAATGACTTTCTGAGCAGTGTCACTACTCTTTGAGGGCTAGTGCTTGACATACCTATATGTGTCTGTTGACAGTGTAAATTTTAATTTAGTGGATTTAATTTGTATTTTAAGTGGCAGGAATGTGTGTTATTGGAGTAATTACTGTAAAGCTCTTTAATTATTGATTTCCCCAACATAGCGGGCTTGACAGCTTACCAGATATAATGAAGGAAAAGATACACATTAGCAAGACGGATAGGGAACAAACAAGCCTTTTCAATAGAGACTTAATTCATTTTAATAGGTATACAGTAATTACCTAGGAAGTAAGACTTTTTTCTTCATTGTGACATTAACGATTCAGATGAAGCAACAGAGAGGTGATGTATAGGTATATTATAACTGTGTTTAAAAGACCACTGTTGGCTTACGGAGGATACCAGGGCTGGCTTTGAAGATGCATAAAACCTTCAGATTTACTCATCTCTTTTCTTTACTGCAAAATAGAGTTTGGTAATAACACATATGTATTCCTGCATCTCTCTCATCTTTAAACAATTTCTCTATCTTCATTTGAATTACCCAGGAGAAAAGGAGTCGGCGTTGCTCCTAGTTAAAGCGTGCAGGGCCAAAGGAATGAGATGAGACCCCATCCCCTAAAGTACACCCTCTGCAGTTTGCTTTTCCTAGACAGCTGAAGGCATGAGGCAGCCCAGCTGGGGTTCAAATGTGTAATTTTGGGCCATTTTAAACCCGCTTTGTGGGCTGACAAGTCCTGTATCTCTCTATGTGACCATCCTGGGACTGTTAACTGAGACCACCATTATGGAGAACTTGAATTGGTGCAGAGGCCACCTTTTCCTTGTTTTTTAATATGCTTTTGTTACTTTCCATTTCTTGATGTGCAGTTGTAGCAGAGCTAACTTCCCTAGAAGCACAGCCTGGATCAGCTCCAGCCCCTGGGAAGGAGCTAGCTGCCATGTCCACCATCCCATCATCACCAGCCTGCTCCCAAATTCACATAATCCACTTTTAAAAGCAGCATGAATGTGTTGTTGTGGAGAGGTGTTGTACCTGATTTTAGCCATGTTATAGACCATAGATAAGAGCACAGAAGGGTGTTCCAAGGGCTCAGGTTTATCTAGAATCTGCGAGGTTTTAAGCTATTAGTGTGTATTCATGTCCAGGAGAGTAAAGATGCCTGTAAGTGCTGTGACTGTCTCTACAGCTGATACTCATATAAAAGGCAAACCCAGGTACCAGCAAAAAAAAACAAAAGAGCAATAACAAGGTGACACCACTTCTGATTATTCCCTGGTTCTAAAATACAACTTCCTTCAAGCAAGAGGGGTTATAGGGCTTTCCCATGGATGAACAGCATCTACATGATGTGTGTTTTATAGCCATTGCAAGACTAGGCTTTGAAAGAGTTTGGGTTTTGTGTTGGGAAGCTGTGGGTAGTCTGTCTCATTTACCCAAAGCAGGGGCTGGAGGAGCATTACTGAATCAATATGCCATACAGTAACAAGTCTTTTAAAGGTTTGTTTGACAGAGTCACCTGAAGTTTCAATTCCTTGCTTGAATTTAAGAGCTGTGGAAAGGAAATGAGTGCACAGAGGCAAAGGAGACAACAAATTGGTGCTATTTCTGACCCACCGCCTGCTGTGTGTCTGGTTGGTATTGGAGCTCCCTGTGGGAAATGCCCATGCTCTGGGCAATCGGATGGGTAGTGGGCAGTGGGATGCAGCATCCTTTCAAATACACACATGTAGTTTCTGGTGATGTTCATAAGTTAATGTCAGGAAAAGTGTAAAAAGCTTCAGTAGGCTTTGCTGGCTGCTGCAGTTCCCGTGGAAGTGAAATGGAAGATTTGCTGGTATCTGCAAAGTTTCAAGCCCTGATTGAGGGCAGCTAATAGTGAAAACTGCTATTTTTGTACAGTGCATGACATAAAGAAAGAAAAGGCCAGATCATAGCTAGGCAAGTTTTCTTTATTCCTTCAAAGCCAGCTGCCCAGATTGTACATATTACCAAGTGAAAGAGCTGGCTGAGTGTAGATGCAGTGATGTTTGCAGCTGGGATTGGAGCCAGCACTCTGCAGGGAATACCTCACAGAAGGTCTCTGCTTTTGACAGAAAGCTCACCTTTACAACCAAAGGAAAAACCCATTTGGCCAGCACAGCCTCTTGTGACAGATGCTTTGCATGCCTGACAGCTGAGAAAGCACAGTTTTTTGCCGTGTCTGTCTCGTGATGGATCAGTTCCTCGCTTCCATTCTCTGTGCTCAATCTCTGGGCTGGCTGTGGAGAGTGGTGTGGGGCAGGTCTGGGAGGCACATGGGGAGACTTTGAGGGAACCTGCTACCAACAGTGAATAGATCAGCAATAATAAACTACTCCTGGAAGACACAAAGTCAAATAGTTGGGAGACTCACTAAAGGCTGATGCTCATGGCATGGCTGTTTCACAGGCATCAAAGCAGAAACACAGAAACAAGGAGGACAGGGACTCAGGGCCATTATGGTGCAAACTGCGGGCCTGTCATGTCCAATGTCTCAGCCTGTCAACAGCAAAGGGATGAACAGACCTGGATATCACATGCACAAAGAAAAGCTTTTTCACATGAATAGTTTCAAACAATTACATTAAAGGTTTCACGTAATACTTTTACTAATAATGTGATGATGTCGTTCTGGGTGTAGTAGTGACAGTGCTAGAATGGGTGACTACAGTCTCTAAACTTAATTAGATGGTGATTTGTTTTCCATTGTAGAAGTGATAATGTAGTAAAAACTGAAGAAACAATGTCAATAGTAACTTGTGAGCAAGAAATCTTTAGCTGCTACAAATCTGCCTACAGCTGTATCCATACAGGCCTGTTGAGAATAAGGGCTAAGGAAGATACTATAGACCACTGGATTCATGCTCAGCATGTGGCTGTATGTTAACTTACAGGACTGGAGATAGCACTTGATTTCCTCTAATTTCTGTGCAACTTAAACATCTGTAAGATCATAAAAATAAAAAATGCATATTCATGAAGAAGATAAATGTGAACAAACATTTTTGGTGTCAGTTTGTACAACAGAGGAAATACTAAGCTTTTTCATTGCAAAGGACAGGTAGCATAACAACACTACTGCTTATTTTATATATCATTGGGAAATATTAGGAAAAGCTGAGTGTTTTACTCTTTGTGAATCCAAGTTTGCAGTACCTAAGATCGCTGAAAAACTAGGAGTCTAAAAGCAAATGTCTTATTTCTTGCCATCTGTGTGAATGCCATTTTTTGAGAAACTGTAACCTTTCATTGACTAGGAAGGCTATTTCAGCATCATGGCTGAATTTCAGAGGAGTACTTAAGATAGTACAATTCTGTGGAAAAGTAATTCTGCATTTTTAGGAGGAAAACGTAAACATATGGTAAAAGTTTCTTCTATTTTGAAACTTTTCAGTAATTTGAGAACTAATTTTTGCATGTAAAACAAGGGACCCTTGCTGGCCTCATTTGTATTGCCTATAATGGAAGCAGATTTTTTAATGCTGTGGACCTGCTTGTAATGTACTGCACACTGAACTTCAGCTGTAGCTCCTGTAAATTATTAACAAGAAATCCACGAGAGAAAACAGATATAAAATATCTTCTGTAAATTAGTAACCTCAGATAGCTTTCAGTTGTTCCTTACCTTTTCTTTGACTTGTCTATGTGTCAGGCATGAAGAGCTGGGTATGTAATTCATAAGTATCATTCTTTTTATAGGCAAAATTCTTGATTATTTTTTAAAACTAGGGTAGAGACTGGATCTTCTTACAAGTTAATGCATTTATGGCATAAGCAGTATATATGAAGAACAAGGGAAAGACATTTACATACTCACAAAAAAGTGGATTTCTGGGCCTATTTCTTGTGCACTAATTTTTTGGCCTCTGTAATGTACAAAAATTGTCAACAAGAAACATTTTGAGCTTTGAAGGTTGAAGCTGGGGTTCCTGCAATTGTGCAATCTATTCATATAAAAGAATCTCATCCACTTGCTCAGTCTTAAAGATAATCAGACTTCCTTCCTTCCTTCCTTCCTTCCTTCCTTCCTTCCTTCCTTCCTTCCTTCTTCAGCTGGCAGTGAAATGTATTCCAAATGATAAACACTATTCTTTGAGGAGATTTTCTTTCTTCATATGCAACTTGTGATGTACTTTAAGCCCTGCAATTTTCAAATTGCTATCACAATTTATTTATTAGAATTTCTGCTTGGTTTTTTGAACTTTTGGTCACCAGACTGCACCAGTTGTCTATTAAATAATTTAAATGTTATTTTTCAACAGAAAACAAGGAGTATTGAATGGTTTGGGTAGAAAATCTCACAAAGACATAGTGAAATGTGCTTAAGAAACTATGATAATTGCTTTAATGAGCAATCAAATGTGCATTCCTAAAGTCTCAAGCAGTTAAAAAAAATATGCCATTTTGAGAGTGACATATCTTCTTTCTGTTTTGACATTCAGCTGCATTAGCGTATACTTGTTACACTTGCGGCTCTAAATCCCACTTGTCAGATATTCTGAAATCTACTTACACTTTCACCCAGGGCTCAAGTTCCTTCACCCTCAAACCACTTCACACATTTCAAGTGCCTAAGTGCCAGCAAAGTCTTCCCTCCATCACAGAATGTGCTGCTATTATCACTTCCCAAAAATACTTTTAGGCATGCAATGGGTAATTAATAAACTTGAATGCTAATAAGGAAGAAATAATGCTGCTAAAAGCAAAGTGGGGCTGAAAAGGAGTCTTTCATTACAATTCACTTAAGCACTTAAAATCCACTTTGCTTGCAGAAGTCACCCTAGACAAAATACCCTGGCCGTAGAGAATAATGTTTTCAAATGTGCTTTACCATCCTAAACTTTTTTCCCCTCTTTTTTTGGATTTCTGTCTGAGTTTTTCATCCTTCTGTAGGTTTAAAGAGATAATATATATACTATATATATAAAATAAATATAACCTGGAGGTTATTAGTTTCTCTTTCTTCATGGGATAAAAAGGGGATGTACCGTATTCCAAGGTGCTGAATTTGTTTTAAAGGAAGAAGAACAACTGATCTTCAGCTCTATCACAGCCTTATTGCTGGAGACATGGATTCTAGCTGGTATGTTCACACCCAAACTTTTCAGTCACCTCAGCACCGACCATTAGCAACTCTCAATATAATGGCAGCTGATGGTGTTTATCTACTGCAAGATTAAGCTGTTTGGACTCAATTCCAAACATAGTTAATTCTGTAATTTAGCATTTGCTTATGGTCCACTGGCTTTAAAGACCCTCAGTGCTTAGCTCAGGGGTTTGCTAAAGTGCTGTCCTGAACAGGAGCCAGAATTTGTACCCAAAACCCCTTATTCCTCTTGCCCCCAGGTTGTATATAGAAATGTTCTCTGATTGACAGCACTTCACTAATATAATTGCATTGCTGAGCAGGTTGTTTCAATGTACATAGCTGTCAAAAGGTTATGTACACCTGCAGGATGCCATCTCCTTTCCTCCGTGACTAATAGTGCTGCCTGCAAAATGTAAAGGAACTGGTATTGATTAGGAGTGAATTGTAGAATGAGTGGCATTAGACTTTCACAATACTTCGAGTAGTGATGGGCAAATGAGTTAAACCCTCCTAGGAGCCTGCCAGCACCAGTGATGACTAGGAGGGATACGTGCAACAGGATAATGAAAGGTTGTTCAAAATGTTTGCTTACCACATGAATTCAGTGACCTTAAGATGCGCCTGCTGAATAGGTGATTATTGTTCCTTCCAATTTGTGCTTATAGATGGAGTTTTATTCTGAGTTTGCTTTTGTGTTTGGGATGTATCTTATTTTCATTACAGCTAGAAACCCTGTCCATGAAAACACCAGGTTGGACACAGTGTGGAGGGACAAAATGTACAACCCTTTCCCTTATCCATAAATGCAGCATACATGGGACCTGAACAGACACTCCACTTAAAAAATGAGAGATTTATATGGATGATCCAATTCATTAATCATTCAGAATGCCTGAATATATCTATCACAGAGGAACTAACCCAAGATTTAATATTTTGTCTTATTTTATTTAATTTTATTATGTTTAATATGTGTTGTGTGTCTCCTTTGGAACATAAATTACTGTCAATAAATTAATAACTCTCATTGAGACATCCCAGATTATGAACCCAGTCTTTCACCAGTACAGCCAGATTAATTTGATATTAAGCTGATATGAAACAGAAATGAAGACATAGTAAATAGGATTAAAAATGTCTTTATGGAAATATGTGCTTGTGCCACTAAAACACCCATATGACTGTAAAAACTGTCATAAAAATAGCTTGGAAAATATATTTTGTAAGGACTGCTTATGCATTTAACTTCAAACACCGCTGTTTCTCAGAATTATTAATTCTTCTACATATTTTTTCCTTAATAGTTACTGCCATGTAAGCAGCATATTGTTCATTGTGTGTATTCTTAAGCTCCCACGGTAAACTATAAATTAGTGGGGAAATTACGAGTTTAAACTAATTCTTATGCTTATCTTAAGAGTACTCTTTTATTTGTGGTTGATGGAGACCAAGACATTTTAGGTATCCACCACACCAAACAGGAAAAGAATTGAGCATCAATGGTGCTTTTAGCCTCTCTTTTCAAGTAAACAATATTCCAGAAACATCTTAGTCTTAGTGGTGCTGGCCCAGCTGTAAGGTTCTGAGTTTATTTTAAAAAATTGTTTAGTTCAACTTTATTGACTTTTTGGGGTGTTTTGGAATAGTGAAATTCTGTTCAGCAAAAATACCAAAATGATGTGTATAGTAATGATTTGCTAGTTCACTTCTAAAGGTTTAATCCAAACGCTATTCTGATGATGAAATTTTTTTCAAGTTATGTACCTGATTGATAGCTAGATGTTCTGTGCATATGAACTGTGATGTTTGCTTTTGATTGCAGTGAGAGGTTGACATCGTCATTTAGTCTCTGATAGAAATATGTTTTGAAAGTCTGAGTTGGGGAAAGTGTAGTTGATGTAGCATAACCTGCTGTTTTCATTCACAGAAGCAATTCAGATGTTATTATAAAGTAGCTGTTTCATTTCTGAGCTCTGCTTTCATGCAGCATTTGTCTCATAGTGGATCTAGAGGCTGTTAAAAGTGGCCCGAGGAGTGCATGCAGGGATTCTTTGGGGTCTCCTCAAAGCAAAGGCCAAAGCTTCAGCCTGATGTTGACCAAAATTTCCTTCCTGCCTGTTCAACCTCAGAACCACGGGGTTGAATTTGGAGCAGAATGTGGTGTTCCCTTTTGAACAAAAAATAAAATAACTTAAAAAAAAATATTCTGACTAGTTTGGGTTTGGGAACAGCAGTGTCCTCTTTAAGTCTTAAACTTAGAAAAGACAAAAAAAAAAAAAAAAAGGCAAGTGGAAGTGGAAGCTCTTCTGGTTAGGTGTTGTTAATAGACCATATGTGGTCTTTTGATCCCTGGGTTGACCCTTCTGAGAGCAAGCCATGAGAGGAAACTTAAGGATGAGATGGAACCAGCAGCTTTCCAGAGCCACTGCATCCCAAGTCTCATGCTGCTTCTGTTTACAGCATCACTTTTGGCAGGGATGAGAATGAAGTTCCCATCTTTCTTCCTGCATCAAATTATTGTTAAATTTTGGGTATCAGTGTTGGTGCCTGGCAGCACAATGCTGAATAGAAGTTACATTTTCAGGTAGCAGTCACAGACACGTGTATTTACTGTTTAAAATCTACTTAGCTCCTTTGCTGTTCGGTGCGGTGACGTAGCAGTGCTGGGGAGGAGGCAGAGTTGGATGGGACTGCTGTTGTTTGAAGGCTAAGTGCAGCCTTTCCTGTATTGTCTGTTCTTCTTACAGCCTGTTGTACAGGATGAAAGCTGTCTGCTGTGAGCAAGTTGAACAAATGCTGCATGAATTTAATTCATTCTGGAAAGCATAAATGGTAAAACACATTTGTTTACTTCATCCTGTGGAATGGGGCCTTTAAGTCTGTTTCTAATTTATTCCAAGTTAGAAATATGAGGTAAATGCAGAAATCATGCATTAATAAAGTCTCTTTATGTTCCCAGCTGGCATGAGAAATAACAGTTGTGGTTCACTGAAAATGACTTTGGGCCAACACTTTTGATGTGATTTTAGGTTTTATTTTCAGCCATGCAGGAATTCTCCTGTGATGCTTTCTTTTTAGTGTTTTATGAGCAGTTGGTCTTTTTGTTTGTCCCTGAAGAATGAGTAAAGAAAAAAAAAACTTTTGTCAGAAAAGAGCATTAGAAAAGTCGGTGATTATCCAGTGTTTGTCACCGGTGGAAGAGCTAGTACAAGTAAATACATAAAATGAAAGGACACATTTGCAAGTAGTTATTTATGGAACAGATAGTGAGTTATTTGGTTCTGCCTAACAACAAAATTTAGCAGCCAAAAAATAGCTCTTATTTCTGTGATACTTTCTCCTGTGCTTTGCATCAGCCTTGTTTCTGATCCCATTCCCCTTCATTTCATTTCTCCATAGAATATGCATCCTTCCACTTCTGGTTTCTTTCCATCTTTTTCTCACTGTGCCATTCCCTGTTTTCTAGTGTTGTCTAGCATCTTTATTTCTCCACTTCACAAATTTTTCCTCTTCTGAATCCTGTCTGCTCCATGAATTCCAGAAGTCCTGTGACTACCATATTTGCAAATTGACATTGCCAGAAAGAAAGATCTGCTTTAAGCTGTAACTTGACAGTGCTCATGTATTTGTATTTTCAATAGAAGCTGTTATGCTTTGTCAATTAGTACCACATTTTGTGAATGAACTTGTTCCTCTTGTGGAATATGAAAGAGGAGCATGATTAGTATGCCAATTGACCTCTGAAATACGAAAATGTACAAGACCAGAATCTCATTTTCAATAAATTTTCATATTTCCACTGGAAATAGAGAACATTAGCTGGGAAAAGAGACGGTTCCATACTAAAGAGAGAATATTATCTAGTAATTAAAATGTTCAATGATTTTTTGCCTCAACCTGATCTACAGAGTGGCGCTTTTTTATGTATAGTAGAGCAAGATAGTTGTTAGGAAGTCTATTTTGCTTTGTCTCATTGCTCCTTAAATAAATGCTGTTGTCATTTTCTTCTGTATTGTTAGAACATGGACATAGGCATCTACTGCATCCCCAGCAAAAGTTCCTTTAAGGTACAAGATGAGGTCCATTGATTTAAACAGGTTTGACTTGTTTTTTTTCCCTCTCCTGAAGGAGGAAATTTTCATGATCGGCATCTTCATTGCCATTCTTATAACGGCTGAGCCTAAACCTGGATGGCTAATGATAGCGTAGTCCTTTCTGAAGCAATTCTCAAACACTCTTAATACTCATCTCTGAAGTCAGGGCCATGCCAGAGTCAAGGGTTGTCTGGTCCCCCAGCATTTCATTCTGCTGCTGCAGCCATTAATGCCGTGGGCAGTTATTTGTCTCACTGTCAACTTAACCACTGTTATTCGAAAACATTGTCTGACTTGAGCTGTATGACCTGTAGTATTCTCTGTATGCAATTCTTTTGCACTATTTAACTTGAAAATGCAATCTGAGCATCAAAATATGATTTCTTATGGGGCAATTGGTGAAGCATGCTTTTGTTGTTCTTCAACATGTCAAAACAGATAACAGAATTGTAAGAATAGCTCAGAACTTGTGTACCTTTGCTGACAGGTAAGTCAGGATTGAGACGCCCTTTTGTTTTTCCAGCACTTCCAGAAATGTCACACATCTGAGCTAATACTGTTAATGAATACCAGCAAGTTTCACCCAGAATCATTATTTCTTGTGCTGTTTTATTGCTGAATGCAGTAAGGGTTACTTTTTCCCCCGCAAAGGAAATTCCAGTATATATAAGTTGAAAACTTTTAGGAAAACGATTTCCTGGAGAGAAAAACCTCCAAAACATCTCAAATAAATATGCACAGCATTTAGTTATCATTCAGCAAAATGACATGGGTTTTTTTTTCTTTTTTCTCTATTTTATTGGATGATACTTGTCTACCTAACAATATTTTAAAAATGCAGCTTGAATTCTGAAAACATTTATTCCTGTTTGATAAGACTGGAACTTCTCCTATGTATTGATTGCACTTCTCTCTAGCTTTACTCCAGGTTTCTCTCACAACCTTGGCAAGAGGCTTTAGCTTTCTCATAATAAATTTTCCATATGTAAAATGAATAGAATAATTCTTACCCCAGGGGGATGCTTGTGGCTTAGTCATTAATGGGAGTAAAGGACTAAATAGAGAAAGGTACTGTAGAAGTTTGGAATATCACTATTGATACAGCTGTGAGTCTACAGGCATTCAGTTGTCACAGACCAGAGGATGAGAGAATTCAAATCAAAGCCACAGTGCAAATTTCTATAAATGCAATCTACATTTGGAGTGAGAACCAATTCCTACATTATGTTCCCCAAAGAAATATTTACTCATCTGTGGAATATGTATTTTTTTAGCAAACATCAAAAAATGATGGGAGTTTACAACACTCCATTGGCAGTAACGTAATTAACTCACTGTTGATGAAATATTTCAGATGCCAGAACCAAAATAATTATATCTGCAGTCCCAGCTGAGGACAGTATGTGGGGAAATAGCATAGGGTCAGTTCTTAGACTAGTGTTAAATAGCACAGATTTGTTGATTTTGGTGGAGCCACACTGATTAACTGCAGCTGAGGGACTGGTCTGTCCCATTTCAGCTGGAAGCTAAAAGAAAGTTGGGCTTTCAAAAAACAAGCTTAAGTCTTTAAAGCCGGAAAGGTTATACTTTTCACTGGCACTGAGTTTTTCAGAATATACTGCACCGGAGGAGAAATTTTGGTTCGGAAGTGTGAGTAAAATACTGTGTCTGTTACTTTGTCCGCTGGGTTGATTAAACTTGGAATATATCTAGCAGAGTATGCTGTTAATTATTCTCTCTGTTTATTCATCTTCAGTGAATATTGTGGGGTTTAATGACTTTGTTGCTTGTTTTTCTTTTAACAAATTTAGCATAACACGCTATCAATTATTGAGTGCATTATGTTTATCTTGCAAGATACACTTAATCTAATGCTAAACTATGGCAGAGTATGTTTTGACTGAGAGGGAAAAACTCAAAATGTAGCCAGGACATCTCAGATTCTGATGGGGATCCCTGATGTCTCAGGGTCCTTGGGAGTGAACTTGACCAAACAAAGCAGAAAGAGAACAAAAGTCTGGATATAGGTCAGGAATTTCTAACAGTTAAATGCTTTTTTAAAAATAGCTCCAAATGTCTTTATGTTATGAAATGTGGGCTAGGGAGCAGTCCCATGCATGATTTAGGAAGCTAGTGTTAGAGTGCTCCACACAGATAAAACACTGTAAAAGCTGCGTCATGGCTTTATCACTTCTTTGCTTGCTTAGCATTCAGCGTGAAAGCCTCAAAAGTCAACTCCCAACTTTTAGACCTTCTGGGCCATTGTTTGTCAGAACATAAAAACTTCAGAAATAGTAATAGAGCATTTTATTTTGTTGTGTTGGACTCCTATCTCCCAGTTCAGTCCTTGGCTGTTCTGCCTCACTCAGGTGACTGATTTGTTTGTGCAGCTGTGATATTTTATAGGATTACTTCACACTATTAGGGAACTTTATATCTCTTGTATATTAAGTGACTTACTTTAAACTCAATCAAATTACTATTATGAGAGTTTGCAGAAAAAAGAGATGGACGCTTAAGTACTGTTTCCCCCAAGAATAATTTAGTGGCAGAATCCAGGACTCTCCTGGCTATCATGTTTCACTGACTTTCATCAATTCAAATGCTCCTCATTCAGCAATTTTTTTTTTTTTTTTGTTTGTTTGTTTGTTGGGCTGGGGGGTTTTTTTGTTGTTTTTGTTTTGGGGTTTATTTTGTGGTTTTGTTTCTTTGTTTGTTTTGAGGGTTTCAATTCTGCATTTCATTATGTATTTGCTGATTAAGACATCTCAGCATCGTATTATTTTCTGTTATTTTATGATGTTAGAATATTTGCCACACCTCTTCCAGTGGCAGGCTTTTCAGGTGACACCTCTTTATGGCTCTCTTTCTTTCTTTGGAAGAAAAGACTAGGGACTTTCTAACAGCTATAGAATTAGCCCTTAGACAAAGGTGTTAATAGTGCCTTTTTTCCTTGTAAAGTATACCCAGGAATGTGGACCTGCTAGTAAAATAAACACCTCCTGTGTTCTTTGGCTTAGGATGTGATAACATCAAAGGGTCATTTATGGTTCTGTTTGCCAGGTATCACTTTGTTCATGGGTCCAATTGAAGTTGTATGGGGAAACAGTGGAAAGATGTATTAATTGATTTATTGTAAACCGCTGTCACAAATTTTACCTTTTGCTGCACTTAGCAGGCAGACTTTGTGTGTAGTGGGGCATGAATGGGCATGGAGATTTACACAGGCCAGTCATGCTGCTAATTCTTTCAGTGTTTTAGAAGAGATTGAGCTTTTGATGGGATCTTTTCATATGCTTTGGCTATCAGGTTTCAGATACAGCATAGAAATTGGTAACATGTGGAATGTGGTGTCTTATGCTCCTGTGGTATCATTCTCATTGGCTCTGCAGGCTTGGAGAAGAGACTTTATGTGGCTCTTTTGTACTTTGGAGTGCCTCAGTTTTTACTGTTGTTGTAGCAATAGTCATGGGGAAAGGCAAATAAGGTATTTCCTTGCTTTTAAGCCTCCCATTCTTCCCCTGTGGCCACAGTGCTGTTCAGCCCTGATGCGAAGGCAGTGGCACAGGCTCCCTATACCTCTGTGTGTGATGGGCATTCAGGAATGGAATTCCTGCCCCATCCAGGAATTCTGTTGTGTAGAAACCTGCAGAGTTGGTATGATGCTCCAGTGAGAAGGATGTAGGACTGAGCTCCCAATGTCCACCACAGGCCATAGAGTTGTCTGGCAGCATCTCAGCAATAGCAGAGGGAATATGGGGCTGATTCCAGGAGCACTGCTGGTCACGGCAATGGGTGCGCCGTGGCATTCGCTACAGAATCCCAAGACTTGCCTGTTCACAGCTGAGTCTTCCTATGCTGAGCTTGCTTTATAGTCTCATTTAATATTTAACATGTCAGCATACATAAGCTAGCTGTGAGTATACTTGCAAACAGGGGTGTGAACATGCTAGGCTTTTCCCAATTATAGGAATACTTAGATGCACATAAATTACATATTTCTTTTAATTGATGCATCATTTAATACATCATTTCCCTATTTGCTGTGTATTTATCTGGTTTTTTAATGCATTTCCAACCAACATATCTTCTGCTGTTGGTCTCTAGTGGCTACTTTGTGCTTATGCAATTATCACATTTTTCAAAATTAAATAATTGTTGAAATGTATTTCTCTCAACGCTTGCCTTTCCCTTCAGCTGCACCCACAGTAGAATTTGTTATTAGGCAAAATATATTGACCTTCTTGTCACTGTGTTTTTGCATCTCCCTCCCTGATTACACCTAAGCACTACAGCTGGATATCCATATTCATATTGCTCTACCACAGGAAAAATAGTCCATCTGCATAGACTTAGCAGTACGTTCCCACCTGAAAGAGAGTTTTATCCCATCCATCAAACCTTGGAATACACTTTCCAAACTATGAGTGATAGATGGTGTTGTTCTGGGTATATAATTTCAACATTCAGTGTAAAAAGAAAACTCATAGAACATAATCTGGGAGAATTAAAGAAAACGGCCTGTAATTCCAAGGAAATGAAGATTCAAAGAGATAAGGCTACACAATGAGCAGAGAGAGAAGTCTGAAATGTGACACTACACCAACAGAATTTAATTAATGGTTCAAGGAATTGATCAGCCCGATAAGCTGTTCAGGTTGAAAAATAAATAATGAAATATCAGTAATTTAAAACAGTGTTCAAAATTAGTCACCTAGCATTTCTGATGCATTTCTTACCCTCACAGTAAGCAAGACATACTCTGCCTCTGCAATGTGCCTGGTGAAAGCTCTTCATGCGAGGAGAGGAGTTGGGAAAACAAAAACCAGACTGCCCTAGGGAAAGTTCCCATTAACTTTGGGAAGGGGGAGTGTGTTCATTTCAGCTGGCCAGATAATCTCAAACTGGGGACTTGTCTGTTCTTCTTCCACCAGACCCCTATTTATGATGTTTTTCCTGATGCAGTGGGGTGAAGCTATGGAGGTGTGGCAATTGCTACTGTGCTGGCTGTGAAAAATTGGTGTGGGACACAGGTGGAACAAAAAGCTGCTTCTGCTCCTTCCAAACAAGTCCCATGGAGCTCATAGTGCAAAGCCAGGCAGCCTCACTTGGTTTACACCTAAAGCTTCCAGTGTATTGGCAAAGTTTTCAAACATCCCTGGGTGATTCAGTGTATTAAGCTGCTGAAAGCCAGTGGAGCCAAAGGGCTAAGGTTGCTTGGGCACTTCTGAAAATGTTATCCTGTAACGTTATTCTCAAAGATCAAAATCCCAAATTGGTTACACCAGCTTAAATGCAATTACCACTGCATGCCAGTCTTCTCTCAAGTCACTTTTGCTCTGGGGCACCATCTGTTGTGGTCAGAAGAAATCTTTCTTATTTCTCATGCTGGAAATTGTACAGTAAGGGTCAAAATCTGGTCTGGGGCTCACCACTGTCATGGTTTCAGTTAAGTTGATTAGTATGTGAAATAACCTTGCTAGCAGCACAATTGAATCTAACTTGTTTTGAAGCATCTGGTACTGACAAGGATGCTGGACTCTCAGTCTGTTTTGATGTAGCAGCTCCTGTGTTTCAGAGCTGAAATTCACATACTTTGGATGTGAGCCCACGGTCAGTGGCCATCTATTAGCGAGATTGCTGCTCAGTGCAAAGCTGCCTTAGTTCAAAAACTGGTTTGAACTAAACTCAGGGAAAATAATTCAGAGTTTGGGATTTCTTAGAATCACAGGATGTCCTGGGTTGAAGGGAGCTTTAAAGATCACCTTGTTCCAACCCCTGCTGCCGTGGATGGGGACACTTTCCCCTAGACCAGATTGCTGGAAGCCTAGAGAAGAGAAGCAGAAGGGAAGGAAGTCCTTCCCAGATGCCCTTGCATAGAAGGCACAGGCTGGACTGGAACTGCACCCCATCCCAGCCACCAGCTCTGTACATTAAGTCCCTGTACATCCTTCTCCTCCAGCCAAAGCTCCACTGGAGATTATTCAGCACAGAACCATCATCTTCATTTCCTCGAGCATATGCAGTTAGGGAGAGAGAAAAAAAAAGAAATTATATATATATAATATAAATTCTCTTATGTAAAATAGAAATAATATAAAATAGGATCAATTTTATATAATATATTAAATATATATATACACATAATATTTATATTTAAAATTAACCTTTTCATGTATGTACTTATATATGGGGAATAGTAGCTGTCTTCACAACTCTTGCAGTAATTTTGGTTTAACCACAGGGGACCCCTATTAATAATTATACTCCTTATGGAAAGAGGGGTTTGACTCTTTTTGTCATTACATTAGCTCGTACCACTGCACAGCTATTTCTCAGGTATAGATGTGTGCTCTTACCAAATTTATGTCTTTGCACCCAAATTGATTAGGGATGACTTTCCTTCCTGTTTCCACAGGAAGTTAAAAAAAAGTATTTTCTCCCTTTTGCATGAGTTTTACATCTGAAAGTGCTGAATCAGAATCTACTACAGTCTGAATAGTTTATAGCAGCAAAGCAGAAATGTCCTATATAAATATAGTTAACAACTGCCTCATGTATCTGCAGAGCTTTAGAAGGGTTCAGCTGATGTTTTATTTAGTAATAACATGATGAAAAAGCTTATAGAACATTAATAATGCTGAACACTTGGGCCCTGTGAAATCTCAGGCTACTTGTCTTGAAAAGTGGATTTTCCAAACCATTTTTGAGAACAAAAAGCTCCTTTTTTTTATGAAGTTAAAGGGAATATTAAAGGACAGTGAAACAAGGTACCTGTTGGTTTATAAACCTGTTGTCTCATTTATGTGTGGTGCTGAGCATGGCAAGCTGGGTGCAGGGGCAGGTGGTCACACAGGGACCTTTGCCATCCTTCATCATTACTCTATAACAAGCAAAGAGGTTTGTTGGTTTGTGCCCAACACCTGACCAAGAGTGTCTGCACCTTTGCACTTCTGTACATGCAGAATCACCACCAGTATAAGCTGCACAGACCTTCCATGGTGTTTTATTCACAATATTACAGAGCAATTAAATGCTACCTTTCATAAATATGTATTAGATGGTTTTGTGTTTTCCAATTTATTATGTTAGGTAGGGGATATCAGTGCTGCATTTTAAAAGCAGCTATCTCTTTCTCTGTGCATTTGTCTTTATATCCTCAAAGAGAAAAAAATTGTTTTAACTATATGGCTTTCCGCACAGTGTCAGGGATGTGTTTTAGTGACATTGTTTGGTATTTAATTAAAATAAACGTAGAGAGGAGAGATTTCCCTAAGGAAAGAAGTTGACTAATTGCAGCTTCTCCACACTAATTCTGAGCATTAAAGCATTAATGCTTTTATAAAACTGTCTTTTTGACCTGCCTAGGTTCAGCTATGATTAGAAGCTCCTGTCACTGGTTTGGACTTGTCCATATAGAAAAAAGTTGCAGATGTGTCTGTAATACTCCATTTTAAATAGCTTATTATGCTGTGTAATAAGTGGGCCTGAATAAAAGTTATGGGGCTCTTTTGCTGCCAGTTACTGTTTCACTTACAAATGTCTGTTGCTGGAAGGGATGAGTTACTGTGCTCAGGTGAGGAGCTGGAAGTTGTTAACTTGCATTAACTTGATCACCTTTCTTTGCTTCTAACCTAAATTTTAAAATGTAAAATCACAGCCTCAGCAAAAAGCATCGTGTTTTATGACTGAAAGGAACTCAGTAGTAAATTACCTCTCACCTGCAGAGGATGCCTTCAGCAGGATATGGTGACGCCCTCCAAGGTCTCCAGATTCTCAGAGGACACCTTTCTGCTTCACTTCAACCCCCTGCCAGCTTTTCACATGATGGCTGTGAACCTTGAGCTATCACTGCTCTGCTAACTGAGGGGAGAGAGCATTTGATGTTCTTAGGGCTGGCATTTGGGATTCCTCCCTTAGCTCTCCCTTCCAACCTTGGCAGGATCCATGATTCAAAAAGCAGGCTAGAGCTAGTCTGCATGTATGTCTTCATCAAGTCTTTATAGCTGTATTTTTAATAGCCTCTCAAGTGTGGGCTATAAACAATGTTCCTTGATCCATTTTGGTTAGGATTTTTGTTGCACATTGTCTTTAAGAACTTCCATTTGTTTTGATTCTCATGTTTTTTAAATACCCATTTCATTTATTTTTCGCCAGACTAATGCATATGCATTTAAGTATTTTTATGTACTAAATATTTCCCCAAATGGAAAACTATTTCCCTTATGAAAACTTATTGTAAAATATAAGAAGTAATGGTAACAGTTCTGCAGAGGTATTTTTAAAAAATTAAGGAAAAAGTGTTATGTCCATGGCATAGAAATTATAAGATGGTTCAAAACCATATAAAAAGCTTGTCATTCTTTGATAAATACTTCATTTTTTCAGACTGTTTTCCTATTTAACTCAATTCATTTCAGCTAAAGGCATCTAGAGGCATCTTCCTTATGGGAACTGATGAGATTATTTATCCAGTAATTCCTGTGTTGTAGTTATACATAATTAATAATTTTTCATGCAGAATGCTTAACTTTTTTTCCTAAAATTCATTTGATAATTTTTATCATAATCCAGCATTTCTGGAAAAGACTAGTACAAGTGAGTAATAATGAAATATATGGTTTCTGTGGATATTTACTATATCTGTGCAGTCATTGTCCTGGAAAACAACCACATTTAATAGTGAATATGGAACTTTCTAAATGCTGTTTTTGTAAGAGGATACTGCATCACATAGTATCTGTGGGTCAGATGCTTTCTGCTCTTGGCACATCAGTGCTCTTCATTAATACAGTGTTTGAGAATCATCCTAATGGATGCTGAATGTGTTTCCACTTTTAAAAGTTAAGAAAATATAATTTGGGTTTTCTCCTGTAGGAGCTAGGAAACAGTGATTCCAACTTTCTCTTGAATAATGATCCACAAATACAGATGCTGCTGGGTTTCTGTTTCAGTTTTCTAATATATCCTACAGTAATTGCAATCCTTCTGGATATGTTAGATGGCTTTTGTCTTCTGTTTTGTATTTCAATAAATTGATGATAAATGACCTTTAGATTCTTTGGCACCAATGAATTCCAGTTCTAATGAGCTGTTAAAAGAATAGTAAATGCAGTAAACTGTTCATCACCACTAATGAGGATAGAGAGGGCTGACTTTTGAGAGAAGTTAAAGTAATTGAGTTAAAAGTAGTAGAATGGCCCCTATGGGTGGGCAGGCTACAGGCAGTCTTTTTTTTCTTACTGAAGTCAGAACTTTTAATATGTTTGTACTACTGACTGTGCATAATCTGCCCTTTGCATTAATTATTTGCTCTGTAGTGGCTTTAGAAGAGGGTGCTGAAACTAACAGCAATCTCAGCGTTAGCACCTTTGAGACATGGCTTGATTTGAAGATTAAAGCAACTCCATGCCAGTGGAATTCCTAATAATTGTTAGCCTATCCAAATATTGCTATTTTTGTGTGGAAGATGTCTGAATTCCAACCTTCATCCCTATGACTTTAATGGAACTATGCCAGTTTAGATCCGTTTAAAATCTAATGCATCCTTTTAGTTTTGCTTTGTCCTTTTGCATTGTGAAAGCAATGCTAATTTGCATATTTCTGCTCTAGTAAGTTGAAATGCCATATACATTCTTATACTTCTGTGTTTGTAGCAGGGGACAGAAAGGAAAGCAATCTCATTTTTATTTGACTTTTAATCTTACCCGGTTCTCTGCTTACATTTCTGTAACTCAGTTGTCCTCACTGTGTGTTTGTTTATATATTAATAAGATACGTGTCTGTTTATGTTGCTGTGACAATTGAAAATTCACTTTGACATCTTCAAACAGAAGTTTCCAGTGTGGTTTAAAGCTCAGGGACCCATTCTCAAAATGAGAAAACTGCACTGCAAATTTTGGAATTGTGCCAAGCAATTGTACTACAAGGATTATACAAGCCATAGAAGTTAAGTGATAAAATAGACTTAATTTATGCACTTTGTTCCATGGAATCAGAACTGGCTAGGATTTAGCCTGCTTTCTCAGCCTGGAATACCAAACTACAGGTAGCTCACATGTTCCACTGCTCAACTCTTGGGTTAAAATAGTGCATTTTACAGATGAACTACAGTAAACATCAATAAATATCACTATAGAAATGTTCTGATTTCCTACATTTAAATGCTGAATTTCTGAATGCTAATTTACAGGTTGCTGAATGTCATAAAATTTCCAGAATCCCTGGGTTGCGTTTAGTAGCTCGCAGCCTGGATGCTGATTTCTTCTTGGAAAATTCAGAGGCAGATTGCCCACGGTGGCATGGGAATCTGGACACCAAAGCAAGGCTAGGAAGATTGAGGATGCTGTTTGTGTGTCATTATCAGTAATTTATTTTGGAATTATTCTGAATCAAAATATCAGAAATTCATTTTAACTGTCAACTGTTTTTTCTGTTGGATGGGGCTCTGATCAACCTGACCTAGTGGAAGGTATCCCTGCCTATGGCAGGGGAGTTGGAACGAAAAGTTCTTTAACATCCCTTCCAGCCCAAACCATTTGATTCTGTGTAAAAGCTAGGCAGGCTTTTTTGGCGTATGTGTTTAGAAGTGTAAAATCATAATACTTATATCTGAGCCAGACTTATAAAGTTTCCGAAAACACCACATTTGGCCCACATGGTTCCAATCAAAACGGTTCTAGAAGTTCCCTTTCCTTTGCCTTGGATCAGTCCAGGGGGGCGGGGGATATGTTTTAGAGGCTGTCTGCAGGAGAACCATACGCAAGCCTGTTTGTCTTTTAAGCAAATTTAAGCGCATACCTCCCAAGTACCTCTTTGAAATATTACTCTCAATTTAGCTCTTTGCTGCAGGTGTCAAGCAACAAATTTCAGATCCCACTTGTGCTGACATTTGCTCTTGGGGAGAAGGAAATTAGATTTCTACTAGTCTGAAACCAGAAACAAATGTTAGAACTGAGAGCGGTTTATTTGAGCTGTAATTTGGAAGGATGCAAAAATAATGATGTTGGTAGCTGAAGCTGCTTTTTGCCCTTCCGTGCAGGAAAGCAGAAATGACTCCTTCTTTGTTCTCAGATTTTGTTTTTTTTCTCTAATGTGTGAGGTTAAAGGAGGGAATTTTCTGATTGTAAATCCACCGTTCAGAGTTGCTGGGTCTTTTTGGTTTTGCATCTGGCTGACACTGGTGCAGATTTTCCTTCCTTTCTGTGCAGCTTGGCATAGAGGCTGAGGAAGAGGTTTTCCCCAGTGTACGTGGTAAAAGTTCCTTACAAGCTGGGGCCGTTTTGGTGCTCGAAGAGAAGCACAGAAACCATTGTTAGGCAAAGAAGCTGCCCTATGAAAAAGGGAAATAAGGGCAGTGCAAGTCACATCAGTGAGTCCCCGGCTCCCAGCTCTTTCAGGGACCACATGCAACCCAGTCCTTCATGAACACATTCCTGTGTGGAAAGAGAGGTGTTCATACTGCCCCAGGACTCCCAGTCTCATGACAGTTTTGTTCTTGCCTACAAAGGTAACACCTTAGCTGATCTAAGGGAAGGAAGCCATGAGCAAGCCAAGCTCCTCACTGGAGCACGCAAGAACATCTCACAGTTGTCCTCAGCATATGCCAGAGCTGCACTATGTACACTAGCAAAGAATGGGACCATACTTCCCTCTTTAAAGAACAGCTCTTTTCTGTGTTTGATGTTCTTAGTTTATTTATCAAGCCATCTGCCAGGTATGACATGAAGATTTTGACATCAATATGTTATGAATTACAAGTTATCTTCTTTCCATCACATCCAAGAGAATGCTATAGCTGCCTAAAACAAGGGGAACTGGAGGAATACATCCTGCTTTTGTTTAAGGGGAAAAAATGGAATGAAAAAGAATTAGAGAAAACATTTTAAAAGCCTGTCCATGCTCACATGCGTCGTTTGAAACAGTGTGAAACTTCCGTTTGTTCTCTGAGAATAATTGTTCCATCCAGCTAGCAGTTATAGAAATCAGAGAATGGCTTGGGTTGGAAGGGACCTTAAAGCTCATCTAGTTCCAACCACCTTGTCCTGGGCAGGGACACTTTCCCCTAGATCAGATTGCTCAGAGCACTGTCCAGCCTGGCCTTGAACACCACTTGTCAGGCTGGAACTAGTCTACAATTTCTGGAATGTTAAAGGGCAAGTCTGGTCCCAAGACTGAGAAGTTTGGGGTCAGTTATTTGATCCACAGAGGGATATATGTCAGAAATCTTGTTAGCATATAGGTATCAATACTTTCTTCTCATCCTAGGGCCTTATTTTCATAAATCCACATTTCTGCCAGGAGATTTAAATACCCAATTTTTCTTCACCCACTGAAATTCATTTTAGTATATTGTGACGGTGGTCGGCCGCCTGGCCGGCGGGTCACCCCAAAACCCAGAAACAGGTGCCTTGGCAGGCCTGGTCACCGCCCCAGACTCCCTCGTTTAGAGAGACCTATTCCTCTTTGCCCAAGGAGGCATGGGCTCTCTGATGCTTACATGAGAGATGTTTTGCCTTTGTAATCAGTCCCTGTATCCTTGATGCACCCCAGATTAAGGATGTGCCATGTACCCCAGAATTCCCCTTGTTACTCATGTAAATCCCCAAGGTTTCCTCCACTCCCAGCTGATGCATATGCGATACCGGTCTGGAAGGTTCTGTGTTCCTCGGTAGATGGTTGGTTGCGGTTATCAGCTACGCCCCTCGGTTGCTCCTATTGGGGTACCCTCTATGTCAATCCTTTTCCCCCCAACCCAGCATTGGGGGATTCCTATGCAATCCCTCCCCTTCGTCTCCCCTCAAAGGCGGTGCTCCGCCCTCCCCCAGGGCTCTTCGTGTTCCCCTCTCCCTCGTGTTAGGTTCCCTGCGCTTCTTAAATAAACCCTTCCTGCTTGCACCCCCCACGAAGAGTCCCTCTTTGTTCCTGTCTCTGAAGCGCCTTTTCGACCGAGCCCTCGTCGCACCCTTGGTGCGTTTGCGGCCAGGGCTCCGCTCTCGAGCCCAGTCTCGCAGCCATAGCCCAGCGGGGATCAGCCGCGGAGCCCCTTCAACGAGGCGCCCTCACGGGCAGGGGTCACACCGCGGCAGTATATTTTCAGTAAAATACACAGCATAATGTGTGTTTTGCGTTTTTTAGTAGTTACTGTAATTAGTCCCCAGCCACAGGCTCAGAGCAGGCAATTAGAGAGAGCATAAGCAATGGATTTGTAAATGTTCTTTAGCTGTTGGAAAAAGGCAGACAGACACTTCTGTGGTACCAAATGATGGCAGAATTTGCTGGACTTAGCCAGTGAACAAATCTGACATGTCTCTTCAGTGACGCTGCCCTGGATATTGCTTCTGCCATTTCCGTTTCAGTAACATTTTTTGAGACTGTCAAAAATCAGTACTTTGACTCTTGAAGTGAAATATACTTTTAGAGATAATTGATCAGTACCGGAGATTTCCTCTTTTTTATTTTTTGGTTAACAAAAGCTAGAACTTAAAAAAAAAACAAAACAAACAAAAACCAAAAAACCCACGAACACAAACCAGCATCCTTTAACCAGTTTGGATTCAGTATTATGGCTCCTTATCAACACTGGAGACAGATGTCTGCATCCTCACATGGTGACAAGCTTAGCTTTTATGATCCATATGATGACCAGAATTTCCTGGAATATGTTGGACAAACAGGGAAATGCAGTACCAAGGAATCGTGAGAATTCTTCTCTGCCTAATTTGCTTTTATGGAAGCAGCTTGTTAGTGGTAGAATTTCTGAAAGCACATCAGAAAGGTGCTTCAAAATAATTCAGACTCTTTTGAATATCAGGTGAAATCACCATAGTTCTCAGAGGTGCTGCAGAAAGAGGAGACAGCAGAATTATTTTTCTTCACATCATGACTTTTTTCCTTAAGCTCTAGAAGGTTGATGTATAAATATTTGTTCCCTCTTTCTTTAACCTTGTGGTGACTTCTGCTAGAATATCATCCATAAATAAGGAATTGGTCTTCATTTCATTTAATACCTAACCTTCAGGAGGTATGTTTTCTGGCCCCTTGCATATGGATATTAAAATATTTTGGCGTCTCAGCCTAGTGCATCCATGTTACCAGCATTGCAAGAGTACAGACACAAAAAGTATGTCAGTTTATTTGTGATGTATTTTCAGTACCTTATATTAATGGATGACTTCAAATCAAATATCACAGACTTTTTTTATAAGTGAAATAGAGCAACCTAAGAAACCTCAGAGGAGTGATGTGGGATGCTTTTTAACAGAGACAATAATGTGATGACTAAAGAGATGATGTGCCCAGTAGTGCTACCAGCTAATATAAGAGTGAACGAGCTGCAGACAAGGTGAGAGAGATACATACATCCAAAGCTGCAAAAGCACAACTGATGCATAGGCTGAGCATCAAAATAAGCCCTCAAGTGACTTCACAGCCCTGGCACTGCTCTAAGGAGTGTACCAGTGTCCTACTGATTAAACCCCAACGTTTAATCCTCTTCTGTGTGTTCCTCCAGACTAACTTTTTTTCTTGGCCCCTTTTCTTGTGCTTGTTTTTTTTTTTTTTTTCAATCTCCCCACTGTGGACACCACCACTTGGCTTTCCTGATAATGATGTGGAGCCACATCTGCCTGTGGTCGATCATACCAGGCACTAACAAAGCTTAGCAAGCAGAACATCCAAAGTGGGGCATTAAGGTCATCTCTAGGTCACTCTCCTATTGTGCCTCCTTGAGAAGAATGGTGGTGGAAAATGTTGTTAAGGCATCTCTCTGGGTGCAAGGAGCTAAAGCAGTAGAAAGACAGATGATTAATGAGTCTGTGGTGGAGAAGTTGGATATAAACCTTGTTTATAAGGCAAGTTTGGAGGAAAATTACAGATGGAAGATGAGTGTTAAGCATTTTTAGGTAAATTGATATATTAAGAGTACTTCAGATGATGAAAGTAGCCAACACACTGAGGTCTGACTGCTTCAAAAGTCAGGGGAGTCACAAGGCAGTGGCAGGATTAGAGCTTGGGCAGATGGGGATGGAGCAAGACTTCAGGGGATGGAGTAGTGCTGTGAGCAGCTTCCTTGGAAGAGAGAAAGGATTAATCACAGTAGACTGTCAAGGATTTAGGAACAGTATGTCTTCTTCCAAGGAGACTCCTTCTCGAAGGAGTAAGGGATAGGTAAAAGGTAAAGTTGAATGAGGAAGACCTTGTGCACAGGGCAGCCTCATCACACACATGACTGTGCTGTGCTGGAAGGACCACATGGCATTTGTTTTGGGCTTGCGCCAAGGCAAGGAGTTGTTGATCCACGTAGGTGGATCATATCGACTGTGCATAGCAAGGAGCAGAACATTGCTACTTACAATTAATGCTACTTAACATGTAAATTTATTCACAGAGCCAAAAATGTTGTGAATGTATTTTAAGTTGATGCGTCAAATATAGGCAGAATGAAGTAAGGAAGAGCTAATGTTACCATATTTATGTGGGCTTATTACAGAAACATGTATTTTCATAAAGCATACATCAGAGGCCCAGGGAGAAGGCAGTACCTTAAAAACATGAACATACCTTCAGCATGGTGTTCGATCCATACTTTTACTTCTTTCCCCTCAGCTACTTACAGCTCACTAGAAAGTGTTCCCATTAGAGTATCACTTGACAACATATCAAGTGGCTGGCTTACAACAATGGAAGCTAAAGTGTATATCTTTAAATTAAATGAATAATGCAGAATTGTTAAGATTATTTTTATGAATACTTCTCAGTAAGAGAACACAGCTAGGAGGTAGAAATCTTAATACGTAAGTGTTAGTGTCTGGAAACTACAGAATTATTTAGCCTATTAGTTTGTTAACTAGGTGCTCCTTGCACTTAACCTTATTTTCTAAACTCAGGCTGTGCCTAATACTTATCTGCAGATAATGAGGTAATGTTGTTAGATGTGGAGGACACCTACTTCTTTCTCGGACTTCTTCCATTTTCAGGCTTTGGCATTCTAACAGCTTGTCAGAGAGAGACATCTGGAATGTGATTGTTATTGGAGATGGCTGAAAATGTCTGTTACAGCATTTTTTGCACAGAAGATGGGGGATTTGTTCAAAATTTGTGGAAGGTATCTTATTTTCTTAGTTAAAAGCAGAATTCTTTGGAAGATGCAGCCTCCATTTCTCCTCAGTCTTTTTATGCCTCTGGTTTGGGGGCAGAGACTAGTTTTTGGGCTGAAAAATTTTAGCTTGAGATTTATAGTGATTTATAGTATTAATCTTTCTAAAAAGAGACAACACTTTACAAGAAGACACTGGTTAAATGTCTGTCTTCCCAAAATGTACCCTTGGCCTTCGTTACTGTATGTAAGCATCTAGGAAACTTTCATGTGTTTCAGGACTTGTAGCCCGAACTTGTTTCACTTCATTTCACCATTTGTAAAATACATCATAGTCTCATTTAATATAATGCTCATAATTTAATATGATTCTCATCTTTTCCAGTCTGTAATTGTGCTCATTTTAGTCAGGGCTGAAAGAAGTCTTACCACAACATCATAGCTGTTCTTTTCATCAGTCCAGCCCTTCTTCTGGCACATTGTGCTGCCTTTCCAAAAACACAGCTCTCTTCTGCTCCCATTATGTGCCTGGAATAGTCTTTTCTTTTGTATGCAGCCTGAGCCCTGTAAACATGGACACAGCGGAGTTCCTTTAATAAATTAGCTGTTAGCACATTGGAAACTTTTAAACGATGGGGTGTTTTGCTGCAGCAAGGGAGGAATTTTCATCAGATCAGAAGTTGTTGTCACACTGGGAGTTACAGCTCAGGAAACTGCCACCAGTGTTATTAGCAGCAGATCCCCTGGCATGCCAGGGGAACCCAGAGATTGATGCTTAACCCTTCCACTGCCCTTGTTTACTTAATTGGTCATCAAAATGAGCATGAGAGAAATCCATCCATAGGCACTGTGCAGAGAATCAAAGAGTTTTCTCTAATAACGGTGGTCTCCAACCTAGAAATGCGAGCAATCAAAAGCATTATTTTAGTGCAATAACTTTTGGTACTGAGTCAGACCCAGCGGCAGGAGGTCAGCCTGGATACCCCATATCTAGTTTTATTTCCCTCCCTATATCATAGGCTTTGCAGAGCAGCTCTAAACAATGTGCCAGTTGCATTGGAGATGATGTAGTTGTTGAAAATAGAATCCTTCAGGATTAGAGGTGTGATCACAGTGCCTGACTCTTGAGACTCCTCCCAATAACAAGTCCTCTTATTGATTCCCTTTATGTTGAGAAGTGAGGCAATCAGGGGAGATGGATGTAGATAAGCACTACTTAGATGAGGACTGGTTAGAGTCTGCTGAAAATCCCTTTGCTTTGGATGAGAAAAATCCCCTGTTGCTTTCCAAGTTTTTAATCTGTTTGTGATTACTTTATTAAAAATACTTCTGGCTGTTCTCATAGCATTGTCATTTATAGGTTTAACTACATAATCATCTCCCGATACTTGCTAGCTATTTTTGTTCCCTCTTATTTATTTAAACATTTTGCCAAAGACTTAAGTGATGCATTCAGATAATGGCCACGGGTAATTGCTTTAACAAAAGAGTCACTAGAGATACTGCCATTTTAATACCAGCCTGGGATGACCATTCCCTGTCAGACTGTAAGAAAAGCAGTGTCACGTTAGGGTAAACCTCACCACTTTCAGGGGAAAACATGTAAATACCAAGCAGACAGGAGTTTAGCAGCAGAAGACAGGAAAAAAACCCAACTATTTCTTTGTAGACTATCCAGCTGTGTATTAGGTATAATATTCCTAGGAGTGGTCGCCTCTATAAATGAAAACAGGAGGGGAAAATGCTGTACGCCTGCCTAACCTCTGCTCATGCTAATGAGAAAATCCTTGGCCTGGGTTCAGTCAGTGTTGCTGTTTTTCTTGGACGTCTCACTGGGCATCTTACATGGTATATAATGCACAATATCTGCCTAAAAATGCTTTATGAAGTGTTTTATGTATATCTGTTCTTAGAGATTTGGCATTGTCTGTTGGGTTTTTATAGTATAGTCCTTGGAAAACAGCCCTCTTCCAAAAGAAACAACCAGAAAGCAGAGACTCAAACAGCCTCCCAACACACCAGCTTTGGTAATTCAATACCACCACCCATTCCTTTGCTGTTAAATTGATGCCTTTTGGCCCCTAAAATCATGAGCCAGACAAAAGAAGTAGCAAGGACCCCACAGCTTGAAAGCTGAAGCTATTTTGACCTCTAACAAAAGCCTTTGCTTTGAAAAAGAAAAGATATTTGTTAAACTACTTAAGGAGTTAGTTTTCAGGCACTGAAGGCAGTTGAGATACAAGAAATGAAAAATTGAAAAAATGTGCTAAAACAAGCATGGCAAGACATTTTTTTTTGTCAGAAATTTAAAAAGTAGTTTGTAGATGCTGATTCTGATGCAGATTCAGTGCTGAAGAAGAATGCAGCCCAAGTGGCAAATCCTCCACCATGCACATCAGGGATGATCTTCCAATTTAATGTGTGGTTCTGCCCTTTCCTGTTTCCAGGCTTATGTGAAGAAAATCAGGCCAGGGGCTGGAAGGGTGGGGAGGAGGGGAAATGTGGGGTATGTGTTCTGCTACCTTTTATTATTGATTTCCCAAAATTAGAAGTCTCTTTCTAATAGAGAGGAGGATTAAAAGCAATCAATAGTGTTTATCTAACAAGACAGTAGTTCAAACTGCAGTGGAAAGTCCTGTAATTCACCCTTTCCCTTGTTACTGATCATCTCATTTAGTGCAGTGCTGCACAACAGCTCTGGGTTTAAATGCTGTAAATCCCTTAATTATGCACTCCCCAAATGCATTAAAAATAATATAAAAGTGTTAGTCAGGCATTTCTGGCTTTATCTCCTTCCTCCAGTACTCATAGTCTGTTTGCAACTCACTACAACTTAACTATGGGATTTGTATTGGAAAGATGTTTTTTGGTTCATTTCACTTTGACATCCATTTAGTTATCTTTACTGCAGTTGTTTCATTATGAGATCAGATTTCCCGCTGTAGATACATCACAATAACAACTAAGAGAAAATTTAGGCCACCTTGCTTCCTTTTGATGAGCTGCTATAGCCTGGCTTCACAGGAGAGAAAAAAGAAAAAGAAAAAAGAAAAAGAAAAGAAAAGAGAGAAAAGAGAAAATATTTTAAAAATTCAATTCAATCAAAATAGCTCTGAATTAAGGCAGACTGAACCTTTTAAATAAACACAATGTGAACATAAAGGAAGTAGATGGTTCTGAAAGTTATGATGGGGTAAAAACCCCGTAAAATCTCCTAGAAATTGTAATTTGGATATTTGTTTTATGTCAACAGAGATCACATTTTGGTTCTTCTCATTGAAAACATTTTCAGTGGCTACTTTCTGCAGCTTTCAGTCTTCAAAGCCTGTCTGTAGCTGTACTATTTATTGAAAAACAATGTTGTCTTTTCAAGTTGTACTGATGTTCACTGAAGGAAACCTGTCTGCAACATCGTGGACCCTCAAATCAACCAACTCACACTCACAGGAGCTGGCAACAGGCAATATGATTTAAGTAATTAACTTTCCAGATAAATGCTGTAACAGGTCAGGTTGAAACCATATATATAGAAAGCTCCACAAAGGCTTCCAAGGCTACAGGCAAACTCCTCTCAAGATTATTTTTGAGTTTCCTTGAGCCTTTCTTCTTAGTGAAGGAAAGGTTAGGATAATGGTAGCTTTGTGACTAGGAGCTTCAGCCAACTGCAGCTACTTGGCTTGCTCCATGCCTGGCAGCATTGCAGCAGCAGGTCCTTCGTTTCACTGGGATTATTCCCTAGTGCAGCATTCCAGGCTCTGCAGGGAAATAAAGCTTAGAAACACAGATCCAAGTGGCAGTACATCCTGCAGCACATGGAAAGAAAAGTGCAGCAGACAAAAAGCTTGTTTCCAGAGCTGTTCCTTCTGCTGCTGCTTCAAATCATCAGAGCCACTTCTTTGATGTTCCAGGGGAAAATGACCCATTCTACAAAAAAAAGATGCTGCCTGCCTTTTCAGCACAGTAAAGAGAAAATACCCGTTCAGAGACACTTATATACAGCTAATGGCAGGAGAGATGTGACCCCTCTTCCAAGGAGGCAGAAGTGTGCAATCGTCATCACAGGTGAGCCTGGCCCAAGTCCCCTCACAATTAAAGAAGCCCGACTCAGTTCAGTGTGAACAGGTCAGAACCAGAGCAACCTTGCAAATTATATCGGGGAGTTTCAACCAGGTTGCCTGCCTCTGGTTTGATGTTTTTCTGGTGTTCCTCAACTTCGAAAGACTGGATAGTGCAGTCTTACTGTTGCCAGCTCTTGTGATATTTGATGTTTCTCTGAAAGCTTGAGCTTTGAAGGCTTACAAGACAAAGATCTTTTTAAGCTATTCTATGTGTGCTTTTAATATGTTCTAGTCTTTTATAGTTGGAAAACACAGGTGAAAGCTGACCTGAGTTCCTAAAAGCTCAGAAATGACAAGGCAGAAGAGATGCCCACATTTATCAGCTTGTGAAATGCTGTGATTTTTTAAGCTGTCATCATGATTTAGGCTGTAAATATGGTGTTTACAGCCACAGTATGTTTTTAGTTCCGCAGACAGCATAAGGCAGTATGAACAGAAGGCTGTGTTAGTCCCACAGAAGTTCAATCACTCCAACAGAATTTCTTTGTAGGCAGAGTTGCCTTCTAAGGAGGAAGATGTCATCTTCATCCTGCACAGTAATTGAAAAATAATGAAAGTCTTCCTCCCCCAGGACAGCATCATCTTGCCATTGATCAAGGTTCAAACCATCAGATGACATTCCTTGAAAATTGGCATTTTTAGAGATGTCACATTTGAAATGTTACAGTTTTAGGACCTTCATTATATGTATTATAAATCCACATTTTAGAGAGTTGTAATTTACCCATATACAGTCACTGTGCTTTGAAACTTGGCACAAAAATCACAGGCCTGTTATTTTTATAAGCCCTTTTTTTTTTTAAGAGAAGATATTTGAGAAAATTGATTTGACTTTTCAGAGATTTAGATATGTCCAAGTTATCTCTCAGCACATTAGACTTACAGAAGTGAAATTTGAATGAGCTACCAGACACAAGAATGTGGAGCTTTGGGTGGGTGTGACATGATCCACAGCAAGTAATAATTTGGTTTTAATAATGATGAATAATGTAAATGCAGGGACATGCTGTGTGGGTTTTAACATGGGACTACTGAACGTTGGAGTCAGAAGCTAAATCAGTTGGAGTTGTCTCCAAGATCAGCTTTGTGAATGCTCCAAGCATACTTGCAGGTGAAATCAGAAGTAACAAATCTGGAAGGAGCTGCTTGACTCCATAGGTGTTACAGTCATGTCCTCACTGTGTGATGTGGAGAAGGGCCACAAATTACCCTTTCTGTGAGATCAAGAACTCCCTGTCCTCTGCTCGAGGTCGCAGAGAACTGGGAATGGGTTGGAGTTATTGAAAAGAGGTGCCAGGTAGACTCATGTCTGTTCTGGGAGTTGGTTGTTGGAATTGAAATGGTTTATCTACTGCATTTGCATGAGATATGCTTTTATTCTTGCTTTTATTCCCCCTCCACCTGCAGCAGATTTACTGCCAGTGTAGAGTGTTACGTAAGTCTGTAGCTTATTACTATTGAATAATGTATATATCTGGAATCCTGACAGTGCCATATGGATTTTTTAACACCATGTATTACTGAACCTTTGGAGCAACTACATGAAAGCAGGGTGCCAGGCAAGAGGCTTTGCTGTTGGAAATTGCTGTAGCCCTCCAGGAGCCACACTGACGTGCCCAGCCCACTCTGTCACAGCAGCTGACTCTCCTCTGCCTTCCCTGCTCTTTTGCTATTTCTGTCTAGCTAAAATGAGATAAAGATGTTGCTTTGTGAGTGGGAAAGACTGAGAGCTCACCATGGAGCCAGGCAGAGTTAGAGCAGGAGCTGAGCAATGTTTTGACAGGCTTGGGGCACCCTTCACTTTGAGCATGGGGCCCCCCAAAGCTCAGCTTGGCTGTGCAGGTCCTGCACAGCCACATGATGCTGGGAGCTAGTGTGGGATCTCACTGTGTTTACCTTATGGATAGGATATGCAGTGTAGCTGCCCCCAGAAAGGTTTGTAAACTGACACTGTAAACCCTGTAAAAGGTTTCATCTGTTCAAATCCAGTCAGTTGAAATATCCTTCCTTTCTTTACTTTCTTTATAAAATCTTCAAATTAATTTCTCTGTTTCAAGTGGACCAAATTGGTCCGAACTTTATAGAGCAATGTTGACCACATCAGATATTTCCCACTCTTGTTTTCCTTTCTCCATTAATTGGAGAATAAAAAATTATGCTGAATAAATATACCTATCAGTTATCAAGGGTATAGTAGGGGAGTTGTTACTAGAGATGGATGCAGCGTGTTACAGACAAGGTTCTTTAAAACTCTTTAAATCTGAACATCCTGAAAGAATTTTTCTTAGAGAAATTCTTGGCTAGGTTAATCCCACAGACTAATTTATATTATGGATAGGCATGTGTTTAAACAAATACAAGGCATGGGCAAAATATCTCCTGATTTGAGAGCTATAACAAGGATGGAGTGTATAACAGGTCAGCTGGAAACATTGGGCTGACCTGTTCACAGGTGGTACTCGGGCCAGCTGTAAGTCATCACTGTTCCTGTTAACTAATCAGGAGAATGATGTAGTTTTATTGGTTTCTGGTTATTACAGATTTTCCCCTGTGAATGTGATCATGGAGAAGCAATTTTGTACAAGGCAGGGCTTTTTTTTTTTTCAAGACAGATGCAGCAGATGTGGTTTTAGGTACAAAACATGACCCTTGTGAAAGCTCCCTGAGCTCTCATTTGGAAGGATAACTCCTGGTCATAGCATCTCCTCAGTCACAAAGGATACAGGGGGAGGAAAACAAAGGCCAATCAGAGAGGGATTAAAGGGAAGCAAATCACAGCGATAATAGGGATAGATAATGATGATACCATGAAGTTCTTACATAATGCTTTTCACCAGGAGATCAGAAAATAATCTGACAAATCTCACAAAGATGAAAGGGAATCCCAATCCTGAGTTATATCCATTATACCTGTTGCATCTTGTACAGGTTAAAGAGAAGGAGTTGAATCACAGATAACACTAGAGAGCCACTCTTCAAAATATTTTGTCCAAATGAGGACAATGCAATAAAGTGTTTGCAGTCTCTCTATACGATGTTAATTACAGAGTTTTGAAGGCTCTGTATACCTGGTATATATTGTGAAGGACTCAGTAATGAATGCATTGCAGAAAATTTCCAGCTGGAATCCAAACAGGACCGTTTAAAGATGTTTTACTGAAACAGAAGTGCCAAATCCCTAGATTAGGTTTTGGCAGTGGACCAAAAATACATTCCTTAAGAAGTGATTATTATGTATGATTCATACAGTGCGTCCACATGAGTGAAAATAATACTGCCTAGCTCTCAGTGCTCAAAGTGCTTTAACATTTTCAAAGTGCTGTGCACACATTAGTTAATTAGTGGAATAAAATAAGTTACATTTTTGTGCATTTAGCATTGACATTTTGACAAGAAATGGTTTTGGAGACTTTATATGCATTAGTGCATTTGAGCAGCTTGTATAAATTGTGCTGATGTTCTCAATTGTATTGGAGCAGCATCTTAGTAATTTAGATGCATTTTACCTTATGATGAGCAGATAGATAGAGCAAGGGTTATCTGTAGATAGCAACATACCATAAATAAGGCAACTTCTTTTCCTTTCTAATAAATCATAAATCTGCTCACTTGCTCATGCTCTGTAATCCACATCAGAACTAAACGCACTGGTGGAAGTCAAAACCCACTAAGAGCTATCATTAGTATTCTAACTGCAGAAACAGAGCTCCATCCAGAAGATGGATTTTGTTAAATTGGTATACCCAATGTCAGGCATAGAGAGTTGGTAAAGTGCTGAAACATCTGCTGTCTATTTTCAGAGGACTATTACCATCTATTAAAATTAATTTTAAAGTGATCCCATAGAGATGAATCTCGTTTTTCTCTTTTCGATCCTTATGAAAAGTGTTGGCATACTGTCGACATTTATAACTCATTGATTGTTTTTTTTCTAAACAACCTATATTAGAGTTGCAATATCCTCTGTGGAAGGCATCTGTCAATCATATCAGGCTGGCTTAATGACCTTTCACATGAGGACATTTTGGCTGGATTGCTGTCCCAGCTCACAAAGCCAAATCTATAATCATATCTGCTCTCAAGCACAAATCTTCCTTACTGGTCCCAGCCTCTCACAGCTACAGACATCCCAAAAGCAGGCTCTGAAGTGCAGCCATTCCACGAGTTGACCCAGTCACCAGCTCAAGTTGTAGAGTTTTTGGGAATAAGTATTTTACATCCAATTTGCCTAACTTGCTGCTCATTGTTCCTCCTGACCTCACTTCTGATCAGCAAGAAACATGCATAGGTTGCATTTAGGTCATGCGGACTCCTAGCATGGATTCTTTCAGGATGCTGGGAATCAAACATTGCAAAATTTTACAAATATAGCTCATCATTCTACAGTCACTATTTAACAAAAACAGCATTATTTTGTTGATGAGTGTACCCAAATAGGGTGTACCTCTAGACATACAGTAAGCAGATGATCCTGAGTTGATCTCATTTTAGGAAGAGACATTGGAGTGAGCACCCTGGGTATGGAAGTGTTTTTTTCTAGCAGCACTGTAAATTTAACAGCATCCTCTTTTGTCTGGGTCTGTCTTTTTCTGGCGGCAAAAAGATTATCTCCAGCATTAGAATGAGACACATACACTATTTAAGAAAATCAGCCTTTGTCCTTGGAAAATGGTCATTAATGGCTTGCATTAATTAGTTTGATTTGATCTCTAAATGACAACTTAATCATAAAACATTTTCTTCAAGGAGAGAGATAAGGTAATGTTTACATAAACGAGATTCAATACAGGTTTTAGTAAGAGCAATGGTTTCAGGGCTGTTTCAAGTTATGCCATGTGGCCTTTATTCTAGGTCTGCTACCCCTTCACTTTGCTTCCACTACAGGGGTTTTAATTAGCTCATTGGGTAGGAATTAATAACTTTCTATACTAGTGTTATCTCTACCCATGCTCTTCCTCAGAGGCTATATTGAGGTGCTGGGAGGAGAATTTGCAGTACATTGCTGCTAATACACGTTAGGTGAGCACTTTTCATCCCTAAAAGTGCAGCTTTTCTGTTGAATTTTTGGAAACCTAGATGTAGTCAGACAAAATTGGTGTCCAAGTGCTGCTGGCATCTTCCCAGCAGGGTGGGAAACATTTGGTTGCACTGATCCAAAACCTGTGTGAAATCACCAGCCTTTGGATAAAGAGTGACAAATGTGAACATTAATGGAGGATGAAGGCGAGAAAGATAAAAGAAGTGATAGCAAACAAGGAAAATATTCAGTGGGAGTTTTCTTCTGGACTGCTCTCATTTACATTAGGTTTGAGGGACTTCATAGAATCATGTATTGTGGAAAGCTTTCTGAGGTGAAACTTTCTGGGTTTTAGATGCTTATATAATTTTGTATGTGGGAGTTGTCTGTCTTCTTCAGATGAAAATACCTTTAAAAGTTGAATTTTAAACCAACTTTGTAAGATCCAGCCAGACTTCTTTTCTTTGTCAATAATTTAGAAAATAACATGAAAACAGCTGGGAAGTATCCCAGCCCCTGAGGTGAGGTGAAACCTTTGCTCAACCTCAGTGAGAAAATTGTTGCTGAGTTTAGCATGACTGCCATTTTACCCTGCCTATAACAGTGCACTTAAAAAGTTGTTTAAGCCATCTTCCAGGAATTGTTTCTCCTGCCCTTTCTCTGCAGTTCAACTACTGTGCACCCTTCAGGAGCCTCAGCAACAGCAGTAGGGAGCTTTGCTTTCCATGACAATGGATCTCCATTGCTCTTCCTGCTGGGTCCCAGCGTCATGTGGTTCTGCCTCCTCCTGGCACTGGCTCCAGCATCCAAATTTAAATTACTCATGATTTAGGTGCTGGAACAGTTTGCCCAGAGAAATTGTGAATGTCCCATTCCTGGAAGTATCCAACGAAAGGCTGGATGGGACCCTCAGAAACCTCATCTAGTGGGAGACATCCCTGTCCATGGCAGGGGGATTTGAACAAGATGATCTTTAAGGTCCCTTCTGACCCAAAGCTGTGATTTTTTTATTCTTATACCTGTCTGAAGGGAAGGAGGTACCATTACTTGGTCTCTCTGTGTGGTTTTAAGTCCTGGGGCTGTTTTGTATTCTGAATCTTACAGCAGCCACTAGGATAATGGCAAGGAGGTGATCACATTTCTGTGTTCAAGCATATTTTGGTTTCTGAGTGTTGGAGTCTAAGCAAGTAGTGCTGATTCTCCTGCTGCCCCTGGGAAGGAGTGAGAATTTTGTCAGTAGATATTATGAGGTACTACAATAAAACTGGTAAAAACATCAAAAGCATGAGGATTTTCCAAAGTGACACCTTAATTCCGCAAAGAGCTGGAGCATGACACTCTTGGGAATTAGTTTACCACAGGTTCAATGCACAGACAGGTTTAGGATGCTCATAATCATAGGGAACTTTGGGATACTTAAGTCCAAGTTGTACTAAAAAGATAGTGAAAAACTGATGTTGTAAGGTAAAATGTGATGCAAAAGCTTGGCTTATGGGATCACAACGCCCTGCTTGATTGTATGCCACAATTCCATCTTATTCAGCGGAGCTCCACAATGAGGATATAATGATAACTCTAAGTAAGCTCATGATTTATCTCCTCCAAAAGGCATGGTTGTTGTAAAACTGCCTATCAGATATTTTCAGAGTACTATCCTTCACAAGCCGTTATTTAACGCAGTTATATTTGCATGCACACCCTCTCTTCCCATTTGCCATTTGTCACTGAGACAGCAAATTACATTCATCAGAATCCATTCATTCCCCCAGTTTCGCTGAATACAGGATTATCTTGGCTGTGTCAGCTGCCCTGTGACTGGGAACTGTGAAAAATGGAGGTCGCCTTCAGATATTCCAAACATGTATCTTCAAAGGACAGTAGGTATTAAGCTGGAAAAGATTAATGGGCTTTATGTCATCGTGTTTGTGTGGCATAAAAGTGAATTGTGAAGATTGATGGATATCTTGGTAAAAACAAATGCATTCTTAAACTACTCACCTGGCCCTTCCCTGACAAGTTTTAGTGACCATCAAAAGAAATATACTGAGACATTCCCTTAAATCCTAGGTTGGTTTTACAGGTTTTTTCACCTTTAGGAAAATGAAAAACTTTTTCTAGTTGAGAACAAAACCACATGTGGACTATTAAGGACTGGTTATTTTATAGCCTGTGTTTATATGAGCACTACAGGACTGTCACATCTTATTTGTCATATAATCGTGTAGTATATAAGTAACTGGAACATACACAAATGGCCAACAACAAAATTGTGAATTCCTCTGAAAATGCTGTTATAATTTCCTGTTTGAGATCCAGGTTGGTTCTTTAGGATAACCATTCTGCTGGTCAGGGAGATGCTTTGTTCACACCAAAAGAAGTAACAGCACAAAGAAGGCCAAAAGGGAAAGCTCTACCTGCCCATGAATAATACACTGTATTTACAAAGCATTGAAGGTATTCACAGAGTGAATTCTCTCACAAAGAATAAGTAACTTCTAAGAAACAATCAATGTATAAGGGAAAAATAGTTATCAGTATTGATTCACACAATATATAGATGCATAGAAAATGTATTTCCACCAGAGGAAAAGCAGTGCTGAGAAAAGTGCAGTGAAGCTTGTGAACTTTGCACGTGACCCTTGATGGGATTTTTTTTTTATCTGTAGCATCTTTGGTCAAAAGAGAACAGGAGAAAAAAACCCAGGGTCCTAGTCTACTTATGCTGTTCTTGTTTCTCTGTGACCTTGGGCACATGGAATCTTTACTTGGCAGCAGGGATCTATCAGAACGATCACAAAACTGGAAAGCTGACCTGTGCTTGAGAACTGTGGGTAAAAGTGGTTCTCCACTGGGAAGTTTTATGGGTTTTAATATGTTTCAGTTATGTGGAGAAAGGCTTGGGCCATAGTGCTAACTGCACTGGACTGTCTGGTACCTGTGTAATACTGGGAGTATCAACAGCCCTCAGCTGAATATGAGCAGACCTGTAGGAACAGGCACAAAGGACAGGAAGAGACATTCTGGCCATGTTTTGAATTGTTACTGAGTTTCACTGTTAAGTGTGTTGCTACTTCATTTTGGTTTAGAGGCAGAGATTGCTCCAAAGTCTTCCGTACTAGGATGTTGTTTGTATTAATATTTTAAACTGATAATAAATATCTAGTGGGGTTTTTGTTGTTTTTGTTTTGTTTTGTGGGGTTTTTAAATTGTCATTGGACTTTGAATTATCTTTCACTCCAAGCTGTGTTCCATCATGAAGTAGGATATTAAAGCACTAATAATAACTTTCTGTTTCTGTTGTTGAACTACAGTAGGACCACCACAGAAACCATTCCACTCTGTGATAAGCATAAATAATTTTATAATTCATATGGTTTGTATTATTCTTTTCTTCCATGGCTAAGTAATGTGATGGTTTAAGTAAGAATTGCTTCTTCACAGCTAGTTCTCCACAGGTATTTGCTCTTGATGTGATATCATAACGCTCCATTAATACCATTACTTCAAGAGGTTTGCAGTAATGTGGATTTTTATTTAGGCCTTTGCTTTGGATTCCAAAGAATCTGAAAATTCAAATCCATGAAAACCAGACAGCAGTGTCCTGAGAGAGTACGTTTCTCCCTGGATTGAAGAGTAATCCAGAGATGTCCTGTTTGCGTGAAGCTGGCAAACAAAATTTGGATGATTGCAAGGTCAAGTAAACAAAGGGTGTTTTGGCCCAGGTCTGAAGTGGATTTGAAGCTGTGCCAAGAGAAAAGCTCTTAAGGCTAGGTGAATAGCTTTGTGAACATCATCACACAGTTCATTGGTTGTCAAATTCACCGTATCACCAGTCTGACACCTCTGCCCTGCCTAAATCTTGTTCCAAGGATGGAGGCAGCACCAACCTTTCTATTTGCCATAAATGTGACTGAAGTTGTTTTTGAGAGTAATTCTGCAATCATAGACTATGATGTCATGCCAAAAGGAGCAGACAGTCAGCTAGGCTTTATGCTCTAATGGTTTCTGTGAAATTAGTAATAATACCAGGAGGCTGAATTTTAATTTACAGTGCTATGAAATTAGTAGTTTTTATAGGGCCTGAAGCATTCAACTTCAGAAAGTGTGTGAAAACTTCTGACCTCAACCCTGCTGGTTTCCAAGGGGAGATGCAGTCCTCTCTGCTCTCTTTGGTCAGACAGGCTATCTGGACAGCTGGCCAGATGTTCATGGTGCTCAGGAAAGGTAGCATCTCTGGCAAAGTGGATCACAGCTGCTGGGAGGTATATGGCAGATGCCTGTGTTTTTCTACAAAGCCAGTATTTCCTTCTCTTGGTTACAATAGGATTACCAGAGGATCAGATCAGGTAGAGGGTAGGCTGAAGGGGAGACTGCCAGCATCGAGAGAACATAACCTACCAGTTCTTTAGTGGAGCAGAAAGAGGTGTTGGTCTCTGTCCTTCTTTATGTAGTCAGTTCAATGCATTAGCTCAGTTACAGGCAGAGAGGAGACCTATCAGAAAAACAGAAAAGAAGAAGATGGCATATAGGGTCCCTAAAGATAAGCAATAGAGAGATGTGGACTTCAGAACAGAAAACTGAGCCCTTGTCACAGAAATAAAAGAGATTTTACATCATCTGCAGGGACCAGCTAGAGCACTCCTAATCCGGTCCTAGAGTGCATTAAAAATCTCTTGCTCCTTACTCTGTGCTTCTCGCAGCTGAAATTTTGATTCTGTGAGAGCATGCCATGGAAACCTGACTTAGATTGCTTTGTTCTCACTGGTCTCTACAAGGGAAGTTTTGCCAGGCAGTGAAAGCTATCAGGGTTGCCCATGCAGTCATGGTCCAAACAAAGGAAAATGTTCAGCATTACAGAATCATAGAAAGGTTTGGGTTGGGAGGGGCCTTACAAGCCATCTCATTCCAAACCCACTGCCATGGGCAAGGACGTCTTTTACTCGACCAGGTTGCTCAAAGCCCCATACAACTTTGAAGGTTCAGGGCTCCTTTCTTACAGGCAATGGAGTCAAGGCATACGGATGGGTTCAGACAGCTCTGAACTATAACTGTTAAGGATATCTTTGAGAATGTATGTAACATTTAGGGTAATGAAATGTATCTATCAGAAGAACTTGAATTCTTGACGAGGCAAATGTTCTCTCTCACGCTGTAGAGTATAGGTGCCGATCCAAGCATGCTGAAGTCAGTTTAAAAAATCTCTGGTTTGCTTCACTGAGTTTTGAATTAAATCCACGGAATTTTGATAAACTAAAAATTTTTCAGCAAGCTTCTGGTGTTGCCTTATGACAGTAGGTCGTGATGGGATCAGGCGGGGGTGTTTCATGAAAGGGTTTTGCAACACCTACAAAGAGCAAAAAGCTACTTCCTTCTCTCTGTTATTTATTATGATTCATTTGATTTGGGATTAGGAAACAATTTTTGCAAGTTCTCATTGCTTTTCTATTGTGTATTTTCTGGTAAGATGTAAGTGATGATGATACTTTTTGTCACATATAAAAAGCAGTCACTTCCTGCTAGGTAAATGTTCTGGTACTAGAGACATGCATGAAATACTTGGGAGTGCTGAAACGCAGTTGGGTTTGTTTTCATTAGGACACAGGGTGGTAATGACATGGAAACACTCACTATATGAAATAGTCTAGAATGCCTTTTGATCATTGTTTTTCTTCAGATCTGTGTATGATATATCCAGATTGGCACTTGTGTATACATACAGCTATACCTTTGACAGCATTTGACATGTCCTGTGGACTGTGCTTGGCAATAACTCTTTGAAGCAATGCATAAGTGCACAGGTAGGTATTCCTGTCCCCTAGACAGATAGGGAAATGAAGCGAGGGGAATCACACAACCTGCCAAAGGCCACAGCAAAAGAGCTGAGATAAAAACATAGATATTTTTGATGCTAAAATATATGGAGCATCACAGACAGGCTTGGGTTAGAAGGGACCTTCAAGTTCATCTCATTCCAACCCCCCTGGCATGACCAAGGACACCTTCCACTAGACCAAGTTGCTCAGAGCCCCATCCAACCTGGCCTTAAACACTTCCAGGGATGGGACATCCCCAGCTTCTCTCGGCAACCTGTGCCAGGGCCTTATCACCCTCATAGTAAGGAATTTCTTCCTAACATCTGATCTGATCAATCAGATAAACACAGGATTTTAGCTGTCATCACAATATCTTACGCATACTTAGAAATGGAGCAGTTTTTCTCATACCAAGAAGAAATGGAACAGGTTTATATATAGGCTGTGTACAGTCAGGAGGCTAGAAATTCTGAAATAGTCTGCCATTTCTAGAGAGATTCCCTATTTTTAAATTAAGGAATTATATTAGAAGTAGGAGAAATTCTCATGGAGAACTTTCATCATGTAGATTATAAATTCCTGCTATAGCAGCAGCTGCCTGCAGAGATGTGCGTGTAAACATGCAGCATCCTCCCACATGCTGCAGTAGAGGGCAGGGTCCTTTAGTACGAGTTTAAGGGACCCTCAGCAGCTTTCCATCATTCCTGTGCGTGTCCCTGAGCAGCCACCAGCCCAGCCTTCCATGGAGCTCTCATAGACCATCAGTGGTCTGTGAGTAAACTCACTCAAGGTGCAGCAACTCACCAATAAATTGAAAACTCACAACATGTAAAGTGTTCTCAAAGTGACCAACTAACAACACCCCAAAGATTAAAAAACAGAAGGAAATATTTTTGCCACTTTCTTTGCACTAAGGTCAGTGCTGATGCTATTAGACCAACTGTGCTTTTATACCCAGTCAAAGGGTTTTCAGTTAAATGAGATATGGCTGTTCTTTTAAAACTCTGGTGTTAGGGTCCATTCTACTGCAAAAAATGTGTTCAGGACCAGTCTGAATGGGGCTTGGAGGAATCAGATTAAGTGGAATGTGTTCTTGTCCATGATGGGGGGATTGGAACTGGATAATCTTTAAGGTCCCTTCCAACCCAAACCATTCTGTGATTCTAAAAAAATAGCCTGAGTCCTGTAAGCCTTGCAGAAGTTTACTAATTCTTATCAAGTGCTGCTAACAAAACCACCTGGAAGCTATCCCCATCAAAATTAAGTAAAGCCTGGTAAGGAAAACAGGGCCCAAGGTAAAAAAACCAATCAAATGTACTCACAGCCTTGAGCTGTGAAGGTGCCTACTAAGTGAACAGCTCATGCATTCTAACTCCCTTCTTCCCATGCTGCAGTGCTCTTGATTTTGGGGTTCTTTGATCCACCTATTCATAGCTGCAAAGTCAGTGGAATTTAATCAGGCTCTGACAGGGCATGGTTGATTTTAATAACAGCCTTCAAAAAAGAGCTGTCAATCAAGGACAAGCTTTAATACCTTCAACCTGGAGCTCCTTTACACTTTTGCTGCAGTTGAGTGGTGCTTGGTTAGCAGTGGAGCAGCTGGGCATCTGCAAAACACACTGGGGGTTATCTGGGTGTTATTAGGGGAGTCCATGGGGGCTATTCCTCACCCTCTCTAAAGGGGTGGTGTGACACTCTAATGAAGCTGGCATTTCCAGGCCACACGAGAGGAGAGATTTCCTTGGAGCAGCTTTCCTAACTGCACATCCCAAAAGTCCTGCTGAGCTTTTGTGGGCCAGCAGACAAAGTAGGTTGATAGTCACTTGGATTAAACCTTCCCTTATTGTAGCTGGAATGGGTATAGTGAAGACAAAGGGTTACTTTCCCTACCTAATCTCAAGTTATTTTGGCTGGGAATGTTAGATAAAATAGTCAATGACTGGCAGAATGATAGAATGTGGTTTAATTTCAGATTTACTATCTGCCAACACATGCCATTCAATCAGATAAACACAGGATTTTAGCTGTCATCACAATATCTTACGCATACTTAGAAATGGAGCAGTTTTTCTCATACCAAGAAGAAATGGAACAGGTTTATATATAGGCTGTGTACAGTCAGGAGGCTAGAAATTCTGAAATAGTCTGCCATTTCTAGAGAGATTCCCTATTTTTAAATTAAGGAATTATATTAGAAGTAGGAGAAATTCTCATGGAGAACTTTCATCATTATCAGCTGCACTGAATGAATAAATAAAAGTAATGGGAATACCTCAAGAAGTTGGACTATATAGAATGAACCAAATGCATGTAGGATTTTCAGCACAGAATTTGAGACTATGTAGAGACTCAGAAACTGCTCTATGTAGGAATATCCTTCCTCCTCTGCTTTATACATTTCTGTCCATGCTCTTTTGTCTGTTCTGGTTCATTGGGCCTATCACTTTTAATGCTTGAAAGTCTGCAAGGCAGAGATGGAAGATGACAATCTAGCAACACCCCAGCAATATCTTAATCCAGTTTTCACAAGAAATATAATTTAAGCACTCACTGATTAAAGCCTCCCTCCTGAAAACACCCAGCTTAGGTGGAATCATAGAATGGTTTGGATTGGTAGGGAACTTAACAATCATGTTCGGTAAAATGTATCACTTCTTGGCAATGATGCTTTTATGTTATGAATTTGTGAGTATGGAGATGAGTATGGCTTTTTAGCTTGAGCACATTATTAGTATTTGAGTTTTTTTATTATATCCCTTTTGAAGAGTAGCTGATGCCATGGTCCAGCGTATTTTTAAGGTCCAGCCTGGTGTGTTTATGAGGGATGCACAGAATAGCTTGACTCTGTAAGCATCATATGAGCAGACAGCAGCAGGCAGTTTTCTTGCTGACAAATCTGCCAATAGGCTTCCCTGCCCTGCCCTGCTGCTTTCTCTCCTGTTCACAAGCCTCGTTCTTCCCTAACACCGACACAGCTTGTACCTTCAGTCTCATAGAGTGTCATAGAATCAGTAAGGTTGGAGAAGATCTCCAAGGTCTTCAAGTTCAACTTTTGAGTGGATTCCACCTTTCCCACTGAACCATATTGCAAAGTGCCACATCTACTCATTTTTTGATCATTTCCAGGGATGGGAACTCCATCACATCCCTGGGGAACCTGTTCTAGTGCTTAACCACTCTTTCAATGAAGAAATTTTTCCAGATAATGAACTTGAACCTCCCCTGGTGCAACTTGAGGCCATTACCCCTTGTACCATTGCTAGATGTGATATTACCTACCTAGGCTGATCATTTATGTTTTGTCATCACCTTCAGTTCTGAGATGTCCTTGTTAGTAGCTGCTGGTATTTTCCAGCATAACCAGTGCTTACCTGCTCTCATCCCCTTCTTTATTCTACTGGGCTGCTCCAAACTGAGTTCAAAAATTATGTCCTGAGCTATTCAGCATAACGGTCTCTTTGAAGCCAAGGCTTAGACTTCACTTCTAAGACCAGCTGCAGCAACAAGACAGCATTTTCTACTGAAGATAAGGGAAAGAATTCATGTCTTGAGAGCATTCCTCTCACCATTTCCCTGCAGGGGGAGGCTTATGATTTTTCTAGCACATGCAAAGGCACTCTTGAGGAGTTCTGCTATGACAGATTGTCTTATTGCCCATGGAGACACCAGGACAGCATAAGATGCCAAATCTCCTATTGCTTGGGCTTCATTCCTTTGTGGTTAAGCTCTTACGCACTTCAGAGAAAAAGATGATTGCTGAGTTTTTGCTAGAGGCATTTTGTGCTGGGCAATGCAAACAAATAACATAAAGGAATCGCAAGACTGAAGTCCGGTCTGGGTGGTTTTCAGTGTTAAAGGCTTTAGATTTCTGGGTTTTGTTTTGTTTAGCTTTTTTTTATTGTTATTTTTGGTCTGTTTCAGAAAAGCTTTTCACATACAGTGATCTCCCAAAGAATTTATTTGAACTCATTGGTGGGTGGTGCATACATTATGGGCTGTGGTTTCATTGATATGCTCAGCCTCGCTAAATAAATGGCATATTAAATGTTTTATTTACCCTGTGGGCTACCTGTCTTCTAATCAGCTTTTGTGTTTCTGCTGCATTCTGTTTGCATTATAGTGAGAATAAGTGGTTTCATGTAAATTAAAACCACATGAAACCTTTTAAAGCCATTTTAAAATAATAAATGGGTTTGCAAATAGGTTTGTCGGACAAAGATTGGAAAAAGAGCTCTTTGCTTACCCATTTACTCTTCTGTATGCTTATTAGAAGTCCCCATGTGACTTTTCCATCAAACATTGCATCCCAGTTCTCATCTGGAATGCCAAAGTCATTTATACTATGCTCAAGAGCAGTTTGCCTGAACAGGAGGCAGTTAACAAAGAATACAGTTGTGAACTGCGATTGCAAAGGTTATTTTATAAATTACAACACAGATGTACAATAAAGTCAAGACATGCAGCCCTGTTTTCTTGTTTGCCTGGAGCAGAAAAGCATGCTGACTTAAAAGTTTGTTTGCCTTTATTGACTGTTGTTGCCAATATGGATGATTTTCATGCTTTCACTGTGAATCATTTTGTTTCTTACAGGTGGATCGTATCATCTTCTGCGTCTTTTTGGAGGTTGACTACAAAATTTTCAAGAAGAAAATGGGCGAGTTTTTCCCTCTAGGTAGGTATAGTAATCAAGTACCATTTTACTTTAAAAAAAGATGCAGCAAAAATGCAACAGTTGGCATCTTTTCTTCTTTCCAAAGCCAAATATTGAAATGTGAACTTTCTTTAAAGATCAGCTGCACATAGAGGCTCTGATCCTGGACAAATGCAGACATTTAAAATGTGTGAACCGTTAAAACTACTTGTAATACTGCTTTTGTATGCTCAGTATGGCTACTCTCTTCATTCCATGCCGTATCTGTATCTTTCCCAAAACTTGGTGCATGGCACTGGCTCTCTTGAATCTTGAGAAGGAAATTATTTGAACTAATGTATATAGCTCATAGTGCATATTAGTTTTCCATACACTTTGTATATACTTTGGTGTTTCATTAACAATGCTGGTACGATTTCTCTGGGTCTGAAAAGATACTGCAGGGATTAGAGCCCAACTGTAAATGAGGACTTCAAACTTGAGCTGTCACTGTGCAAGAATGAAGGGGAGAAAGATGGCTCTCACTGGAGCACTTGGGAAATGTTAGCCATTCATCTTGGATTTCACACAGGAGGTTGCTTTCTAGATTTAAGGAAACCTGGTGGATAGTAAATTTGCTAATCCCCCTCCTCCTATAAGCCTGTGATTTATTTTGGTAGTACATAATTAGAAATCTGCTCTCCATGATTTTATCAACCCTAGAACTCCTCCCATTTTATTTTGCTTTGTGCCAACATCAGTCTGACTGTGTGTGAAAAGATCCATATTTTAATATTTTGTTTTATCTCCCAATACTCCCCATGCTATCTGTCTAGTGGACACGGCCCTGGAGTAATAGGAAGCAGAGCTTTGGTGCGTTCAGGGTCCCATTAATTTCACTGGACCATGTTTTCACTGTAGCCACAGTGTTTTTTCCCTTTTTCTTTGTCTGGTAGCATGGAAATTGTGATATTTTTTGTCTCATCTCACTAGAACAAAGCTCTTTTGTAGATGACTTTGTAATCACCAGTTTGCAGTGATAGGCAGCTGAAACTTAAAAACCCATTGAATTATTCAGGTAGCATCGAATGATGTCTAACCGCTTAATAATATTTTTGTCTGGAGCACACTGAACATGCATTTCAAAAAGCTGCATTCATTGTATGGTTAATCCATTCATTGTATGGTTCTATTTTTTGTCAGCATACCCAACCCAAAGGATAAAGTGGCAGTACCCTGCCTATTGTTGCTGGCTCTGTTTCTGCCCTTCAGATTAAGTGAGAGAAAAATATAGCATCTATTTGTCAACAAATCAAGAGTATTAATGCTCACTTTCATTGCTAAGGCCTTTGAAATAATGGTGTAAAGCCTGGTATTGTTTCTATAAATGTAAAACCCACTTGGGTTTGAAAGTTTGAGAGACAAGAAGATGCTTCAGAGCTGTATCATGACAAGTCCAAAGGCAGAAAGAGAGCAAAGAGGAAGATTTATTTGTTTGTTTGTTTTTAAACCTGACAGCATTGAACTCCTGTCTACAAAGAGGTTCTTGTGCCGCTGGGTCTCATGTTATAGAAAAACATATAACTGCATTACACCACATTATGTAGATGATTTGCCATACCATAGTTTTAAAAGTATGTTTATTCGCATGTATGTAAAGATTTTATGATTTTTTTTTGCTCAAACTAAAATTGAGATTCTGATATGTGACCACAGAGAGGTGGTCATCGTAGGAACCCTCTAAATCCAGTGTTTTGCCTATGTGGCTACATAAAAGGTTCATCCAAAGTTTACAACTGTCCAGAGAAAATTTAGTTCTCAGTATCCATAATTTAGGTAGATTATTATGGGATTAGGTATAGATTATTAAAATACCTTCAGACCCATTTCCATAGACTCCTCATTGCAATTTTCTCATAACTAATGATTTGGATTTTGATATGCCTTAATGTTACTAGGCATTTACTATCTGGTGAGCCAGAGCCTTAAAAGGAACCAGTTCAGCATCTAAAGCTTTATTTCTGACTCAGTGGAGGATTTCCTGTGGGTGGATCCAGTAGCCAGGGATTCAGGAGGTTTTTATTTTAGTGTTTTATTTTTAGTGTCTTTAGATCTTCAACTTGTGAGGAGACAGGGAGAAATACATGCATACAGGACGAATACATGCTTCCCAATGACTCTCCTGTAGTGTCACTGCAGAAATGGCCAGTATCTGGGTCTCTCTTCTGGAGTGCCCTAACCATTAATGAACAGTCTCAGGCTTTCTTTGCCAAGTTGAATTGACACTTTTCCACAGGGTACCACCACTTCAGCAGATGTCAGCTGAAGTCAGCCCCATGCTAAACTGCCCCCTGGTGAGAACATCAGCTAAAGGTCTGGATGGAGATCACCAGATGACCATGATGTCTACTGTTTGTTCCTTTTATCAGGTGTCTTTCAATTGCCATCTACATTTAACATAGTAGACTTGGAAAAGTTATGAGTAGACTCTCCTACTGTAGAGATATCCCATCTCTCTGCAGGACTGGTTTCCTGCACAGAAGACTTAGCTAACATGGTTCTGTGTCAGGGAGTTTAGCAACTACCTCTACCTTTGGCAGTAAATTCCTGATAATTCTACTGTGGAAGAAATTAATGAAACTGGTGGTTTTGTTTTGGTTTAAAGGAAATCTATTAATTTAGTGAAATTTAAGTCTTAAAGGATAGACTTGCCCTAAATTTAAATTGATAGGACACTATCTAAACACTCGCAGGAGAGAAAAACACTGAAGTGTTGCTTTAAGCTTAGAGAAAGAACATAAAGGGATTTTAAAAGTGCGTCTTGCATTCAGAAACATTGTGAAATATATCTACTTTAATAGATGTGGACAGAAATGCTTTGAAAGAGGAATATGTTCATGGAGTTATATACATAAATAGTTGTTACTTTAACCCACTGCATTAATAAATCCAAAAAGACATGCAAGTGCTTGAGCTAGTCAAGTGGTAATGAAATGAAGCTAGAATCGCACCTCAGTGCATTAGAGTAAGTGGAATATAGATATAGGGAAATTGTTCCATTAGTTGAACATATCATTATGCCTATTTTGCAAGTGAAATGCCAAAGAAATTAGTCAAGTAATAATATTGATATTAAAACAACTGCCAAGAGCCTTGTCATTTTCAAACTTTAAATATATAGGGGAAAGAGATGGACATCAAAGTAATGTCATGTCTTAGCAGCGTAGCAAAGTTGTGCAGTAACAGAGCAATTGTAACTGTCTCAGTATTTCTGATTCAATCTCAGTAATTACACTTTACAAAACGTAAGCCAGAGCCAGCATTCTCCAAGGGGGAGCAGAGCACCACTTATCTTTAACTCAGACATAGGTTCTCATGCCAGTGTTGTCCAGAAAAGTCCTGGTTTGGTTAAGTAAAGGGTCCTAGTCCAGGCAGAATTTTCTGTTGGTCCTCTGGGGTTTTGCTGAGAAGATTTTGTATGTTCTAGGAGGAAAAGAGCAGGAGAAAGAACAATTTTATTTGCTTAAGATGGATTACTGTTTTAATATATTAAACAGTGCCACAGTGATGTTTTTCTTCTTTTAATGAATTGAGTCCTATCTCCTTGTGCAATGAGGTAGCCCAGCTATTCTCCCTTCACCTCTGTTGGAACATTTTCTCTACATAAACTGAGGGAATGTCTTTCAAGCAAATAAAATATCTTTGCTTGCAGTTCTGGCTCATATGTGTAGTTCTTACATTGCTGGATTCATTGTTATTAGTAGTATGAGTGAGTTTTCTGGGAAAGGAACTTCTACTTAGACCATTTTTTCTTTTGGAACGCATTGCTTCTTCTAATAGAACTCTATATGGAGTCCAGACATTAGGCATTACTTTTATTGCTAAGTATACATATTTATAAGACTTACCAGAAAATTGAATCCCCTTTGAAAAGCCAAATTTGCCAGCATTTACTTTGAAGTGATACATACTTCTAGGATTCTATACGTAGGATGAAAATTAAGAATATTTGTAAACAGTTGCCAGCTGGAGGCAATGATACCTTTTTTCTTTTCCTCCTATATTCTCTGTACACAAAGCTACCTAATATGTCAGACAGATGATCTTGTAATGACCTTTGGCAAATCCTTATTTTTCTTGGTGGCTGTCATATGTTATAAAAGGTTTATCTTCAGTAGTAATGCTTAAAGTATTTCTAAATCTACCACCTGTTATCAGTGGATTGGAGAGGAGTAACATTTTTTTCTGAAAATGTTTTTTAGACAAAAATAATGCTATAAAAGGGATGTCCTGTGAAGCTGCAGCATCCAAGATTATATTACTTCTTTTTACTTTAAACAGAGTAACAAAACTACTTCACTAAAACATTGCAAAAATTTTTGGATAAAGGACATTTGCACTTCATTAGGCCTTTTGATAGATGGAAGGTGCATGCTTTTAGACTTGTGTCCTTTTAGAGCTAATGAAAGGATGCTGAGCCTAAGAGCTTTTTCTTTTTTTTTTT
>VZRQ01006817.1:1816145-1829360 GCA_013397975.1 Machaerirhynchus nigripectus
TGGGCGGGGTTTATATCTCTTTGGCTTTCTTCTCCTGATCAATAAGGGCCATCCTGAAGGTTTTGGTTGCAGCTCCTTTTCCTGTCTCCCTGCAGGTTTTCCAAGTTGATGTCTTCACAGCTGATGAATGCCTGTGATCTCACAGGGTGAAACTGGAAGCAGTCAGACCATTGTATTACTCTCTTCATTGCTTTCCCTCGCAAAGCTTGCAAGGTGCTGTTTGCTGTCTTGCTTCCCCAACCCCATAGTTTCAGTGGACCTGTTGTACTGGGTTGCTTAGGGGACTCTGGTTTCTCTGCCTCATGAAACTTTTGTCTTGTCCCTTGGAGATCCTGCTTGGCTTTTCAGATGGTGCCTGTGCCATGACCATGCATCCCTTTCCTTTCTAAAGCTGTGTATCAAGCCACAGAGAGCATACCAGGGTATCCCTCAGTATTTTTGCTGTCATAGCCGTCCAGCCTGCTCTGGATTCCATGCCAGCATTTAACATTCCCCTCAGATTTCCTGTCTTGTATGAGTCTTCTGTTGAGGCAGGGATGAGTGAGGATATTTTGGCGGGTGGAAGGTGGAAGGCAGCAGAGGGTTTGGAGAAGCTGTGGCACACTGATTTTTTCATGAGGGTGCAAAATGCTCTCTGCATCCCTTTGAACTGTGTTTATATTGGAGGTTGTCATACTCAGATGGCTCCTGCAAGGCCCCTTGTTGAAGAATTTACTCAAAACAGCTGGGGAGAAGCACAGCCCCACTGTTTTCCTGGTAGTTCCTTGGTCCTCAGCAGTGGAGGCTTCCAAGGAAGCACTGCCCATCTGGGGGAGCTGGAGGAGCCTATGCACTAGAATTAGGATGTTGGGTTTGCCCTAGTTCTCTCCAACAGTGCCTACGGATCCTGATAATGTACCCTCCAGTGTAAATAGGTTGCTATAAAAACTGTTTTCAATCCAAAAGTTTAAAATAGCCACAATGTATAAAATACTTGTCCATTTTGAAACGTGTCTGAAAACAACTTACCTCAGAAAATCTCAAGGTCACTTAAAGCTAAATGTTTTCATAAAACTGTAAACCAAAATTTTTCTGTGACTTTCTGTCTTTATTTGCCATGGTAAAGACTGTGCCAGTCCTACCATTCATTGGGGTTGTCTGTTTTGCCCATTTTGCCAATGTCTCAGTGTAGTGCAGGAGGGTGATCAAGCAGCAGCTCAGGAGTGGTGCTTGGGGGACAGAGTATATAGCTGATGCTTCAGATACTGTTTTCAGCATCTTAGGAGATACGCCGATCAAGAAAGGGTTCCCAGCACCTTCTAACATGGCAGTGGGTTTCCAGTACCTAAAAAAAAGTTAATGGGTAGCTTCCCACTTCCTTTTGAATCATAGTAAAACTTCCTGGTATGTTCCCATCAGAATTATTTTCTGGCCAACTGCTGAATTGCTTTAGACTTTGTGTGTTGCAATTACTGGTCACCTAAAAATATGGTTTGATAGAGGCTTGTGATACTGTCTGCACTATGTTCTGGAAAATTGTTTGCCTCCTCAGTCCTGATGGAAGCAGTGTCACAGCTTGGAGCAGGGCATGGATCGGCAATGGGACCATAACCTATAAAAGTGCTGTTGTCAGGAGCTTTTGCTTTTGCTTTGCTAAATGGAGCCTCATCTTCTTTGCTTCGTGGCATCTTGTAGAGATTTTTCTTGTCTCCTTTTGTGAGAGCCTGCAATCAAACCAGAAGTCTGGGAAAATGGCTATTTCTATGTATTGGTCCACTCACTCCAAATCCCTGAGCTTTCCAGTTCCTGGGAGACACCTGGATAGGAGCTGCATTGAAACAGCAAAGTGGCAGGTGGATGAGGATGCCCTTGAAGGCACAGGGGTCATTTAGATGCAAGTATCAGGTTGCTGTGCATGATAACAGCATGGGGGAGCAAAGGAAGATGATAGGCTTGGTAATTAGAAAGGTGAATACAGAGCAGATATTTACCATCTCTTGTAACACGAGGAGTGCAAGGTTTCCCAGGAAATGATGAATCAGGATGCAAACAAGCAAAAGGAAGTAGTTTTTCACTCAGCACACAGCTAGGATCTAAGAATACTTGGTATGAGGTGCTGCAGAGCCTGTAGCTCTTAAATACAGTTTTAAAAAGGATTAGCTCAACCAGCAGAGGACTGGTGCAATGACAGCTATTAATCTTCATGGCCTATGTGTAACCTTAGGCTCAGGGAGTGACTGGGATAGGTAGGTGTTTTGCTGTTCTCTTCTGTACTCAGCCCTTCACACATGGATGCCTGGCATCAGAAAACAAACAAGCAGCTTTTTCTGTTTCATAGGTTATGTGAATGCATCTTTGATCAGGGATCTTTTCTTCCTACTCTGTTGGGTATTGTGGCATCTCATTAAAGCATTCCAAATGCATTTTATGTCATCATCAAAAATATCCTGTCTTCTCTGGCCACAGACTCCAAATGACTTCATGTGCTCAACTGCTTCTTATTTCCAAGGATACAGTTAAATTCGGGTTTGTCTCATTTAATTGCCTCTGCCATAGGTTACTGATGAGATATTGTTCGAAGCTTGTATTTGCAAAGGTATGACCATATGTAAAACATGCCATTTTGTGTGTGACTACTAGATGAACATCCAGTTTATCACTTGTGTGAACAAAACTTCATTATTTTCAGTATTTTAGGGCAGAGAGGAAATACAGAATAGGTTATTTTTTAAAACCTGAAACCTGTTTCCCCGAGGAGTGCCTTGTTCCTTTTTCGTAAGGTAGAAGCATCTGGAAAACAGAAATCCAAATCTGATCCTGGTGTGAGTACCATTTCCTGCACTGGAATAAGGTTTTCCAGTTCTCTTACTGTGGGAACAGCAGTTACTGCGTAGTCTTTGTATGCAGCTGAGATTCATATGGTTTGTATGGTATGTATTTTACAGCAGATCAAGTGATACGGTTCATAAAAGAGGTCATCGATGTGATGACACAAAAGCCCTGGTGCCTAACTTCTTAGGAGATTGGTCCTAAGGATTTCTATGTGATGTGGCTTCAAAAGCTACAAACACATTCTGTGAGGCTCCAGTGTCGTGGGACTGGTGTAACTAAACAACATAGGAAGGAAACCAGTGCTACTGCTGCAGTATGGCCAGGATGTACAGAGTGTATCAGTGGAAGTTTCTTTATAATCAGACAAAAAAATTCAATGAAACATGCTGAGTATCAGGTGGAGGTTTATATAGTGCCTGCTGCTCTGTATGCAGGATTGCATGATTAAAGGATAGAAATGTTCAGAAGGAAAAGAAGTCCTATTTTTACTTCCAAAGCGGAAGAATGCACTTTTTTTGTTAAGGATCTTTTTGTTTTACCTTTTTCTTTTTTTTTCCTTCATCTTAGGAGCACTGAGGATGAGGGAAAATTTTATAGAAAATACAACTTTTTTATTACAAGAGGAGAGGAGAAAAGAGTCAGGCCTGTTTTAGTTGATCTCATCTGCCAGAGATTTCCAAACCTGCTTTTCCTCAAAGAAAATATTGCCCTTTTTTGTGGTATTTTCTGTCACATTTCCCTAGTGGAGAACTGAGTTGGAGGAGTCAAAACAACCAAAAGAGCTTGGGAGATCCTGGGTTATTGCAAGCCTCATATGTATGTTTGGGCTTCAAGAAACCTTCCTGTGTGGCTCACTGTGCTACAACAACATTGACTCTTATGTTGAGGTGGACATAAAGCCTGTATGCTGTCGTGAAGCTCCTTTTGGGTAACAGCAGTGGGTGTAAGCAAGCAAAAGAAGTGATTTTTCAGTTACTAGGGATTGTAATAAGATATGAGATACGATTATAAATCTCCCTAAGGCTGTGAAGGTGATCATGCAGTCAGGTGATTGACGCTTTGGGATAAAATTTTGGAAAGACAGGTGTGGGAGAGAGAAATAAGGAGAGTGAGAACCTGCTTGGTCTTTTCAGCTACTGGAAACCTCCTGTCATCATGGTTTAGATGGTTTGCCTCAAGTGGGTACCCTCACCCACACTGCTGGCTGCTCTGAGACTGGACACAAAAAGTTTTTTCAACACTGACCCGCAATGGGATCCATTGTCCTCAGAGTTGTGAGACTGCTGCGCTGCTCCTCCTCTGTTATCGCAGTGGCAACTGTATGGGCAGATCATGGAATACATGCTACGGAAATGCTTGGCAGTAGGAACTTTTCAAGCCAGACCCCTATTTTTGCACTGCAAATAAGCTCAAGAGGATGGCTGCAGCTCTCAGTGCTGAAATTTTGGGGGGTTTCTTTTGGTTTGAGTTTTTAAGACATCAACAGTACGATCACCAACTTGTCATTTCAGCCTGCTGTACAGCTCTGCCCATCTCATTGCTCTGTTTGCCAGAGCATGTTCAAATAAGCTGCAAAGGGGATTTTTGGTCCATTCCCCCAGTGCCTTCCCAGTTCTCCCCTGGTTTTGGTCAGTAGATGGAGCCATGCTTGCAAGGAGGACCAGACTTAGACTTGTAGGTTGACTGGAAATAGGAAAACATCTGGAAATTAGGAAACTGCAGAAAATGCTGGGAAAAGATAAAAATCCTGAAGGATGCAATTAGGCAGCTGAGGAAAGGTTAGAGGGAGGCAGGGAGGAGCCAGCAGCATGCAGTGCTGTTGGGCAGTGCCAGCAGCCCAGGATGCAGGACCTGAATGCAGATGAAGCAGCAGCAATCTGCAGCATGGAGCTGGCTCTCATGTAAGGCCTTCTCCATGCACACACGGTTAAAAATAAAAAGTGTTTGTACAGTGCTGGCTCTCCGCATGCTAACATGAAGGAGAATGCAAATGGAAGCATGAGCAACAAGGAGGAGGTGGTTTAATGGCTTTGGGGATTAGCAGCGGTATTTAGAGCCTTTCACTTCTCTGTTCCTAACATAAATCTTAACTCAGATTGATGGTTGTAGCCATCTGGCTTGTGTCTGATTGTATACCACGACTAGGGAGACAGGGAAACAACCTGACCAGCAAGGCAAAAGGCAAAACAAAAGGAACTGACAGAAGAAGGCATCCTCTTCTCCAGCGACAGTAAGAGCAGATATGGTGTAATTATTCCATTTCCCAAAGCTTGGCAGATAACAAGGGAGAGGGCAATGAAAAAGCCACAGGCATCACTTAGTGCATGACCCCACCAGGGAACCTGTGGCTTACACAAAAGCTTATGCTCTGAGCAACTTGGTCCCAAATGCAAAGCTCTCTGATCTTTAGAGATATAGTTACCCCAGACAGCCTGGGAGTTAGAGGGAGACTTTCAATCATAGGTTGACTTTCAACTGTAAATTATTTTGTACTTGAGTGGAAATTGTTCTCCCACACATCACCCATCTAATACCTTAATTCTATGTAGTATACCTCAACTTATACACTGGAAAATTTTGCTCTCTTAACCATATGACACATTTTGGATTGGAAGGTTTTCTTGTCTCCTAAGCCTTCTAAATATTGGCATGACTTTTCCTGGGGATGGGCTGAACCTTTCTGGTAGTCAGTGTCAGTTTTCCTCTCACTCCAGACTGCAAGATCAGTCATTCCTTTTCTAGCAAGGTCATCTTCGTAGAACTTCCTAAAATCCAGGGCTTTCATGGGGAAGCGATGTGAAAGGTCATTGTTCTACTTCTCTGGCCAGAGGAGTAACCAAGTGTGGGTAGATGGGTGCACACACTAGAGCACGTTTTGCTAGTCAATTATTTTTCAACAGCTCTAAAGTGAGGGTGAGTGGTACAGAGGATCTCACCTCTGGTCTTTCCAGTGGGGGAATTTGGACAAGAAATATTGACAGTATGCATTTAAGGAAATGTTTGCTGCTGTCAAAGATTCACTCTTAGGTTCTTCTGTGGTTTTATCCAATTTTGCTTTGGGATTGACTGTCTGTGGTACATATTTCAAACCAAAACAAACGTTTCAAAAGCTTCCTCTAGATGGGGTAAGAAAATGTAAAGGGAAAATTTAAAAATTTTAAAGAAACCAGAAACAAAAACAAAAACCCATCAAACAAAACTAGGTATAACAAATCTAATTATGGTAATCTTGGCACTGATTTTGCTTTATATTAGGCATGTAGAGCTTCAGTAAAAAAACATTTTTACTTCTTCAGAATCAGTAACCAAGAAACTGCCCTTAATATCATTTTTTTCAGGGGTAAGTGAATGCATTTTGGATATAGATTTCTAAACCACTGCTTTTTATCTCAAATAATTGGTTTTGGCATAGAGCTCTGTCAGCTAAACATGGTGTTTATCACTTCAGCCAGCCACACCAAGGTCAGTGAAAGAGAATGTTTTATATTTAACAGGGAAATGCTTCCACCAGATGGATTAATAGTGTGAGAGTAATAATTACAGACACATGAAGTGGCTGGGGATTGCTGTGTGCCAAAGTGAAACTCCGATTCATATCTAGATTGGGGTAGATTTTTCAAAGGCACCACAATGACTTAGAGATTGTGTCACCAAGTTATTTGGAGCCAAACTTCCATTTTCAGAAATGATGTGGAGACTTCGCTGCCTTTCAGCAAGCCTTAGGTACTTTTCCCTTTAAAAAAAACCCAGCCTTTAATTCGCAATTAGTTCACAAAAGCAGTCTTTGCCTCTTCATAATTATATTGCATAATGACTTCCCTACTTTTTAATAACACCAGATTTCTTGTCTGTGTCCATTATCACCAGCTTAGAAGCTATTCTGTTGCTTTGGGAATTTCATTATCCAAGTCACTTACAGAACTATAATTAAGAACTTCCACAGAAGAGCAGGTGATATATGCATGTTAAGATATCATATTCTGCTGATTTAGTGACATATCTTATATTAATTTGAAACTTCATCATGCTGTTTTCATTATAAATGCTTCCATGGAAAGAACATGTTATTGGAAACTGAATAATTAATAATCTCTATGTTACCAAATGTTTTCTGAGCAGTTTGTTGAAGAATAGCAGAACTCCAGTTGAAAAACCTGGCTCTGTTGACGCCAGTGACAGGATTCCTATGGGCTTTAACAATGTTTTTAATTTTCTTATCTTAAAAATTACTTGTCAAAGCTCCTTAAGGTTGTGTGTATGTTGGGGGTTAGGATTTTTCCTTTTGTTTTCTTTCTCTTAGGGAATTTTCTCCCATTTGTTGCTGAGAAACAGTAATGACCAGTACTTAAGGGAGACAAAGGATGTAGCCATGGAGGATGAGGATGAGTGCAGCTGGCTGCTACTCTCTTACCAGAGGGGTTTTCTCTTGGGAAGGGCAGAGTTACTTCGAGATTTTGGGCTGGGGGGAAGGGGCTGGGCACAGCCTCTACCTCTCTCTTGCTCTTGACACTGGGGAGGAGACAGGCTGCAGTTGTGGGGAGAATTCGCCACCAGTGAGGGGTTCCATCTCCTACTGTGTTCTCCTATCATGAATGAAGCTCTGCTCATAAGAGCGGCCATTGCGCTGGGACCTTAATAACACCTGACCTCACTGGAAAGCACTCTCACCATCTACTCGGGTGCCTCAGAAGAAACCCTGGGACTCCAAGCCCCTCCGAGGGAGCCTCTCCCAGCCCTGTTCAGGAACAGGGCTGCCACTGCACAGCCCTGCCTTTCCTCTGCCACGGCTCCAGATTCTTCACTATACCGTAACACGGCAACCCCTGCCTGCCAGGACAGTGCGGGATTCCTGCTACAGCTGAGGAGTTTCTGATACATTTCATTTGCTGCTCTGGGGTATGCTCGTCCCTGCCGATCCAGCTTGCTGCTTCTGAGGTTCCTACTGCAGCTCATTTTGCTATCCAGAGGGGCACCGGGATCAGCTGTCCCTGGGGGTTTGTAAAGGAAGCCCCTTCTCCATCCCTCCCGCCGGCTGCGCCCGCCATTGGCACCTGAGGGAGACGCGGCGGAGCTCGCCCCACAGCGCCCCCTGCAGGAGCAGGGGAATCCTCGCACCCGCCCTGCCCGGCCGGGAGCCACCAGCGCCCCCTGCCGGCTGTGAGCGAAACAGCACCGAAGGGGAAAGGGCCCGCGGCCGAGAGAGGCCGGCACCGGGTTCTGCTCTGTTTGGTGTTGCTGCCGGTGTGGTTGTTGTTTGCCATGTCATACATATACATACTAGTAAAGAACTGTTATTCCTTTTCCCATATCTTTGCCTGAAAGCCCCTTAATTTCAAAGTTTTAATAATCTGGAGGGAAGGAGGTCATATTCTCCACTCTAAGGGAGGTTCCTGCCTTCCTGGGAAGATACCTGTCTTTCAAACCAAGACAGTGTACAAATTTATATTTGAACAGTATATGCCTATGTGCCTTTCTCACCTCCAAAGCAATTTTTTGAAGAATAAGAAAAAAAAAAGTAAAATCTGCAGTGACTTTTTTCAGTCCTGTGGGCCAGACTAAAATGTACTCAAGAGAAATGTAATGTGCTGTTATTTAGTGCCTTCTGAAAGTTCTGCCCTCCAGATCATGTCTGAATGAGAAGGAAAGGGGAGAAGGGTGGATGCAGATCCATGTACTGAAGATTCAGAAGCAGGAAAATTCTCACACTCCTTTCCCATCCAGCTCCAGATTTCACTGGGAAATGTTAAACAGGAGATAAGATACGGGCAATTTGAAACATGGAATATTTAATTTTAGATGTTTGCTGGTATTCTTAGTAACCTTTTTCTTTCAATTTTTTTTGACAGATGATGCTAATGAAGAAGGGTCTCAGCTGAGTGAAGAGAGAGGTGAGTAAAGAATATTTTATGCTAAAATATATCACTTCTCTGAAGTATAAACCAAACTGAAAAAATTCTAGAAACTCATTGCCTTAGTCAAGAGAAGCAGTGCTAATCATTATTGCCAGTGTTACAGCAGTCATCTCTGGTTTTTGACTCAAAATTAGGGTGAACCATCCCTGATAATAAATAGTGCATGGTAAGACTGGCTGAGACTAATTTTTTAATGTCATCATCTGTTACGAGCCTCTGGGCGATACTTCATTGTTTTTTATCAATAGCTAGTTTTAACATGAAGGGGAAATAATAACAATTCTTCAGTGTCTTTGTCTGTAAAAAAGTGTGAATAGACCAATTCTTGAGTCATTTGCCATTCTGAATAGTGGTAGTGATTTGTTTGCAATGAAAACAGTAGCAAAACTCTCCCACAAACTTTTAAATACACTGAGCTTGATCAGACAGTGGTTCAGAGGATTTTTTCCTGGTCCTCATAGTTTTCTTTTTAAAACAAGTGTCACTGTTTAGGGTTTGTGGATGACATGAAATGGAAATGATGGATAGGTATAAGGGGAAGAAAGGCCAGAGGAACAAGAAGAGGAGAGGACAGAGGATCAGATAACTCCCATAAGGACAAAAGCTTCCATTCAGGAGACTTCTGCTAGTGTTTTGTAGAAAGCTTCATCCACTTAATCTTGGTCAGGTTTTTGGTAACAGGCTGCCACCACAGGACCTTCTGATACTTTCCCTGCCGACTTCACCTGGAGGTCCTCAGTGACATCTCCTGTTCCATATGGATTTCTGTGCAGTGAAGGACCTCCTTTTATGTGCAGAGTAGCTCCCTATACTCTTCTGCCTCTCCTTCCAAACCAGCTAATACCCCTAGGTCTCTGTGACCTTGATCTCATCATGGTCCAGTGACTGTGCAGGAACATCCAGCTCTCCTTATTGAAACATACAGGATCAGAATGGAGAGCCACGTGGAGAAAGGCAGGGATATACCAGCCAGAAAACAGAGGTAAAAGCTTTTGAAGCAGTATGTTGGCTACTTAAATTAGCAAGATTGTCCTAAAGACAAATGGATTATGATCACTTATGCAACCACCTAATTACCTTAGGAATTAGAAATACTTGAAGAATGGTGTGTATGCATAGGTGTGAAAACACGGATATACACAGATAGATATGTGTCATACTGATGGATTAGTACATTCTTTTATGGCTCTTCTGGCCTGTTGATTTTATTACATATAATTGTAATTTCATTTTGGTGTCAAGATTACTGCATAGGAACTTTTAGTAATTTTAATACAGTTACTGTGATTGATATAGTTGTACAAACATATATAAAAGTAGAAAAAAAGAGCCCATCATTCTATAACAAACACTTGCCAAAGATAATCCTACAGGTAAACTTGCAGTATTCATCTAACATTTCCAATTTCATTTTTTATATTTATCATGTGACATGGATTTTTATAAGCCAAATTATTTTGCTTTTTTTGTCTTGTTGTTTTTATGGCTATTATGCAAATCAAATTGGTGTGGGTTTTTTTAAAAAGCATTTTTAATTAGAATTAAAAGAAAGTGAAATTCTACTTAATAGCCAATCTCTTCTTTTTTGTCTTGTATGCTTCACAGCTTCATTACTTTAGGCAAAGCTATATAGCTGCTCTGGGAAATTATCTCTGAATTAATTTGGGGAAGATATTTCCCTACCTGTCTCTTTCTTTTGTGCATATGAGATAGATCAGATCAGAGCTGCCCTCACAGGTCTAGGATGCTATGAGCTTCAACAGCACATCCTTGGTTATTTATCAGTTGGAGATATTTTGGGCATCAGTGCACTCACTGTCAGCAGTCAATACCTACAAATACAAATATCTTTTGTATATCCACCCCAGTAGTGTAGCAGGTATGCAAAAGTTATTCCCTTTTGACCTATTTCTCTATGGAGTTTTTAATGATTGTAAGATGTGTTTATTGGAATTATAAATACAAACATAATTTTTTCATTGAGGGGAGTTTTCATTTTTATCAGTTTGGAGGATATCTGCTTTTTACTCTTCAAAGGGGAAAATAGAGAAGTAACTTTTGGTCACCACTTCAAGATATTAATTGAATAATCATTGTTTATTTTACTTGACTTCATGGGTCATAACTGCAGCAGATGGAGTCAATAGTTGGCACCAATATTGATGACCCTTTGTACTTGAGTGGTCCATATCCAACCTGCTTTGGGGTGTTTCCTCCAATTCTTTTGCTTAAAGTGAAAAAAAAAGTTGGATTCCTAGAGAGCACATGTTGCAGAGTACAGACATGTATAGGACCTTTGGCAGAGATTGAAATCTAAATTTTACCTAAATTCCTGTGCCTCAGCTTCCTTTTGGCTGGGTGTTTCTGAGGGCCAGTATCAGACCAAGAAAAAACACAGAGAAATACAAGGACACAAATGAGCTGTAGGCTCATTGTGTCTGTACCAATCACACTTTGAAGAATGTGGTAGGATGACGAGGTGGTTACAGGATCAGTCCTACTTTAAATCTGGTGGCAAAAATTAATGGAAAATAAAACCCTGATCCTGGTTTGATGTCTGCTGAAGGCAGTGGGAGTATGTCCACTGGCTTCAGTGCACACCAGATTAGGCTTTAGGAATAGATAGAAAATAAACTGGGAGTAAGAAATAATAGATTACCAAATGGGTGTATTACTGAGTGTTCGATACATTACAAAAGTAATCTATCTTGGGTTTCTACCACCCTGAAGCGCAAATATCTCATTACATGCAGAAAGGCCTTTTTTCTTTGAATCATCTTCAAAATAAATAAGAGAATATCCTAATTACATCTGTGCCCTGGTTTAAAGGACAGGTGTCTGCCAAGGAAGGTGGGAACCTCCCTTGGAATGTAAAATGTGACCCCCCTCCCCTCCAAATTATTATAACTTTGAAATTAAGGGGCTTTCAGGCAAAGATATGGGAAAAGGAATAACAGTTCTTTACTAGTATGTATATGTATGACAAGGCAAACAAACAGCCACACCGGCAGCAACACCAAACAGAGCAGAACCCGGTGCCGGCCTCTCTCGGCCGCGGGCCCTTTCCCCTTCGGTGCGGTTCCGCTCACAGCCGGCAGGGGGCGCTGGTGGCTCCCGGCCGGGCAGGGAGGGTGCGAGGATTCCCCTGCTCCTGCAGGGGGCGCTGTGGGGCGAGCTCCGCCGCATCTCCCTCAGGTGGTAATGGCGGGTATGCTGGCAGCAGAGAGAGAGAATGGGCTTTCCTTTGCAAACTCACAGGAAGCAGCCGGTCTCAGTGCCACTCGGGACACTGAATGGACTGCAGCAGGAAACCTCAGATGCGGAAAGCTGGAACAGCAGAGGCGGGCATAACCCTGGGAGGCAAACAAAATGTAGCAGAAACTCTGGGGCCCTATGAAAAGCCCCAGGGTGGCCGGGTGTTGTGTTACAGTGTAACAAGCAGCCCTGGAGCAGCAGTAGAGAACAGCGGGGCTGGTGGAGAATAGCTTCCCTGAGAAGCTCACTGGTGACGGCTGGTCCCGGGGTCGGGCTGTGCAGAGGGGGAGGCTACAGCAGGGTGCTCTGGGGTCCCAGCGATGCATACACTGGCTCTGGGCTCCAAAGCAGCAGAGGAGCAGAGAAGCAAACCAGTAAGCTCCAGTCACAGGAAAAGAAAAAAAACAGGCAAAAATCATACGGCAACAAGTATCTCTCTTCAGAGGGATCACACCCCATGGCCATGGAGACAAAATCGCCCCACCAGAAGGAAGCAACCATCCTTCTCCCCAACTCCCACAGGAAATCCCAGGCTAGTTCTCACCCATCGTGATATTCCCTGAGCTGGGGGGTAGGGGGCAGCAACCATCCCAGACACAAAACAAAAACAGAAACAAAAATTAGTATGGGATAAAAAACCATCCCCAAGACAATCTGCCAGATAATATCCATTAATATCTACATTATTACCATAAAATCAACAAGCAGGAATGACCATTTTGGAAAGTTTATCACATAACATCACTGCATATATTGGAGATACTAGAATAAGAAAGACTTTAAAAATAAAAATAATCCCCTCTTATAAATACACACACTCAAATCCACTCTTCTAATGGCATTTGACTCACAGGATTTTAACCCATCACTCTGTTATTCTGAATGCTGAGTCTTGTAGCAGTTGCTGGCTTAATGGCACCATTTAATTTGAAGTGCTTTGAGGTTATCACGTGTCATGCAGTAGGTGTTAGTAGGGTTTGAGTCCAAAGGACAGATATAGTAATAGCAGGTCCAGGCCTGTGCAGGCCTACATCTCAGTTCTGTGTTGTGAATGATTTCCTAAATAACCCAAGACAAGGACCAGATGACCCAGTAGTCAGTGTTTCCTGAGTGTTTTCGTTTCCTTTTTTTATTTTTCCTTTTTTTTTTCCTAATGGTAAGAGAATTGACTTATTGCAACATTATTATGTGCTGACATAAGTCAATTCTCTTACCATTACCATTAAAAAAAAAAAAA